>JAZHEH010001197.1:600000-1042500 GCA_036589455.1 Ateles fusciceps | reverse complement strand
TTTTCCATACTTTCCATCAGTTTATTTTACATCTTCAAGGGAGCATAGAGGAAAAGATATGTAATATGAACAAAGTAAGTACGTTTTCATTGCAAGTGAGCTTATAATGCTCTGATCTTTATGACAAAGATCATATTAGACACCTCAGTGATCACAAACATTTCCAGTAATCCATCTTTCAAATTGCATTAGAAAAAGTTTGAGATTTTATTTTATTTTATTTTTATTGAAATGGGTCTCACTTGCTCTGTCACCCAGACTAGAGTATGGTGGCATGATCATGGCTCATTGCAGCCTCGACTTCCCTGGCTCAGTGTCCCACAAGTTGCTGGGACCAAAAGCACATGCCACCACACTCTGCTAATTTTTGTATTTTTTGTGTGTGCAGAGACCAGGTTTTGCTATGTTGTTCAGAGCTGATCTTGAAAACTCCTGGGGTCAAGTGATCTACCTACCTTGGCCTTCCAAAGTGCTGGGATTACAGACGTGAGCCTCTGTGCCTGGCCGAGATTCTATTTAAGTATTTCCATAATTGACATTGATTATAATTCCCTGAAGGAGCAATAAAATTGAACAGTAAATGTGGGAAGGTAGCTCCACAGCATATTCTGAGCTACTTTTTGATTGCTCCATAGCAAATCTAAAAGTCCCATTGTTCAGTCATGTAGGAAGTCTCTAAAACTCTCAAATATTCAGGATCTATTTTCCTGCCAATTGATTATTATTTTGTAAAGTAGATTCCTCACTGCTTTGTTTAAACTTGGATTAAAAGACACAGAACATTGGGGTTTCTATCACTTCTCCATAGGCATCAATACCTAATCTATTCAGCTGTTTATATATTAGTAAACATTGTTGTCTTCATGGTAGTTGGTAAGAAAAATAATAAAAACGCAGATTTCAGAAAAGTTTACAGTTAGCTGACTCAAATACAAAAGGATGACGATTTTTGAAAGTTACTGGTTTTTAAACTTTGGCTTTGGTACCAAGAATTGCTCTGAGAAGAGACTTTATTTTTTCCCAAATATCTTGTTAATTCTGTAACCCTTATCTTACCTTAATTATTTGCATTCAACACACATATATAGGACTAATGAATATTGACCCCATTTCTAAGGAAAACAGATAATAGATTGAAGATCTATTTTATGAATATTTACATATATATCGAAATATAAATATATTTCTATAAATGTTTGTGACTGTTCCTGAACTGTGTGACTCTTTAGTATTTCCATGTGTTTGTAGCCTTGTTCTGTGGTGGCGGTGGTGGAGAGAGAGATGACCTGACCAGATCCACTCCCAGGCCTTGGCAGGCCCCCCTCCAGTCATTGGTGTTGTGCTGTGCTCTAGTTTCCTTTATTAGTTGTTTCAGGCCATGGGGCTCCCTTGGGTAGTTAACATGGCTGGTAGGTAGATCATATTTCTCAGACCAGCCGTGCACCTGGAGTCATACCCTCCTCCTGCACCAGCCCATCAACCTGCACATTTCACTGTTCACAGTGTTCTGAAAGTAACTGAGTCCCAGTTCAGTAACTGAGATCTGAGTAACACAGATCTCAGGGCTGCATAGTGCAGCCCTGGTGTCCCGGGACCAGCCCATAGCTCTATTCTCCACACCCTCCGGGTCAGGCACCAGTTGTGCTAGGGATCCAGGATGCTTCCTGGCCACCGAGAAAGTACTCAGCTAGAGCTGCAGGTGAAACATCCAGGCTGGGCAGTGGAGGCTCTTCTGTGCATATGCTCTGGTGGGGCAGCTAGGCGGAGGCCCTGAGAGGGCTGTCAGTCAGGAGAACCTACAGAACAGATGAAACCTAATACCATGGAAACCAAATTTGTTCTCTCTTGGTCTTGCAGCCGGCTGGGGCTAGAGCTAACTGGGGAGATGGAGAGCTTTCAGAGATAGGCGCCTATGGCCATTTTCCTCGGCAGCTGCTTCATGTGTAGAAGCCCCCGCATTTTTGCACAGGTTGGAGCTCTGTCTCTGCCTAACTGTCCAAGATAATCCCCCTACCATTTCAAATGTCTATGGGGGTCATGGGGTCTCTTGCAGCTAGGATCCCAGAGGTCTGCAGCAAGAATGGACTGCCCATCTTTCCCTTCACTTACCCCTTCCTTAGGAGCCATATAGGGCTGGGAACTATCATTTGACAACCCGGTGCAGGCAGCTTCCTCCCTCTTCAGCCTTGGTATCTGTGTTACCTATCAGCTCAATGTTTCCTCTCTGGAAATCTGCTCAAAGTATGTTTGTTTACTCCATATTCTGGTCTCCCTCAGTGGGAGCAGTGCTTCCTGGCTCTGTCTCATTGGCCATCTTCTCCCTCTCCTCTAAATTTTTTTTGTAGTCTTTTCACATTACCATTTTTGTGAGAGTAACTTTTACTCTTTGAAGGATAATTGTTTCTTAATTTAATAAGTCAATGTAAGTTTAGAGGTCACAAAAACAAAGCTTGGAGAAAGGAAAAGTATTGTGGCTTTGTCTGTATTACCTCTACATTTTCATTTGTTATGGCAGTATAATAAGATCTATAAGAAATACATGCTTTTATTTACATATTGGTCCAAGTTAGTTCTCAAAGGGCAAATCACTTTAAAAACCAATCACTGAGATTTTAGACACTGTCATCTTTCCAGAGACCACATAATTCTTACTCATCATTTCTTCGGTCTATTTCTCTTGGAAACCCTGGGAAAGTTATAGCCATAGTCTTTTTAGTTCTCAGTTAGGCTAGAGCAAGGCTTGACAAATTATCCAGGCTACTGCCTATTTCTGTAAGTAAAGTTTTCTTGGAATATAGCTGCATTTGTTTGGTAACATACAGTCTCTGGCTACTTTGCACTTCAGTGGTAGACTTGAATGGTTACAGAAGACAATGGCCTGCTAAATCTAAAATACTATCTGGCCCTTTTCACACAGAATCTTTTAAGTAGAAATCATCCACTAGAAATAAGGTCTCTAAGTCCTCCCCTTTCCCCCTTCTCCTTTTACCCTGATATGAAGTCACTTAATAAAACAGTAAATTTAGACCTCCTTTGTTATAAGCCTTTCAGCTTATAGCTTAAGTAACAAGGGGATTGTCTCCTGTCTTGTTAAAAGCTGCCCAAATTATGCCATCTTTGTCATTCCAGATGTTATATGGCCATTAATGCCTTATGCTATCATAAAACCATATAGTTGATTAGTGGGGATTTTGGTTATTGTTTGATTTGTTTTTATATTAGTCTTTGTTTCACTCTTTTTGTTGTTATTGTTGTTTTCATGGGGGTGGAGGTCATCCTTCCATTGTATTCTTCATCATCATATCGACATATTTGTGAGAAACAGATTAGGAAGGAGAAGTATGTATCCCTCAGTAGTTTGTACTTCTTGTCCTAATTAAGCATCCCACCTAGTCTGTGTTAAGTATATTCTGTGTGTGTGCACATTAGGAGTTTTGGAGAGGTAATTTGAATGAACAAAGGTCATTTGATCAAAGAATTCCTAGGTTCTTGGCATTTTAAATTATGTAGCAATATGCATATATTAATGAGATATTATGGTTGTCAGTAAAACTCTATTATAAATAGCCCTATCACAACAAATCTTATGAAGATGCTGTTATTAAATGTTTCTTCCATGGATATTAATTAAATATAGCTAGGATAATCAACTTGTGTTTGTATACAACTGGGGGAAGAAAGTGCTAACTCTGCAGTTTTAAAAATTGTTTATCTAATTAACCAAATATGCCTTAGGCATGTGGAATAAATTTGTATTGCTAGGTTTTTTTCTTTTGTTTTGTATTGTTTAATTTTTTTCCCTTTATTTTTTCTAAAAAAAAAAAAGGGATACATGCACAGAATGTGCAGGTTTATTATATAGGTATACGTGTGGCATGGTGGTTTGCTGCACCTATTGACCCATTCTCTAAGTTCTCTCCCCCTCACCCCTCATCCACCACCCCCCCACAGGCCCTGGTGTGTGTTGTTCCCCTCCCTGTGTCCATGTGTTCTCATTGTTCAACTCCCACTTATGAGTGAGAACATGTGGTATTTGGTTTTCTGTTCCTGTGTTAATTTGATGAGGATGATGGCTTCCAGCTTCATCCATGTCCCTGCAGAAGACATGATCTCATTCCTTATTATGGCTGCATAGTATTCCATGTTGTATATGTACCACATTTTTTAAATCCAATATATCATTGATGGGCAATTGGGTAGGTTCCATGTCTTTGCTATTGTAAACAGTGCTGCAGTAAACATACATGTTCATGTGTCTTTGGGGTAGAATGATTTATAATCCTTTGGGTTTATACCCAGTAATGGCATTGCTGGGTCAAATGGTATTTCTGGTTCTAGATCCCTGAAGAATCACCATACCGTCTTCCATAATCATTCAGCTAATTTAGATCTCCACCAACAGTGTATAAGTGTTTCTGTTTCTCCACGGCCTCGCCAGCATCTATTGTTTCCTGCCTTTGTAATAATTGCCATTCTGACTGGCATGCGATGGTATCTCATTGTGGTTTTGATTTGCATTTTTCTTTTAAATTTTATATGGAATCAAAGAAAACACTGTGTAGCCAAGACAATCCTAAGGAAAAAGAACAAAGCTGGAGGTATCACACTACCTGACTTCAAAGTATACTACAAGGCTACAGTAACAAAAACAGCATGGTACTGGTACCAAAACAGACATATAGACCAATGGAGCAGAACAGAAACCTCAGAAATAACACCACACATCTACAACCATTTGATCTTCAACAAATCCAACAAAAACAAGCAATGGGGAAAGGATCTCCTATTCAGTAAATGGTTCTGGGAAAACTGGCTAGCCATATGCAGAAAACTGAAACTGAATCCCTTCCTTACACCTTCTACAAAAATTAACTCAAGATGGATTAAAGACTTAAATGTAGAACCCAAAACCATAAAAAACCCTGAAGAAAACCTAGGCAATACCATTTAGGACATAGATGTGGGCAAAGACTTCATAACAAAAACACCAAAAGCAATTGATTAAACTAAAGAGCTTCTGCACAGCGAAGAAACTGTCATCAAAGTGAACAGGCAACCTACCGAATGGGAGAAAATTTTGCAATCTACCCATCTGACAAAGGTCTTATATTCAGAATTTACAAGGAACTTAAACAAATTTACAAGAAAAAAACAAAGCCATGAAAAAGTGGGCAAAGGATGTGAGCAGACACTTCTCAAAAGAAGACATTTACGTGGCCAACAAACATATATATTGTTTAATTTTTTAATTGACAAATAATTGTTTAAGAAGCATGCTTACATATAACTTTTATTTTTTAATTGAGGTAACGTATACATACTACATTTACCATCCTTACCATTTTTAAGCCTACAGTTCTATAGTAATAATTACATTTATATCCTTCTTTTCCCTTGATTCCCTGCTCCACACTACCCTTCACGGTCTCTGATTACCACCATTCCACTCTCTATCCTGAGATTCACTTTTTTAGCTACCACTATGAGAATGTGCAATATTGTTTTTCCATTCTTGGCTTATTTCACTTAAAATATTGACCTTCATTTTTATCTATGTTGCTGCAAATGATAGGATTTCATTCTTTTTTATGGATGAACAATATTCCATTGTGTATATATCTCTCATTTTCTCGTTTCACTTAGGTTGATTCTGTGTCTTGACTATTGTAATAAATTGTGCTTTAATAAACATGGGTGTACAGGTATCTCTTTAGCACACTAATTTCAATTCCTTTGGATATATACCCAGAAGTGGGATTGCTGGAAGATACAGAAATCCTATTTTTAATTTTCTGACGAACTTCCGTACTGCTTTCCATAATGGCTGTATTAATTTACATTCACATGAACAGTGCACACAGGATCTCTTTCCTCTACATCCTTGCCAGCACTTGCTATCTTTCATCTTTTTGATAATAGCTATTCTGAAGGGAATGAGGGGATACCTTATTGTTATTTTAATTTGCATTTCCCTAATGATTAGTGATGATGAGTATTTTGTCATATATTTGTTGGCCATTTGTATGTCTTCTCTTGAGGAATGCCTATTTAGGTCATTTGTTCATATTTTAATTGAGTTGTTTGCTTGCTATTGAGTTGTTTGAGTACCTTCTATTTTCTGAATATTCGCCTCTTATCAGATGTATGGTTTACAACTATTTTCTCCCAGTCTGTGGGTTGTCTCTTTACTCTGTTGATTGTTTCCTTTCCTTTGCAGAAGCTTTGATGTAATCCCATTTGTCTATCTTTACTTTTGTTGCCTGTGCTTTTGATGTCAATTCCAAGAATTCACTGTCCTGACCAATGTCATCAGCAAACAGAGAAAATCCTCTGTATTTTCTTCTAGTAGTTCTGTAGTTTTAGGATGTACATTTAAGTCTTTAATCCATTTTGATTTGACCTCTGTATTATATGGTGAGAGACAGGGGGTCTAGTGTGATTCTTCTGCATGTGGATAACCAGTTTTCCCAATACCATTTATTGAAGAGACTGTGTTTTCCTCATAGTGTATTCTTGGCACCTTTGCTGAAAATCAATTGACCATAAATGCGTGGGTTTATTTTTGGGGCCTTCTATCCTATTCCGTTGGTTAATGTGTTTATTTTTGTTTTTATGCCAATACCATGCTGTTTTGATTACTCTAGATTTGTAATAAATTTGAAGTTATATAGTGTGATGCCTCCAGCTTTCTTCCTATTGCTCAAAAATTACTGTGGTTATTTGGGGTCTTTTGTAGTACAGATTTGGGGATTGTTTTTTCTATTTTTCTGTTTTTGAGAAAAAATGACATTGGAATTTTGTAAGGATAGTATTGAATCTGTAGATCACTTTGGTTAGTATGAACATTTTAACAGTATTAATTCTAATCCATGAACATGGGATACCTTTCCACTTATTTGTGTTAACAGCCATTTCATCAGTGTTTTATAATTTTCAGTATTACAGATATTTCACCTTCTTGGTTAAAGATTACCTAAGTATTTTATTTTTTATTTTTGATGCTATTGTGAATGAGACTGATTTCTTATTGTCTTTTTTAATAGTTTAAAGAAATGTTACTGATTTTTGTGTATGGTTTTGTGTTCTGCAATTGTACTGAATTCGTTTATCAGCTCTCAATTTTTTTTTTTTTTGTTGGAGTCTTACGGTTTTTCTAAATATAAGGTTATGTCATCAGCAGACAGAGACAATTTCATTTCTTCCTTTTTATTTGGACGCCTTTTACTTTTTTTCCTTGTCTAATTGCTCTGGCTATAACTTCCAGTACTGTGTTGAATAAAAGTGGTGTAGTGGTCATCTTTTTCTTGTTTCTGATCCTAGAGGAAAAGCATTTAACTTTTCACCATTGAGTATAATGTTAGCTGTGGGCTTTTCATATGTGACCTTTATTGTGTTGATGAGGTACATTGTTTTCTGTGCCTAATTTGTTGAGAGTTTTTATTATGAAAGGATATTGAATTTTGTCAAATGCTTTTCTACATCTATTGAGATGATCCCCAGGGTTTTTACTGAACAAATGTCTGTTGTTTTACATGTATATATGAAAAAATATCTATTTTATGTATTCTTATATAAGAAGCTGTGGCTTTTTAGGAATTAACCTTTAGACATATTTAGTCAATTTTATATTAGATGTCTTTTGAAAGAGAAATAGTTCAGTATTTTTTTATCCATTGTGATCCAAACACTGTATTCTAACAAGCTGAGAAAGACTGACAAAATGGCACTTTTTAAAAAATGAGCTTTCCAGTTATTTTCTTATAAAAAGTTATGACTTTGGAGACAGAAAAGCTGCTTTCTTTACTTCAGAAGTGCAAGATGGGCAGAAATGGAGCCTAGAATTTTGTCATAGTGGTTTAGACCAGTGCTTCTTAACCAGTGCTCCTCAGGCTGTATTGTGCACGTTAATCACCTGGGCAGCTTGATAAAGTGCTGAATCTAATCCACACCTAGAGTGGGGGCTCAGGATTTGCATGTCTTAGAAGCTCTCAGATGAGACCAGTGCTGCTGTCCATGGACCACACTTTTAGACTTCCTTCCTGAACATAAGTTTTTCTCTTTTTATGGTAAGTTGATAATATAGAAAGGTTAAACCCAATGTAGACAAACTATTCATGATAATATTCATGCATATATTCATGCACTTCGATAAGAAAGGTATGCAGTTGACAAAGCTTGCTGTAGTTGTGAAGCATTTGATATAAGTAAGACTATTAACTAAGTGAAGGGTTGTGAATTCTGTTTTATCCTGATTTTCCTTTTATATGAATGTAATGCTTGTAATTTTCAGAACACTGAGAAGCCTATAAAAAACTGCATTCATCATTAGTAAAAACAGCTCTTTGTTTATATTTTCTTTTGAACCTCATTCTGTCTCCTTAATAGGGTGCTCATTTTTCTTATGCAACTTTTGAATAATTCAAGTTTTGAATGATACGTGAACACGAAATAAAGAATCATCCTGTTTTTTGAGTCAGTGGACATTTACTCACCTCAGCGTTCTGGAAAGATCTTGGTTGTCAAATTAGAGCAGGGACACAAATCATTTGGTATGATAGACTGAATAGGAAAAGTGACAGATTTCAATAAATACATTTTAACATATTTAAAAATATATATACCCACCCATGTATAATTTTTTTCTCCTGAATTCTGACAAAGGTACATACCTGAGGACAGAGAGAAAGAGCCTTTTTACCTTTTTTAACAGGAGATAGTGGCCAGGTGCAATGGCTCACACCTGTAGTCCCAACACTTTGGGAGGTCGAGGTGGACTGATCGCTTGACATCAGGAGTTCAAGACCAGCGAAGCCAACGTGTCAAACCCCATCTCTACTAAAAATACAAAAATCAGCCAGGCTGGTTGGCAGGTGCCTGTAATACCAGCTACTCAGGAGGCTGAGGCAGGAGAATCATTTGAACCCAGGAGGTGGAGGTTGCAGTCAGCTGAGATTGAGCTGAGATTGCGCCACTGCAATCTCAGACAGGTAGAGCGAGACTCCATCTCAAAATAAATAAATAATATATATAAATAAGTTAAACAAGATAGAAAAAGTAATACTCTCATGGAAATAGACACATAAAACCATTTTTTAAATTATAAAATTTAGGTATTTATCCATAATTACTCTTACCCTATTCACAAATATAGAAGAGGCATTTACATCTTACTACTGTATGGTCAGTTCTGCCATTAGGAGACATTTGCATTTCTAAAAATCACCATACCATGCAGAATAATTACTAAAAACCCCATGAAGCTTATGGGGAAAATAGGTTTAGAGGCACAGCAATTAAAAAAAATTGTTTAGTGAAACATTAAGAAAAAAAGGAACCTAATAAAAATGATAGAACAGCTGTACATTTATTAAGTTATAAAGAAAATCATAAATACTGCAATAAATGTGATACTTTGCCTTCAAAGAACCTGAGGTATGCTTGTGGAAGTAACATTGGAAGGGTTGCAGCTTGTGAGTTATTGTAAAATAGTATAGGGAGGGTTACTGAAGTGGGATATAAAGTTATAACACTTCCTACTAGTAGGTATGGCTCATAACACAAAGTGAACTGAGGTAGCTGGTAAATGTTTAAGATACGAGGCCTGTTAGTGCATATTTTGAATATTTCTACTGGGCTTGGTCAGCTAGATGTATTTTTCTGCCTGCACCTAGTGTTTCTCACCGTGATATTAACGTTATGCTCAAATTGTTTTCAAGTACATCAAATGCACAGAAACAAATTTTGGTTTTCTAAACAAGTGGTATAGCAGAACTGACCGTATATGAAATTTCACGCTTCGTTAGAGAAATAGAAGAAACTTTTAATTTTACTGCAATTCAGTTCCACAGGCAGCAGGGGGAGTAGTAGGTTCACATTTGGCAGCACCACTGACCAGTGCTTTTCTTAGTTTTGCAGCTGCACTATGGTAAATTATTTCCATTTTATGGTTACAGTTATAAGCAATTTGGTAGAAAAAGACAGCTAAATTATGCAGTGTTGCTTTTGTTTTAATTTGGTAATCTAAATGTATTTTTTAATGAGAAAACAAAACCCGGATTAATTTTTAATAGGAGTAACCCTTTCTGTGGCTTAGTTTTGTGCCACCCACTAGATCTTGCATTTCACTTTTAATTGATCTCTTGTGTAAGACAGAAATTAGCTATCATACAGCTGAGACATTATGTCTGTATACTGGGGAGTGAATGTTTTTAGCTACATTATTGTGACGCCTAATACTTAATAAAAGATAGAATTAACAGGTGACTTGATCGGCACATATGTAAATTTTAAAATTCTCTACTAATTCATACAGACAGAACATTGCTAAATTTTATTCCAGGAAGCAGTCCTAGAAATGATGCCAAAGCAAATTTACTTCCGTTAGCCTTATTAGAATTTGTTACAGTGTTATGCAGACTGCTCCCTGGGTATAGGAATCAGGGCCCGTTGGACATCTTCATGTAAAACCCTTTGTGGCATTGAAGGAGCTAACAATGTATCTAGGCAGAGATGCTCAGAGTGCCTGCCTTGTTTGATTGGGGCATGCATATTGAAAGGGAATGTCAGATATTATAAACAATATCTAACCCTTGCTATAAAAGTTGCTATAATCCAGCTTTATATGCATATCTATTATGAAAGAATAGATTTGCCTTTTATAAAGGAAAAAAATTTTGTTTGTAGTATTTGATTTAAGTATACAACCACTTTCATTATAAAACCTTTCTTAGATGATGTGTTGACTTGCTCAGCATTGATATCTGCCCAAGTGGTGATCTGTGTGTCTTAAAACACAGTCATTCTACATGGTTTACATACTTCACAGCCATTATCTGAACTAGGGGCCAGATAAAGATAAACTGTTTCATCACTGATAATGTTAAATCCAATAGTCATGTAGTACCTGTAATTTTTATTTCGTTAATATAAATAGATCATATCAGTGTTTTTAACCAGGGTGTGGAGTTATTTAGCATTGTTCATTGCTTTTAAGTTGTTTTTGAATAATTTTTGCACAGGTAGTATAGATAGAACTAGAAAACAAGGAATTTGGGTGTTAGAAAATGGAATAGTACCGTAATTAATTGATGCTAGTTGGAGAAAAAGAATAAATTTTATTTTGATGGATAACCTAGTCCTTAATTTTATTCGGTGTGGTTTTATAATGAAAGTGGTTATATACTTAAATAAAATAACTACAAACAAAATTTTTTCTTTTATTACATATAGGTAATAAATTTTCTTTTATTACATATAGGTTACTCTAACAATTCATTTGTATTATACCATATGCCATTTTGGATTCACTTCAAAGAGTAATCAAGTCAGGAACTAATCATGAGATATTATTCTCTAGTAAATTTCATGTTTCCTTCAAATGTAACTGGTATGTATGAGCACTTTCCTGATAAAAAGTGACATCATTTAACACTATTATCATGATGCTGTAAACAGTAGTAGGATGATAAAATTTTCTTGGCACACTAACTCTTGTTATTTAAATGTAAAAATTCAACATTATGATTTGAAAATACTGAAAATGATTGGAGGAATTGGATGTTTATCAATTGTATTACCTATACTTCATAAACTAGATAATACCAAATATGTGTGCATACTCTACTGGATAATAATCATGTTTGTAAAATGGGACTGCTGTAGAACCTCGTGTCTTACTGTTTTTTTTGAACAGCTAAGAAATAGAAATTTGGGGGATCACCAGCCTCTATATTGAATTTGAAGCTGTGGTAGAATATAAGGTCATGAGAAAGTAGCACAAACAGAATAGGTTCTTGGACATTATATTAGGGAGTATGCATTTAATTATGAGTAAAGAAAAGGAGCCAGGTGCGGTGGCTCACGCCTGTAATCCTAGCACTTTGGGAAGCCGAGGTGGGTGGATCGCCTGAGGTCAGGAGTTCTAGACCAGCCTGGCCATCATGGTGAAACCCCATCTTAAAAAAAAAAAAAAGAAGAAGAAAAGGATATCAGTGAAAGAGATTTAAGGAGCAATCAGTAAGGAAGAAGCAGACTGAACCATTAACTGGGAAACCAGGGAAGGAGATCTGTTGAAGAAGGAAGTGACCAGCAGAGAGGATAAAACCCCAAATCAGGTTGTCGTATTTAGCAATTAATAGATTAGAAATGCTTGTCAAGAATCCAGTGTAAATAGAGTGACAGGAAAACATATTGTATTGGACCAAAAAGTAAACTGGAAATGAAGAAACAGAGACTGTGAATATAGATTTTTTTTGAGCACTTTGGTAATAATGAGGAAGAGAGAGATGCTGGCAGTTTAAGAAGAAAGCTTTGTTTGAGAAGGGCTTTTCTTAAGATATACTTAGTTGAATGCTTATGGACAGTAGCAGAAAGCTATTGGCTCAGGGATTGTTCTTTTAAAGTTTATGGGCTAACTTAGGTAGTAGTCAATAGTATTAAAATAGTAAAGTAAAACCTAGTTCCTTGATTTTACTTCTCTTGAGTATTTTTGGGCTATTCCTCTATAACGTTTCTTGAATGGACGGTAAAACAAAAAATTTAATTCTTTACCGGTTTTTAAATATCATTCTGCTAAACAGTCCACACAAGCTTAATTATATTAAGAACCACTGAAGTGAAGTTGTTCATCAAATTTTTTTTTTGCCTTAGTCTTTTTGGCATTTGCTGAGTTTAAACAGTAAACCTCCCCATGGAAGTTACTTAATTTTCCTCTGAGCAGTAATTTACATTTGTGATCAGTAGCCTCAGTCATTTTCAAAGAGACAAGTAGTGAGATATTCCTACCACTTTAAAAATTTTAACCTTAAGATGATAAATGTGATTCCATTGTATAAGAACTCTCCTTTTTCACTCTTGCTTTATTGACTGTGTTTGATTTTCACTTAGAATTATTAATTTTGGGTGATATTTTCATACTACATTACAGAGTACTTGCAACTCTGGTGAGAATGCTGTTCCCCAAGGCCATAGCTAATGGTGTGGCAATGTTAAACTGAATTTAGAAATGATACTGTGAACTTATGCTTAAAAGTATAGATGGGTGATATAGAAGATGGGTATCATTTTGGAAACAGAAGAGAGAGGGTGTGGTTGGTTACTTTTCATGGACTCTTCCCCCAGTATAAATCCGTAAGCACTACAGGTAGTATTTGCTAATTGTTATTACAGGTTGAATATCCCTAATCCAAAATTCTTGAGGCCAGAAGTATTTCAGATTTTAGATGTTGTTGGATCTTGCAGTATTTGTAATACACTTACCAGCTGAGCATCCCTAATCAGGAAATTCAAAGAGCATTATCTCTGGACATTATGTTAAAGCAGGAAAGGCTGCAAAACAAACCTCTCGAACACTGAACTAGGAAGGAAGTGGTGATTTATTCGTCCAGGGGCTGCCGTGGGTCTGGGGATGCCCCAAGTAGCCTAGCTCCGAACAAAGAAAATCCCTGCCCTTATAAAGGCTTACAACTCTAGAAATTACATGTGAAAGGGTCTTGGGCTTACAACTCTAGAAATTACATATGAAAGGGTCTTGGTCCATGGAATAGGCATGGGGTATGTGGCTTAGGTGGGGGTTTGATCCTGTATAAGTAAAAACAATGCCTTCCAGAAAGATTCCTCCATACCATGCCTGCGATCTATAGGAGGGTGATTGAAGATGGCTCCTGGTCCACCAGCCTTTACTTCTCCTATTGAAATGCAATGTGGAAGTCAATGGGGAGGTGGTCTTAGGTGCTTAGGTCTCCTTCCTCAATGTCAGTGCCCAAAACATTTCAGAGTTTGGAGCATTTCTAATTTTGGATTTCAGATTAGGTATATTCAACCCATACTTCAGTATAGGTATAGTTATCCAAAATAGAAATGTTACACTGCCCTAAAAATTCAGAATACTGCTTCCTTTTAAAGAAGAAAGTAGATTATTTTATATCTCTTATTTTCCATATGCTTCCTTCCAAAACAAAAACAGTTGACCAAAACAGATAAACACACACAGATATACCAAGATTGGCTTAAAGGGACAAAGCAAAGGATTCCAATAATATATTACATTTCAACATAAAAGGATGGACCTCCTCTCAATGAATGAAAGAGGGTTCTTAGAGATGATACATATACCCTAAGTATGTTCCCTGGACCAGCAACATCAGCATTACGCAGAAGTTTGTTAGAAATGTAGGACCTTAGACCCCCACCTCAGATCTACTAGATCAGAATTTGCCTTCTAACAAAACCCACAGGTTGTTCTTTTGTACATTACATTTTAAGGAATGCTGCTCTAGTGGTTCTAAGACTTTATTCTAAATCCCAGCTCACTGCTAGGTTATTTTTGGTTCTTAACCATTCTGTTAAAACGCAAGCTTTGAATGAATAGACCCTCCAAACAGGCTTTGTGTGACCAACATGGCTATATATTCACCTGGGTGCAGGTGGGCTGAGGCCGAAGGGCATCAGTGAAGGACGGTGGGGATAGGAGTTGGTTTTATAGGTTTGGGGTGAGCAGTGGGAAAGTTACAGAGTAAGACCAGTTACAGTGGTGGGGGTAGGGGCAAGGAGTATATATTACCATAAGTTCAGTTACAGTGGCGGGTAAGGCGTAAGAGTATTTGAGATGGTAGGGTTGGGTGGAGGGATATTCACAGAGCAAGAACAGTTAAGATGGCAGGGTGGGGTGAGGAGTATTCACATTATCATAATAATAGTTAAGTTGGCAGGGTGGGAAGAGAAGCTTTATGTCGGGGGAAGCTCCTTAATGGTGAACACAGGTCGGGGGATGGGGGGTAATCAGCAGAGGCAGGCAGGACTTCAGACTTTCTGGATCCAGGCTTGCACATGGAGGCCTGACATTCCTGTCTTTTTATATAGAGAGAGAGAGAATTAGAGAAGGGGGGTGAAAAACAGGTTTCGGGGGTAGGGGGTGAAGTTTCTCAAGGCTTCTTCGAGCGGGATTGGGGGGTGGTGCAGAAACCTAAAAATGGGAAAGAATTTAGACTGCTGGGAGATTTCAGAGAAAGGGGTGATATTGTGGGGTTGTTAGAAGGAGCATTTGTCTTATTGACTGATTGGTTATTGCTTGTATACAATTTTGTAGGAATTGAGAGATTAATTGGAAAAACACAGGGTTCAAATAAGAGAAGGAGAAAGATAGTATTAGAGGACTAAGGATTGGAAGAAGCCATGACTCCTAGTTAGAGAGTGTCCAGCCAGGTCCAGAATAACCATTTGCCTGATTAATGAGCTTTTGGGCTTTGTCTTTTAATTTATTGATGGCATTATATACAAGGCCAGACTGGTTTACATAAAAACAGCATTCTTTATTTAGGAATAGGCCAAGACCTTTTTTAGCAGTCAGTAAATTAAGACCTCTGTGGTTTTGGAGGACAGTTGCAGCTAGGGAATTCACTTGAGCTTGAAGGAGGGATAATGATTGAGTTAAATTTCCAGTGCTAGCAGAGAAATTATTAGAGAGGCTACGGAAGGTGCCGACTGATGTGGTAAGGACTGTGCCCAGTGCAGCAGTAATTTTTAACCCTACAAGTAAGGGAATTAATGGAATGAGCTGCTTGTGTTGTGTTGGGACCACAAGAGGAACAGGGGAGGCTTTTGTCCCCATTGGCAAACTGAATTTTGGGAGTAAGGAAAACCAGAGTACAAGTGCCTGTCCAATTGGTAGGAAGGCAGATGTAAGAAGAACCACCACATGCATTGGAACCAAATCATTTTCTGAGTGTAACCAAAAAAAAAAAAAAACCACCACAGAGTAAAACAAAAGGTCCTTGGCTTAGACAGAACTAGAAGTGTAAACTGAAAAGGTGAGAAAGTGTTCTGAGGGAGCTGGAGCTTTGGACCCGAATGCCAAGGGAACCAACAAGGGCTGTGGCTATTGAAGGTTGTAGCGGGGCTTGGTAGGGTAACTGTGTGGAGGGAGAGCTTTTGTTTTCATGTTGTATGAGGAAGCGGGTGGTATTTATAAGCAACCACTTACTTTTGTTAACAAGATTGGGTATGAGCAGAGAACAGGAGCCATATTAAGAATGAAATATTAGCTGTAATTGCCTGGAGGTAAAGTGTAAACTGACAACTTAAAAGCAGGGCATCTAAAAATAAATGAGTACATGAATTTGATTACAGTTAGAAAATAATAGAAAAAGAGACTTTTTGCGGTATGTTTTAAGTAGTAGGGGCGACTGCATAAAGCTGGAGAAGGTGAGCGGCCGAAAGTAAGTGTGTGAGGTGTAAAGAGAAAACTTTGGAGGTTGCGAGATCTATAGAGGGTAAGTGGGGCATAGTCTGCGATTTTGAAGGATTCTAAGAGTATTAGGGCCGCACGTAGTCATGAGGGCCAGTCCAGGACTATGAGGTAAAGTTCTTTGGATAAAAAGGCTACAGGCTGTGGGCCTGGCTCCTGTGTAAGAATTCCAACGGCACAGCCTTTGATTTCTGCTGTGTAGAGAGAGAAGGGTTGAGAGGAGTTGGAGAGCGCTAGTGTAGGGCTGTCTCTAAGACCTTCTTTAGCAACTGAAAGGAAGAATGGGGGGAATAAATTTTGGTTTATGGGGGTTAGCTAAGTTTCCTTTTGTAGGTTTATAAAGTTGTTTGGTTATGGGGCAAAAACTGAGTATTCAGACACAAAAGTATTCTACAACGCCCAGGAAGGAGAGAAGCTGTTGTTTAGTGAATGGGGTTAGGGTTTGGGAAATTAACTAGATACGCTTGGCAGGGGAGAGCACATGTATCCTGGCAAAAGATTATAACAGATGGGGGAAGAAATTTGGGCTTTAGAAAAGCGTTTTTGAGGTTAAGAACAGAATAGTGAGTTGTGGAAGGGAGTATGGAAGATGGGAGTGTATCGGGGTTTGGTACAACCGAGTGGGTGGGAAGTACAATCTGATTGATGAGGCAGAGTTCTTGGACTAGCCTGTAGAGTTTGTCTAGTTTTTTGGACAGCTAGGATAGGGGGAAGAAATTTGAGCTTTGGAAGGGGTTACATGATACCCCTTTGAGTATAGATGCTGAAGAAGCAGGAGGGTGAATTAAAAGGCCATGTTGCAATAGACGGGTGATAACAGGCTTGACATCTTTTAAAGCCTGTTGTGGGATGGGGTACTGATGCTGGGCAGGGTAAGGGTGGTTAGGTTTTAAGGGGATGATGAAGGGTGAGTGACTCATAGCAATGGATGGGAAGGTGGTATCCCACACCCTAGGGTTAAGGTAGGGGACATAAGGGGAGGTACTGGTTTGGGGAGGAGAGTGGCAATGAGGTGTGGCTGTAACCCAGAATAGTCAAGGAGGCAGACAATTTTGCTAGGCTATCTTGGCCTAACAGGGGAACTGGACAAGTGGGGATGATTAGGAAAGAATGTGGAAAGGAATGCTGGCCTAATTGACACCAGACTTGGGGAGTTTTGAGAGGCCTGGAGGCCTTGCCGTTAATTCCCACAACAGTTATGGAGGCCAGGGAGACAGGTCCTTGAAAAGAAGACAGCGTGGGGTGGGTGGCCTCTGTGTTGTTTAAGAAAGGGGTGGACTTACCCTCCACCTTAAAGTTATCCGAAGTTTGGCGTCCATGATGGTCCAGGGAGCTTTCGAGATGCCTGGGCAGCATTAGTCTTCAGCCGCCAAGCTGAGGGTTGGAGCTCCAGGAGCTCTGGGAGCAGCAATGTGAGTTGGACAGTTGACTTTCTGTGGGGGGCCCCACACAGATGGGGCATGGCTTAGGAGGAATCTCGGGCTGCGGGCATTCCTTGGCCCAGGGCCAGGTTTCTGACACTTGAAGCAAGGTCCGGGAAGGGTGGCTGGACACTGCAGTCTAGGCGCTATGAAGTTTTTGTCAGCCAGTGGTGTGGCTGGGGTTTGTCTTATGGCAGAGGCAAGTATCTGTAGTTTTGAGATGCGCTGCCGCCAGGCAGATTTTTCCCTATTATTGAACACCTTGAAGGTGAGGTTGCTTGATTCGTGTTGTGGAGTTTGAGGGCCAGATTTTAATTTCTGTATCTTTTTGTAATGTTAGGGGCTGATTGGATGATAAAATGCATATTAAGCATTCTTCAGGGGTAAGAGTAGAAGTAAGGATGATATTTAAGTTACTCCAGGTGAGATTATAGGACTGGGTTAAGTATTGGAGGATTTGATGAAAAGGAGCCTAACCGGTGGCCAATTTGGGAAAGTTTAGACAAAGAGAAAGGAACGTGCACCCTAACTATGCCTTTGGCTCCAGCCACCTCTGGAAGGGGGAATTGTTGGGGATGGGCAGAAGAGGTAGCCGCGGGACTAAACTGTAAGCTGGACCATGGATGAGGTACGGAGGTGGCAGGAGGGGCATAAGGAGGTGGGTTGTGGGCAGAGGAAGAGGAGGAAGGCTCTGGGAGGTGGGGCTAGGTCCTCGATCAAGGCCTGGTTCAGACAGGTGGGGAGGAGAAAGGTTGGAAGGGTTGATGGACAAGGATGATTCTGGCTTACCAGCAGAGGAAAGAGGGGCAGACGGAAGGGAAGAGAAGGAGTAGAGATTAGGGAGGGATTGGTGTGTAAAAAAAATTCCTGGACATAAGGAATTTTAGACCATTTGCCCATGTTGCTATAAAAATTGTCTAAATCTTGTAAAATAGAGAGGTTAAAGGTGACATTTTTTGGCCAATTGGAGCCATTGTTTAACTTGTATTGTGGCCATGTAGTGTTACAGAAGATGATGAGGCATTTGGGTTTAGGTCAGGAGACAGTTGAAGAGGCTTGAGGTTCTTTAGAACACAGGCCAGTGGAGAGGAGGGAGGGATAGAGGACGGATGATTGCCCATGGTTCTGGAAAGGCAGCAGAGACAAGAAATGGGCATGCAACTCAGCCACTCAACAGGTGTCCCTAGTTGAACCTGGATTGAACCTCCTCATTGGTGAGCCGCCAAGAGAGCATCCTCTACATTGACCTGCCATCAGTATCGGCCATGAGCCTGGTGGGCGAGTGACCAGGGTGAACGTCTCCATGATAGTCAAACCCCTAGGGAAAACTGGGTCCCCAGATCTGTGACCTACAATAGGATTTTCCGGTCCTGAGCCACATGGAAGAACCTGGTTTACCTGATTTTCCTTGTCTTTGCAGTGGAAAAAGGACAGAACCAAAAGGGGGAGGAAGCAGAAAGGAAAAGACAAAATAATGGGAAAGGAAAAGAGAGACTGTTTACCAAAATAGCCGGTGGTGTGCGTCTGTGGGTTGGTCTGATGACCCCAGGTCGGTAGATAGATCTCTTTATGAAAGTTGGAACAGGGGGACTGATCTTCCATAGGAATTCCCCCTGTCCGGGGTTTCGGCACCAAATGTTAAAACTCATGCTTTGAATGAAGAGACCCCCCACCAAACAGGCTTTGTGTGAGCAACATGGCTGTTTATTCACCTGGGTGCGGGGTAGGCTGAGGCCGAAAAGGGCATCAGTGAAGGGCGGTGGGATAGGAGTTGGTTTTATAGGTTTGGGGTGGGCAGTGGAAAGTTACAGAGTAAGATCAGTTACAGTAGTGGGGGGTAGGGGCAAGGAGTATACATTACTATAAGTTCAGTTACAATGGCATAAGAGTATTTGAGATGGTAGGGTGGGGTGGAGGGATATTTACAGAGCAAGAACAGTTAAGATGGCAGGGTGGGGTGAGTATTATTCACATTATAACAGTTAAAGTGGCATAATAACAGTTAAAGTGGCAGGGTAGGAAGAGAAGCTTAATGTCCAAGGGAAGCTCTGCTGGGTGATCAGGGATAATGGCGAGCGCAGGTTTGGGGTGGGGGACAATCAGCTGAGGCAGGCAGGACTTCAGACTTTTCTGGGTCCAGGCTTGCACATGGAGGCCTGACACATTCTTGCAGCAGATTTGTAAAATGAGATTAATAATAGTACATCATGGGTTTTTTTTTTCTTTTAATAAGAATTAAATATGTCTTTCAAGCACTTAGAAGTCCACCACCTTCAAGTAGAGATTATACTGAGCTATCCAGAGATAGTCTAGTTCAGGCATCTGTTCCTGGTGATAGGTGTTTAATTGTGAAATAGGTAATAATAGTATCTTATTCTTAAAGAGACTCTGATGAGATCTCTGAAGAAGGGAGAGATGACAAGCATAAAAATGGTAGCGCTGGAAGATAAAATACTGTATTTGAGGAACACTTGATCCACTGGATTGCTATGTGTGGGGGAGAGAAGATTGAGGGACTGCTTAGACTCAGTTTACATTTCCACTAAGAAATGGATTGTCTTACACGGCAAGATAAAATAGTTCAAGGAGACAATATAGGAATGTTGATGAAAAGAGTCAAACTGGGTAAAATATTTAAGGAGGTTTATTCTGAGCCAAATATGGGTAACCAAGGCCTGTGACAGGACCCCAGAATATCTTGAGAACATGTGCCCAACATGGTTGGGTAATAGCTTGATTTTATACATTTTACGGGGACAAGTTACTGGCAGCCATAAATCAATACATGTAAAGTGTACATGGATTCAGTCTGAAAGGTGGGACAACTGGAAGTGAGAGCCTTTAGGTCATAGGTAGATTCAAAGATTTTCTGATTTTTGGCAGTTGGTCAGAAGAGTTAAGTTATTATCTAAAGACCAGTAATCAATAGAGAGGAGCATCTGGGTTGAGATGAGGGGTGGTGGAGACCAAGGTTTTTATTATGCAGGTTTTTATTATGCCTCATAGGTGGGCACCCGTACAGGTAATAAATGGCAAGTGTTTTCTATTCAAACGTTTACAAGGTGTTAACACTCACAGCTAATCTCTTCAGGAACAAAAAGAACTGGAAAGGGAAGGGGATTCTCTACCTAATGCAGATTTTCTCCACAAGAGACCGCTTTGGAGGACCACTTCAAAATACGTCAAAGAAGTATATTTTGGGGTAAAACATTTTGATTTCTTTCAGGGCCTGGTATCTGTCATATGATGCTATAGTAAAATCAGGTTGGAATTTGATACCTCATTGCTGCGAAGAGACTGCTTTGCCAGTCTTAAGATCTCTGTTCTAATGTTAATGTTGGTCAACTGTGCCTGAATTCCAAAGGGAGGAGGGTATAATGAGGCATGTCTGACCTCCCCTTCCCATCATGGCCTGAACTTGCTTTTCAGGTTTACTTTGGAATGCCCTCAGCGAAGGGCAGCCTTCATTCAGTCAGTTGGGATTAGAATTTTATTTTGGCAGGACTATGAAGAAAGAGAGATATCATATGTATTAAAATTGGTAGCTCATGAAATGCTTTAATTTAATGGCAAGAACAAATCTCTTCTGTTTGAAGATCGGATGTAGAATGACATGACTTTTTTTAAGGAGCGTTCAGTCTCTCATGGTTGAAGCTGGTAATTCCAGGCTGATACGTTTCACTCTGCTTCACAAAGCATTATTCACATAACTTCACTGATCAGCCTTTCAGGGTCTGGAGAGCTTAGTGTGCAGACCATTTGCCATAGTCTGTGTTGTCAGTAATTTTCACTTTTTGAAATTGGGAGTTTTTAAGTATTAGTCATTGTTGTGCAGTTTATAAGGAAATTTCTTGGGAGAGAGGTATGATAGCAGCTTTTTTCCTTCTGCAGTTCTAAGGTAGTTCCTGTAACTCATGAAAGGCTGAATTGATTTAAAGCAGCCTTTCAAATGGGGAAAATATTTCTCCTCGGGTCCAGCTGAAACCTAGAACTTTTAAACAAAAAACAAATTTTTAAGCATGTTAGAAGCAAAAGAAAATGCATGGTTTTCAGTAGAAATGCTTTCTCAACCTTGTCTTTAATGTGTACAGTGAATGCTTGAAAATGTATATTCTCTTATTTTGTGCAAAGGAAACTATAAAAATATGAAATCAAAGTTCTGGTCTATCTGCCACATTGATAAACTGCTTTATAGGATGTCTGGATAAAAACTTTTTTTTTTTTCTTTCTGTTTTTTGTTTTTTTTTTTTTTTTCTTTTTTTTTTTTTTAATTGCATTTTAGGTTTGGGGGTACATGTGAAGAACATGGAAGATTGTTGCATAGGTACACACATGGCAGTGTGATTTGCTGCCTTCCTCCCCATCACCTATATCTGGCATAAAAACTTTTAAATCAGTATCCTTACCTTTAAAGTTGGAGAAATAAACCTTGTGTCTCCATTGTGTAGGTAGTTTCCTAAAATCCATAGGGTCTAATGACCTGAGAAAAAGAATGTAAAGCATCTCAATTTCAAGTCTGTTTCTGCCCCCCAGTCTTGATTTGCAATTCTGCAAGAAACAAGGTAGGGACTTAGATAACTCTAAAGGAGATACTTAAATACTCTAATTAGATAACATTCCATGGCTCATGTTTTTGTTCAGGTATTCAAACAGAATGAATTAGAGTCCGGAAGAGTGACTGGGTCACTTCATTCTTGTTTCCCTATTTCAGTGTTCAGAGCATTGAGTTTCCTGTTTTGTTCTTTGTTCCCCCTCCCTAATGGATTACTGTCACTGGGAAATTGAAAAATAACATGGCCATATACCGAATTTGACATACATTTTTCTTTTAATTAAATTGAAGATTTCAGACTTGTATCACAGATCATAACTTCATAGATGGGTATAAATATTTATGTGAAATTCTTATCTAGCTCTGTGAACCACTTGATCTTGGAATCAGTTTTTCTTTTTACAAACAATCCATTTTGAATTGCATATATATCAATGAGTACTAAACTAGATATATAATTTGGACCTTAATTTTTATCAGAAAATGTATATTCTTTTTCTCAAAAGGGAGAAAAGGAAATAATTATAAGGTGAGCAATCTGACATAGTCAGAAACCATATTTAAGACAGGAAAATCTTGCTTGATTAGAAAAAATTGTTTCTTTTTTAATTGTACTTTAGGTTCTGAGGTACATGTGCAGATCATGCAGGATAGTTGCATAGGTACACACATGGCAATGTGGTTTTCTGCCTCCATCCCCCCATCACCCACATATGGCATTTCTCCCCCATGTTATCCCTCCCCAACCTCCCCCTGCTGTCCCTCCCTTGGCCCCCCTCAACAGACCCCAATGTGTGATGCTCCCCTCCCTGTGTCTGTGTGTTCTTATTGTTCAGCAGAGAACATGCAGTGTTTGATTTTCTGTTCTTGTGTCAGTTTGCTGAGAATGATGGTTTCCAGATTCATCCATGTCCCTACAAAGGACATGAACTCATCGTTTCTTATGGCTGCATAGTATTCCATGGTATATATGTGCCACATTTTTCTTGTCCAGTCTATCGTCAATGGGCATTTGGGTTGGTTCCAAGTCTTTGCTGTTGTAAACAGTGCCACTATGAACATACATGTGCATGTGTCTTTATAGAACGATTTATAATCCTTTGGATACATACCCAGTAATGGGATTGCTGGGTTGAATGGAATTTCTATTTCTAGGTCCTTGAGGAATCGCCACACTGCCTTCCACAATGGTTGAACTAGTTCACACTCCCACCAACAGTGTAAAAGTGTTCCCATTTCTCCTCATCCTCTCCAGCATCTGTTGTCTGCAGATTTTTTAATGATCGCCATTCTAACTGGTGTGAGGTGGTATCTCAATATGGTTTTAATTTGCATTTCTCTAATAATCAGTGATGATGGACATTTTTTCATATGTTTGTTGGCCTCGTATATGTCTTCCTTTGAAAAGTGTCTGTTCACATCCTTCTCCCACTTTCGAATGGGTTTATTTTTTTCTTGTAAATCGGTTTTAGTTCTTTGTAGATTCTGGATATTAGCCCTTTGTCAGATGGACAGATCACAAAAATTTTTTCCCATTCTGTTGGTTGCCGGTTCATTCTAATGATTGTTTCTTTTGCTGTACAGAGCTCCGCAGTTTAATTAGGTCCCATTTGTCTGTTTTGGCTTTTATTGCCAATGTTTCCGGTGTTTTGGTCATGAAGTCCTTGCCTATGCCTATGTCCTGAATGGTTTTGCCTAGGCTTCCTTCCAGGGTTTTTATGATGTTAGGTCTTATGTTTAAGTCTTTAATCCATCTGGAGTTAATTTTAGTGTAAGGTGTCAGGAAGGGGTCCAGTTTCTGCTTTCTGCACACGGCTAGCCAGTTTTCCCAACACCATTTATTAAACAGGGAATCCTTTCTCCATTGCTTGTTTTTGTCAGGTTTGTCAAAGATTGGATGGTTGTAGATGTGTGGCATTCCCTCCAAGGCCTCTGTTCTGTCCCATTGGTCTATATCTCTGTTTTGGTACCAGTACCATGCTGTTTTGATTACTGTAGCTTTGGGTAGTATAGTTTGAAATCAGGTAGTGTGATGCCTCCAGCTTTGTTCTTTTTGCTTAGGATTGTCTTGGCTATGTGGGCTCTCTTTGGTTCCACATGAAGTTTAAAGTGTTTTTTTCCAGTTCTATGAAGAAGGTCATTGGTAGCCTCAATGGGATAGCATTGAATCTATAAATTACTTTGGGCAGTGTGACCATTTTTATGATATTGATTCTTCTTAACCATGAGCATGGAATGTTTCTCCGTTTGTTTGTGTCCTCTCTTATTTCGTTGAGCAGTGGTTTGTAGTTCTCGTTGAAGAGGTCCTTTACATCCTTTGTTAGTTGTATTCCTAGATATTTTATTCTCTGTAGCAATTGTGAATGGGAGGTTCACTCATGATTTGGCTCTCTGTTAGTCTGTTATTGGTGTATAGAAATGCTTGTGATTTTTGCACATTGATTTTGTATACTGAGACTTTGCTGAAGTTGTTTATCAGTTTAAGGAGACTTTGGGATGAGATGATAGAGTCTTCTAAATATATAATCATGTTGTCTGCAAATAGAGACAATTTGACTTCCTCTTTGCCTAATTGAATACCCGTTATTTTTTTTTTCTTGCCTAATTGCTCTGGCTGGAACTTCTAATAGTATATTGAATAGGAGTGGTGAAGAGGGCATCCTTGTCTAGTACCAGATTTCAAAGGGAATGCTTCCAGTTTTTGCCTATTCAGTATATTGGCTGTAGGTTTGTCATAAATAGATTTTATTATTTTGAGATATGTTCCATCGATACCTAGTTTATTGAAAGTTTTTAGCATAAAGGGCTGTTGAATTTTGTTGAAGGCCTTCTCTGCATCTATTGAGATAATCATGTGGTTTTTGTCTTTGGTTTTGTTTATGTGGTAAATTACATTTATAGATTTGTGTATGTTGAACCAGCCTTGCATCCCCCGGAATGAAGCCTACTTGATCGTGATAAATAAGCTTTTTGATGTGCTGTTGCAGTTGGTTTGCCAGTATTTTATTGAAGATTTCTGCATATATGTTCATCATGGATATTGGCATAAAGTTTGCTTTTTTTGTTGAGTCTCTGCCGGGTTTTGGTATCAGGATGATGTTGGTCTCATAAAATGATTTGGGGAATGATTCCTTCTTTTTGGATTGTTTGGAATAGTTTCAGAAGGAATGGTACCAGCTCCTCTTTGTACATCTGGTAGAATTGAGCTGTGAACCCGTCTGGACCTGGACTTTTTTTGGTTAGTAGGCTATTAATTGCTGCCTCAACTTCAGCCCTTGTTATTGTTCTGTTCAAGGTTTCAACTTCTTCCTGGCTTAGGCTTGGGAGGGTGCAAGTGTCCAGGAATTTGTCCATTTCTTCCAGGTTTACTGGTTTATGTGCATAGAGTTGTTAGTAGTAGTCTCTGATTGTAATTTGTATTTCTGTGGAGTCAGTGGTGATATACCCTTTATCGTTTTTTATTGCATCTATTTGATTCTTCTCCCTTTTATATTGATCTGGCTAGTGGTGTGTCTATTTTGTTGATCTTTTCAAAAAAACCAGCTCCTGGATTTATTGATATTTGAAGAATTTTTTGTGTCTCTATCTCCTTCAGTTCTCCTCTGATCTTAGTTATTTCCTGTGTTCTGCTAGCTTTTGAGTTTTTTTTTTATCTTGCTCCTCTAGCTCTTTCAATTTTGATGATAGGGCGTTGATTTTAGATCTTTCCTCACGTCTCTGGTGGGCATTTATTGCTATAAATTTCCCTCTAGACACTGCTTTAAATGTGTTCCAGAGATTCTGGTACATTGTGTCTTCGTTCTCATTGGTTTCGGAAAACATCTTTATTTCTGCCTTCTTTTAATTGTTTTTCCAGTTGACATTCAGGAGCCAGTTGTTCAGTTTCCATGAAGTTGTGCAGTTCTGAGTTAGTTTCTAAATTCTAATTTTATTGCCCTGTGGTCTGAGAGACTTATTATTCCCGTTCTTTTGCATTTGCTGAGGAGTGATTTACTTCCAATTATGTGGTCAATTTTAGAGTAGGTGTGATATGGTGCTGTGAAGAATGTATATTCTGTGGATTTGGGGTGGAGAGTTCTGTAGATTTCTATTATGTCTGCTTGGTCCAGATTTGAGTTCAAGTCCTGGATATCCTTGTTAATTTTCTGTCTCGTTGATCTGTCTAATAATTGACAGTGGAGTGTTAAAGTTTCCCACTATTATTGTGTGGGAGTCTAAGTCTCTTTGTAGGTGATTAAGAACTTGCTTTATGTATCTGGGTGCTCCTGTATTGAGTGTGTATATATTTCAGATGGTTAGCTCTTCTTGATGTATTGATCCTTTTTTACCATTATGTAATGCCCTTCTTTGTCTCATTTGATCTTTGTTGGTTTAAAGTCCATTTTATCAGAGACTAGCATTGCAACTCCTGCTTTTTTTTTTGCTCTCCATTTGCTTGGTAGATTCTCCTCCATCCCTTTGAGCCTTTGTGTGTCCTTGCATGTGAGATGGGTTTCCTGAATACAGGAAAGTGTGGCAACCCTTGCTGTTCTGCAACCCCGATGGGCAATCCCCGGGCAAGCAAGGTCTGGAGTGGACCTCCAGCGGTCCTGCAGTAGAGTGACTGGTACTGGCTGTTCCTTTCTATGTTTAGTGCTTTTTTAGGAGCTCTTGTAAGGCAGGCCTGTTGGTGACAAAATCTCTCAGCAATTGCTTGTCCATAAAAGATTTTCTTTCTCCTTTGCTTATGAAGCTTAGTTTAGCTAGATATCAAATTCTAGGCTGAAAGTTCTTTTCTTTAAGGATGTTGAATATTGGCCCCCACTCTCTTCTGGCTTGTAGGGTTTCTGCTGAGAGATCTGCTGAGAGTCTGATTGGCTTCCCTCTGTGGGTGACCTGACCTTTCTCTCTGGCTGCCCTTAGCATTTTTTCCCTCATTTCAACCCTGGTGGATCTGACGATTATGTGCCTTGGGGTTGCTCTTCTTGAGGAATATCTTTGTGGTGTTCTCTGTATTTGCTGGACTTGAATGGTGGCTTGCCTTGCTAGGTTTTGGAAGTTTTCCTGGATAATATCCCTGAAGAGTGTTTTCCAGCTTGGATTCATTCTCTCTGTCACATTCAGGTACACCTATCAAATGTAGATTAGGTCTTTTCACATAATCCCATATTTCTTTGAGGCTTTGTTCATTTCTTTTCACTGTTTTATCTCTATTCTTGCCTTTTTGTTTTATTGCATTGAGTTGATCTTCAATCTCTGATATCCTTTCTTCTGCTTGGTCGATTCAGCTATTGAAACTTGTGTATGCTTTGCGAAGTTCTCATGTTGTGTTTTTCATCTCCATCAAATCATTTATATTCTTTTCTAAGCTGTTTATTCTAGTTAGCATCTCATCTAACCTTTTTTCTTGGTTCTGTTTCTTTGCATTTGGTTAGAACATGTTCTTTTAGCTCTGAGAAGTTTGTTATTACCCACTTTCTGAAGCCTGTTTTTTGTCAGTTCATCAGACTCATTCTCCATCCATCTTTGATCCCTAGCTGGTGAGGAATTGTGATTCCTTGGAGGAGGAGAGGCATTCTGTTTTTTGTTGTTTTCCTCCTTTTTGCGCTGGTTTCTTCCCATCTTAGTGGTTTTATCTACTTGTGGTCTTTGTAGTTGGTGACTTTCGGATGGGGTCTCCAAGTAGATGTCCTTTTTGTTGATGTTGAAGCTTGTTAGTTTTGTTGATGTTGAAGCTTCTTTCTGCTTCTTAGTTTTTCTTCTAACAGTCAGGCCCCTCTACTGCAGGACCGCTGGAGGTCCACTCCAGACCTTGCTTGCCTGGGGATTGCCCATGGGGGTTGCAGAACAGCAAGGGTTGCCACACGTTTCTTCCTCTGCTATCCTCGTCCCAGATGGGTACCCGCCAGATGTTGGCCTGAGTTCCCCTTTATGAGATGTCTCTTTGGGTATACAGGGGTTGGGGGAGTTGCTTGAGGAGATAGTCTGTCCCTTATAGAAGCTCAAGTGCTATGCTGGGAACTCCTCTGTTCCATGTAGAGCTGCTGGGCAGGTACCTTTAAGTCTGCTGAAGCTGAACTCATAACCGCCTCTTTTCCCAGGTGCTCTGTCCTAGGAAGGTCTGCTTTATTTGTAAGTCCCTGTTGTGCTGCTGCCTCTTTTTATGGATGCCCTGCCCTGCATGGGGTAGTCTAGTCACAGTCTGCCAGCAGAGGCATTGCTGAGCTGCTGCAGGCTCTGCCCTGCACTGTGTGAACTGCCTTGGTAGTGGCAGACTGCCTCAATATTGGGGGACGCCCTTCCTCCCACTGAGCTGGATGGTCCTGGGTCCAGCTGTGCTTGCTGGGAAACTCTCAATCCAGAGAATTTCAGATTGCTTGTTTTGTGAGGGTGGTACCCGTTGAAACAGATCCCTTGGCTCCCTGTCTTAGCCCCTCCCTTTCAGTTGAATGGGCGGCTCTGTCTCCCAGGCATGCTGGGTGTTGACCGAAAGGCAGCCCACACTTGTGTGAGTATCTGTGGGCCGACACGGCACTGGCTGAAACCACCATGCTGAAAACTTGTGGCGCTTTTTGGCCCGGGAATCTCCTAGTCTGTGGGCAGTGAAAACTTGTTTGGAAATGGGGTGAGACTCGCCCTCTACACTGTTCTCGCTGGGAACTGCACTCCAGAGCTGTTCCTATTCGGCCTTCTTGGAAAAACAAATTTTAATTTTTAATGAGTCAATATTATTTTAAGGCATTTTCTTGGCTAGTTTAAAGACCACATTTTCTATCTATGGTTTGTTTCCATTCCAAACTCAAAGCTAACATGAAAATTCAATAGGAGCTCCTCTAATTTTATTTCTATACTCATTCCTCTAACATTTTTGAAGTGCCTGCTATGTGCTGAAGAGATACCAAGATTAGTATACTGTGATTTCCAGGAAAACACAGTCTGCTACAGGCAATAGTAATGTAGTCAAATAATTTTAGCTTTTTGATATTTGCTATAATAAAAGTGCCTAACTCTGCCTGGGAGGTCAGTGAAAGCTTGGAGGAAGAGGTGACATAAAAATTAAGTTTTAATGGCAAGTAGAAATTTTGGATTAGGGGCAGGCAGAACATTCTAGGCAGAATAAACATGTTATGCTATCTTAATATATGGTTTGTAGGCATTCAGAGTAAAGGAAGTACCTGTCATAGTGAAAATCTTTGGGTTCTGTATTTACTGAACAATCTGTGATTAATGGATTGCTTTCCAGTGGAGTCAGATGGCTTTACCTCAGATTCTTATCCGAGGATAATCCTGAATAAAACGTCTCTTTTATAAAGCTTCTCTCCCTGACTAGAAAATAGCCTAACTGTTCATCTACCAAAACAGTGGGGGGAATCATGAACAACCAAGTAATGTCAAACTGAAAGTTCTGTAAGTGTCACCAATAGCTTCTCAACTCAGTCTCTAACTGTGGTGGCCACTCTTCAGCACTGGACACAGTTGACTTCATCTTCGTATTTATCTTTATTATTTATCTTTTACTCTGTCTGTCCTTTACGTGTTGTTGTTACATTGCCTCCTTCTCTTCTCACAGCTGGAACATTTCTTTTCTCAAAGAGGCTTTCCCCTGGCTCCTTGACCATTTGGGTCCTCTTAGAAAGTGTTCCTACAGCACTACATAATGTTCTTGTCATTATTCTTCATTTGTTCTTGTGTTTGATTACCTACCTTTCTTGCTCCCTAAAGGAGATAGTGTTAGTCTTGTTTGTTATTGAATGTCTGGCATCTAGTTCAGTCTCAGATGTTAATGTACTCAATTTATTTATTAATTTAACAAATATTTATTGAGCACTATAAGCTAAGGAATTCAGTAGTAAACAAAACATAAAAATTCCTGCCCTTGTAGACTTATTTGTTGAATTGATGAATGAACAAATGAACAAACAAAATCTGTTCACACTCCCTGGACAATGTTACCCATTCCCATGCCTTCAGCCACCACATATGAATTGATTAACTCCCAAATGTCTATTTCTACACAGACTTCTTTTCTGAATTTCATGCCCAGGGATCCAAGTGTCCCTCTTGACTGTCTCTACTAAACTCTCCCGAGCATCTTTAACTCTGTGTTCTAAAGCTGCATTCTCTGTCTTATAAATGGAATCACACATCTGGTCATACATATTGTCATCCAGTTCATAAGCTGACATTGCTTTAAATGTCCCTTTTTAACCCCTTATCCCCTGGTTTCTCCAGCTCACACCCCTCTCATCTCTTGCTTAGACTTTTGTAATGATTTTCTAATTGGTTGCTTTGATTCTAGTCTTAAGCCCTCTGATCCATCCTTTACACTCCTACCAGAGGTATCTTTATGAAATGCAAATTAACTGTAAGACATCAATGATTAAATAGAAATAAAATCTAAACAACTTAGGGTAACATTTGAGATGTAGACCCTGTTGGTCTCTGTAGCCTCTTCACTCATTCTGTCCCACTAAGGACCAGTTAACCATCCATGTCATGCTTCTTGTAGTTCCCTTAATGTACATATTGATCACTTTTTTCATGCCTTTGAGCCTGGTGATTTCTCAGCCAGGGGGTACTGCACACCCTGCCTACCTCGTACATCCCTAGATGAAGATGTCAGAGAAGTTACTTGCCCTGTTACATCATTACTAAGTACCAGAGTTAAGATTTGAGCCAAGAATGTTGGACTGACACCTAAGTCTGTGCTTTTACTGACTCCACAGTACTGCCTTTGTACACTGTACAAAGGCATAGATATGCTTGTTACATTGTATTCAGAAGACACTTGTTAAATGACTGGAAGAAAGCTTGGCAGGCCTTTTTTGCATGGCATTTTTGCTGTTTTGTATGTGCCTCTTCCTGGCTCCAGGGACAGGTTCTGGTTAGTATATCATCAGATCATAGTAACAGTTTGTCACCTGACTTACTGACCAAGGACATGTGATTGTAGAGAACTCTTAGGAGGCTGACCTGATGCTCAAGTTTCAGCTTCTCACATGATAACTTGTGGTAGAAGTAGGAAGACAAGAAGAGACTAAGTAATAGTAGAAAGACAAGAATAAAAATAATGCAAACAACAAAAACCAAAAAAAAAGAGTTTTCCTGCAATGGCTTATTATGATAACTTCCAAATATATAGACAGTTGACAATATGGCATTTGCCACGTACCGCACTGCACAAGGTTTCAAGGACCTAAGAGGGAACAGTGGGGGATAAAGACACAGACACAGAGATACAGAAAGCTGGGCCAGGTGGTCCAGGAGGTGAGGATGTCACTCTCTCTGGCCCCGGGCTGTCTCATTGTACTTTATAAGTTCATAAGGCACATAACAGAGGGATGGTGCAGTTACTTAGAACAGCCTGTGGCTATTATTCTCATAGTTTAGTTAATATACTTCAGCTGAGAAACTATCCTGCACCGAAGTCAGTGAAAGCTGGTTATCTCTCTAGGCCCATCTGTTCTCTCCAAGACATACACATCCTCCTGTGGTTTCACTTCCCTGAAGTTCAACCAAAGTTCACAGCAGCCCTGCTGCTGATCACTACAGAGGGGGATGTGATGTTCTGGCTCCCTACAATGGCACTGAAACACTGTGTACCTTCTACCTAGATTTCAGTTGTTGGCATTGGCTATATATGCTTTGCCACCTCTTGTGTGTGTATTTATATAATGTAAATATTTATATGTATACTTATATATTTATATGTAAATATTAAATTGTATTTATAATATGCAATATATGCTATATAAATAACTGTTCTAAAGCTATGTATAGACATATATAATTATATATAAAATATAATTATATTCATATAAGAATACACATGAGAAGGGGCAAAGCAGATATAGCCAGTGCCAACAACTATATATATATAAATGTATATAGATCTATATAAATATATACATATATAATAGAAATTTATATAAATTATAAATTTACTTACAGATATAAAGTTTTATAAAAATTTATTTGCTGGCTGGGCATGGTGGCTCACATCTGTAATCCCAGCACTTTAGGAGGCTGAGACAGGCAGATCACAAGGTCAGGAGATTGAGACCATTCTCGCTAACACAGCAAAACCCCGTCTCTATTAAAAATACAAAAAATTAGGCGACCATGGCGGTGCATGCCCGTAGTCTCAGCTACTCGGGAGGCTAAGGCAGGAGAATTGCTTGAACCTGGGAGGTGGAGGTTGCAGTGAGCTGAGATCATGCCACTGCACTCCAGCCTGGGTGCAAGACTCCATTTAAAAAAAAAATGATTTGCTTATTTTTCTGAGTATCACAGAAAATACCACTTGTCTCTGATACCTGGGATGCTTAGACAGGTACTTAGTAATCTTGATCTAATACAAAACTAAGTAAAGTGGCAAGTGTCCCATGTAACTCCTAACTACCTCAGACTTGTCTCATAAGAATTAGAACATTTTACTTTATAAAACAGATACTTGATAAAATGAGTAGTAATTCCATAGTATTAACTGTTACTGAGTCCATATTCTAATTTTTCTAGTTGTCCCAAGAATGTCTTTTCTATTTTTCTCCCTGAACAAGGATTCAGTTATGCCTTATGGGTTGCATTTGGTTGGGTTTTTAGTCTTTTAATCTAAAATAGGCCTCCTACCCCAAACCTTTTCCCTAAGACATTGACCTTTTGAAGAGTTCAGGCCAAGTGCTTTGCAAAATCTCCCATATACTAGATTTGTCTGATTGTTTCTTATGGTATCATTTAATTTGTTCCTTTATTCCTTCTAAATTCTGTGAAGTGGAAGCTAGGTTTACAGATTTGATTAGATTCACAGATTTGATTAGATTCAGATTAAAACATAAGTGATAATGCCTCCTTCATGCAATTGGACATAATTTGTTTTTCTACTTATTAGTGATCCTAAATTGATCTGAGTATTGACCACCAGATTGTACCATTGAAAGGTACCTTTTCTTCTTTGCTGTAATTGTGACACCTTAGGAATATCTAATTCATTAACCTTTTACCTAATGGTTTTAGTATCCATTAATGATCTTTGCCTGAATTGGTTATTACATTGGGGGTTCTAAAATAGTGATTTAAAAATTTGACCATTTGTTCTAAGTAATTAGCTTGTTTTCTTCTGTAAAGAAGGACTTGACTTATTTTTTGAGATGGAGTTTTGCTTTTGTTGCCCAGGCTGCAGTGCAGTGGCTCGATCTCAGCTCACTGCAACCTCCACCTCCCGGGTTCAAGCAATTCCCCTGCCTCAACCTCCCGAGTAACTGGGATTGCAAGTGTCCACCGCCACACCTGTCTAATTTTTTTTATTTGTAGTAGAGATGGGGTTTCACCATGTTGGGCAGGTTGGTCTCAAACTCCTGACTTCAGGTGATTCGCCCGCCTTGGGCTACCAAAGTGTTGGGATTACAGGCCTGACTTCACTTTTTTATCCATCCTTTCTTCTTTTGAAGTGTTACCATGAAGTGGATTTTTATTTATTCAATATTCTATTAATTAGAGTGATTATTTCAGTGCTCACATTTTCCCAAATGTGGTTAATAGGCATCCCCCTTCAGGCTATCTGCTAGTTTTTTTTTTTTTTTTTTTTTTTTTTTTTTTTTTTATGACAGAGTTTCTTGTCACCCAGGCTAGAGGGCAGTGGTGCAACCTTGACTCACTGCAACCTCCACCTCCCAGGTTCAAGCGGTTCTCCTGCCTCAGCCTACCGAGTAGCTGGGATTACAGGCGCCTGCCAACATGCCCTGCTAATTTTTTGTTTTTTTCTTGAGATGGAGTCTTGCTCTGTTGCCAGGCTGGAGTGCAGTGGTGCAGTCTCTGATCACTGCAGCCTCCACTTCCCGGGTTCAAGCGATTCTCCTGCCTCAACCTCCCAAGTATCTGGGACTACAGGCACACACCACCACGCCCAGATAATTTTTGTATTTTTAGTAGAGATGGGGTTTCACCATGTAGGCCAGGATGGCCTCGGTCTCTTGACCTCACAATCCTCCCGCCTCGGCCTCCCAAAGTGTTGGAATTACAGTCGTGAACCACCGCTCCTGGCTGTTATCTTCTATTCTTGTGACAAGCCCCCGTCTCTTTGTCTTTTAACACTGTCTTGCATTTTACAGCACAAGGTGTTTCAAGTTTACTTTATACTTTCTCTACCCCAAAATGGGGTTCAGCCATTTTTCTAAGGAGTCTTGGCTCCAGAAAAGGAGAATTTTTTTTTAATGATTCACCTTTTTTGTCTTTTCACAGAGGCCTCTCTACATTAAGTTCTGTATTAGATCAAGATTACTTAAGTACCAGTCCAAGAATCCCAGGTGTCAGAGACAAGAGTGCGGTGGAGTGGTGGATGTGGACTCTGCTAGGCGAGGGGAATTATTGCAGCTTAAATGATGTTTCATTACTCTGGCAGCCTCCTAGTAGTATATCCTATCTCTTGGCCCTTCCGCTCTCCACCTATGATTTGTCTCTCAGTTTTTATTCATCCCCTTATTCATTCTGCTCTTTACTTTTACTTATCTAATGAATTTTAGTGTTAAGATTTTAAGCTTTACAAAATGATTATTTTCCACAGCCATTTCAGCTAATTAATTTGATGCTTAGGTTTTGATGTAATCTTGCTTAATACTAATTTATATTTATTTGTGTTATCCAATGAAGACTTATTTCTTTGAAGAGGTTGCAGTGACAGCTGTTTCTCCCACTTCTTAAACACTGGTTAGGCAGACTACGGTCTTTTATATTCGTGTCATAGTTTGGTCTACACTTTTCCTTAAGTTTGGTTTTTAACATCTATTTCATTTTTTTCTGTCAGTTGGTCAGGATTAAGTTAAATATCTTCTCTTTCATTGTATCCCCAAAACCATTGAGAAGGGCATTTTATCTGCATTTTCCTAACATAAATCTTTCTCTCCAGATGGAGGGTTGAAGTCTCATTGTGCTAGGGAGGAAGGAAAGTGGGGGGGCATTTTGAAATCTGCTATAGCAAAAAAGATATTAAAAATTGATAAAGGTAGGCCTACCTGTTTTTATATTCTGCCACATAGCATGTGTTTAAATGAATTTGCCTATAATTTGTTTCAAACACTGACATTTTACTCCTAAGCTATATAATTGTGCTTGATTTTTCCAAAGTAAAATTCATATTCTGTGACCAGGCTAATATGTTCACCTACTATAAAAATTACTGCCTATGGTAACAGCGAGAATAAAAATTTCTTTTTATATACATAATAGCTGGCAGACTCCTGGGACCACCACAAATCATTCTCTTCTTTTGGAGCTTGCTTCCTATGGAAATGTAAAACCAGCCTAGTCTAATGTAGGTTGACTCTGAAAACCTATTTAGACCATCATTTACACTATTGTTGTTATTTAATATGCTAAGAATTCAACAGGCTCTTCTAATTAATGTATTCCCTAAGCTTAGTAACCTGTCCTTTCCCTGTGAACCAGCTCCTCTTCCATCATCTACCTCTGGCTCCTTTTTGTTAAAGGTTAATAATGAGAATAATGAAGCAATTGGTTATTTATGCAGTCATGATTGGCAAAAGTTATTAGAACAAGAATCTGCCCAGAAGCAATGATTAGGTTATGAAAATGTTAAGGAATACTGAATCCAGACACCATTTTTGACATTTGAGAAATAGTATTTCAACCCTTAATCATGATGACCTATAGTAAAAGTATTTATACAGAATAAATCCCATTGGATAGTAATTCTTATACCAACAGCATACATAAGTAAGTGTTAAGGGGAGATTTGAAAATGATCTGAAGGGAAAAAGAGCCTGGGGAGGAAATTAGTACAGTGAGAAGTAAGGAACAGAACTCTCTCTTGGGTAGAACTATTTGTCTCCCAGGCACCTGGTCTACAAAGTTAGCTGACCTTTTCCAATTCAGTATTTTCATCTTGAACATTTGGCAAGTTTTAGGAGGTGTGAGAGAGGTACCCCAGGTTAAATTGCTGTTAATTATATCAAACTATAAAAAAATGTAGGGAGGTATGCAGGCAGAAAATTTCCTGGTGATGTTTTGATTAATGAAATAACTGACTTAACTGAAAAACTTAACAAAAAAATCAAATTCTAGTATCTTTATGTTTAATACAGTTAGGAACTTTCTGTGTAAATTGGCAGTACTCTTACCAGAACAGTGTTATTTCTACCCCACACTGATTTAAAATAGCATTAGTGTATATAGTTCACAAAAAATAAAATTCACCCTTTTAAACTATATAATTAAATGGTTTTGAGTATGTTCCCAAAATATGCAAACACCACTACTTTGTAATTCCTGCACACGTTTATTACCTTTCCCCCAAAATTCATACCTGTTTGCAATTACTCTCCATTTCTTCTACCCTAACCCTAGCAACCACTAATCTTTCTGTCTGTATAGATTTGCCTGTTCTGAACATTTTATACAAATGAAATCAAAGACTATATGGCTTTTTGTGTCTGGCTTCTTTTACTTAGCATGTTTTTAAGGTTCATCCATGTTATAGCATGTAGCAGTACTTCATTCCTTCTGAGGGCTGAATAATATTCCATTTATAAAATATTCCACATTTTGTTTATTCATTTATCAGTGGACATTGAGATTGTTTTCCTTTTCTACTATTAGGAATAATGCCATATTGAATATGTATATACACGTTTTTGTGCGGACATGTTTTTAAAAAAGTTTTCTTTGCTTATATATTTAAGAGTCTTCAGGATACATTTTCAGTCTTCAGGATACATATATACCTATGAGTAGAATTGCTGGGTCATATGGTAAAAAAAATTCCCTAACATTTTTAAATAGCTAACTTATTTTCTAAAGTGGTAGCACAGTCTTATGTTCCCATTAGTTGTGTAGGAGGGTTCCAGTTTCTCCATATCCTTGTGAATGCTTGTTAGTCTTTTTGGTTATGGTCATCTTAGTGGATGCAAAGTGGTATCTCAGTGTGATTTTAATTTGCATTTCCCTAATGGCTGTGCTGAGTATCTCTCCCTATGCTTCTTGGCTATTTACATAGTTTGTTTTGGGAAATGTCTATTCAAAGCCTTTCCCCCATTTTTAAATTGGACTAATTGTCTTTTTATTGTTTAGTTGGACAAGGTCCTTATATATTCTGGACACAAATTCTTTACCATATTGTTTCCAAGTATTTTCTCTCATTCAGGAGGTTGTGTTTTTTCCATTTTTAAATAATGCCCTTTGAAGCACAATCATTTTACATTTCAAAGTCCAATTTGTCTATTTCTTTTTATTTGGTTACTTGTGCTTTTACCTAATCCAAGGTCACAAAGATGTACTTTTATATTTTATGCTAAGAGTTTTATAGTTTTAACTTTTACATTGAGATAAATGATACATTTTTGGCTTGTTTTTTTTTTAATATGGTGTGAGGTAGGGGTTCCTTTACATGTATCTGCATTTCTTTTTATTTATTCAAATTTAAAGAATCGAGGAATAAATCTTTTTTCAAATGGGATGTTCATTGCTACTCTCTTTGTGAAGTATTGTTTTATGATTTTGGGGGGTGCAACACATGTAACTTTTATCTGAAGACTTTATGACTCTCTCACCAAATATCATTGCATTTCTGGCTCTGTTTTGTTTATTGGAATCTGTAAAGCAGCACTGATGGATGCAGTTTGAATGTGTTTTTCAGTTTTTTTTTTTCCTTAATTTGCAATCTCACCTCTTCAGCTACAGTATAGAGAATGCCAAGAACTTCTAAGCCTCTATCAGAAATATTTATCAGAACAACAAGAGAAGCTTACCATGTCTCTCTCAGAACTTGGTGCTCCTAGAATGCAGGAACAGCAGGTAAGCATCTTTATTTTTACCTTTCTTGTCTTCAGTGGATCAGCAAGATGTCAGAAGAACCATTTGCTTTTTATGTTAATTTTCTCAGTATATAATATTGTTTTAAAACATGTAGCTACTGCATGTGATTGAGTTGATGTCTTTCCCCTCCTCCTTTCCTTTCTCCTCCTGTTCCTGGGCCCAGAGATAAGGAATGATTACTTGAAGCAGTCTCTGTGGGTCTGTGGGGAAGCTCCTGGTTGTATGAAAGCATAGCCAGAATGATAAAGAAAACACTGCTCTGTTACTTAATGAAGAAGATCAGGTGGGCTGTTTGTTACTCATTGTCTTTATGAAAACGCTAATAAACCTTTCTTAATTCATGTTTATTTTGTTACTTGGGGACATATAAAAACTTTAATTGGAGAATATTAGGATATTTTGCATATGCTTGTATACATGTATTAATCATGTAAGTATATATGAGAGTGTTTAGATAAACATTTATACACATATCACCAAGTGGTATATATTACATAATTAAATGAATGTTCAGAACCCTGCCAGATGTGATGTAAAAATAAGCTCTAAAGAATCACTTCTGGTCCTCTAGCAACTGATGCTTGATGTCTTTTTATATCCTTGAGTTTAAATCTTCAAATGGATGTAAATAAGCCTTACATATTACGTTGTAGGAAAAATTATAATAGGGTCAAAGTCATTCATATTAAGTATCAAAATATAGATAATGTGGCTGGGCATGGTGGCTCACCTGTAATCCCAACACTTTGGGAGGCCAAGGTCAGCAGATCAGGTCAGGAGATCGAGAGCCTCTTGGCCAACATGGTGAAACCCCATCTTTACTCAAAATACAAAAATTCACTGGGCATGGTGGCACGTGCCTGTAATCCCAGCTACTCTGGAAGCTGAGGTTGCAGTAAGCCAAGATCGCACCACTACATTCCAGCCTGGTTTATAGAGCTAGACTGTCTCAAAAAAAAAAAAAAAAAAAAAGAAAAACACCCAAAATATAAATAATGTGCTAAAGTGTTATCCTTCCCTTTTTGAATCAGGTCCTAAAGATCAGATTTTAGAGCTTTTTGCAAACCTTTTAAAGAAGAGCATTGCTGTTCAACTTAGAAACAACTGTTTCAGATGAGTTAAGAGCTTTGGCTAGGGACTTCCAGTTTTGAACCTAAAGTTTGCACATATGGAAAAGTTAAATAAATACATATTTTGCTGGAATGTGATATAGCTGAAACTTTTAATATATTTTTTGAAGTCACAAAATTTTAAAGAAATAGCCAAAGTATAAATGGTTTGTTTGTATTTTGTTCTGACATATTTTCTTTTGTTCTGTTTTCTGAAAACAGAAAAAAAAAAAGGCAGAGGAAGTGGCAGCTATTTTTGATTGTTTATGTGAAGTTTCCCTGCTACATTGAAAACAAATCAGACAGTTTTTAAGGTAGCCCTTCCCTATTGCTTTTCAGGGGGTTAGAGAAAATGGTAGTGTGAAGATCAGATTTCTGACCTTCGGTTTCACATTTCTACTTACTGCTCCTGCATGACATAGATGTATGAAGAAGGCACAAAACTGAAGGCCAATCCATTTGGCAAGGATATGGGAGGGGAGGTGGAGGAATCTTTCAATTACCAGTATTAATAGAGTCTTATCTTAAGGCTACAGACCTGATAGTGAAGAAATAGTCACAGAGAGCCCTAAAGACATGTAGAATATACCCTTTTTTTATTTACTTTTGAAATTGGAGAAAAATAACACTTTCTTAGGTGTTGGTGATTTATATTGAAGCTAAGGATTTCTTGGAGGTTTTGCCCAACAAGTCTACTTCCTTGCAGTAAGGGCATCATTGCAAAGACCCTATACCTCAGTGATGACATTGATCTAATTCTCTTCCCCACCTCCCACTTACCTTCTATTTATGTACTTGCAAATAGATTGTGCCCTTCTCCGTAATGCTACCTTTCTTGTTATTTTGTAATCATTGTTACATCATCTATCTCCCCTTACCAGCTTTTTTTTTAAAACAGGCATCCCGTTGCATTGGTTTTTATACACTCAGAGCCTAACATAGGTCTTAGCTTAATATTTTTTTTCATTAATTTTATTTAACAAACATTTATGTAGTAGATACTATATGTTAATACATATCAAATCATTTAATCCTAACTCAGTGAAATAAGATAGATTATTATCTCTGTTTTATGCCTCTCCCAGAGGCAGAATGAATGAATCAGCCAGGTCATACAGATAACAGGTTTGCAAAGCCAAGATATGAACCAAGCCAATCTGGTGCTATGGTTTGTTGAAGAAGGAAAGACAAGAAAAATTTGAGATAACTAAAGTTGTTAAAAATTGGCTTTAGATATTCTTGTTTCTGTAACTGTCCTTGGCTCTCAATATGACGTACAGATTTTTAAACTCTAGAGCACAAATATGCTAGAGATGATGTGAAACTATTTTCTTTCCTTGCAAGAAGCCACAATGTCAGATAAAATTTTATTCTCAAATTTTATAAAATTTCACCTTCAGATTTTATGATGGTGATGGCAGCAGATCGTTTTTCATGTGGCATTTATTTGACATTGAGACTTGTTCTGTGTCTTCTTTGTATTGGTTGCTCTCTGGTGTAAATTGCATATTATGTATTTTGCTTATAGTTTATTAAATTCACAGTTCTCCAGAAGAATGCCCTAGCTCATGATTTTTGTTTTTGACTTATGCCATTTCTTTGAAAAATCTCTTTATTTACAAGGTGATTGATTTTTCTTCCCATCCTCTTTCTCACTTTTTCTTAAAGATGAATGCATTCTACATTCCTTTTATAATTTATTCAGCATTATAAGTTCTTCACAGTGGGTTCTAGAGAGGTCCTTCACTTGTTCTGTTTAGGTTGTAGTATTTATTTGATGTGTGTGTATTACCCCATTATCTTATCTTAATAAATAGTACTTAACTATAATACAGTCCTAGTCTTGAACATGGGAGGGTCTAATAACCATAGTTTTGGTTAATGTACATTTTAGAATATAGCCTTTTCTTATTATAGGAGAGTGTTACTTTTTTTTTTTAATCTAAACTTAGTGTCACCTCACCCATGATGCTCATAACTTCCATTTTTGTCTTTGTTTGATACCCTATACAATTTTACAAAAATTGTCATATTTCCTCAGTACTCTTTTTTATTATTATTATTTTTTTAAATTAAGACGGGGTTTCACCATGTTGGTCAGGCTGGTCTTGAACTCCCGACCTCAGGTGATCCACCCACCTTGGCCTCCAAAGTGCTTGGATTACAGGCGTGAGCCACTGCGCCCGGCCAATACTCTTTATAATAAGAGAAAGCCTAAGCGGCATTTTGAATAGCTTCTCCTACTCCAGTTTGAAAATGTTGGGAGGTAAGCCTATTTTACTATTTTTATTAACTCTGTAGCTTTAGAATTTTCTTGAGATTTCTTTTTTTTTTTCTTTAAAATGGGTAAAATTATTACATTTTAGCCATGGGCAATGGATATTGAATTTCAGCTCCTCTGATCTGGTAAAAGTTTGTTAGAGAAACTTCTTTATATTCCCTGTGATTACTTGTTCCATATTTCGTGATAGGTCTGGGTCACGGACTGGTCAAGAATCTGAAATGTACTAAAGATGAATCATTGCTAAGTACAAGTTTAATGTCTGTTGGTGGTTGTTATCACTATTGTCTCTATAGTATTATTAAATGGCAATCAGGAATTCGAGACCAGCCTGGTCAACATGGTGAAACCCCATTTCTACTAAAAAGGAAAAAGAAAAAACCAGCCACGTATGGAGGCACATGCCACCATGGCAACATGATTTCACTTTTGTGACTATGTTATGTTATATATTTAAAAAGATTATCTGGATAGGTCCAATCAGTTAAGAATAGCAGAGTTTTCTTTAGCTGAGAGCAAAAGATAAAATCAGAGAGATTTGAGATCAGTGAGTTGAGAAGGATTCAACTCACCATTTCTAGCTTTAAATATGAAAGGGGCTTGAAGATGAGGATAGTCCATGTCCAACAGCAAGAAAATGAGGATTTAAGTCCTACAACCACAAGGAGCTATATTCTGTCACAACAACCTGAATGAGCCTGGAATCAGTTTCCTCCTCAGATATTCCAAATTAGATCACAGCTCAGCTGACAACCCGAATTCAGTCTTGTGAGAAACTAAACATAGAACCTGGTTGAGTTGGCCTGGACTTTTGACCTACATAACTGTGAGCTAATGAATTTGAGTTACTTTAAGCTGTTACATTTATGGTAACTTGTTTTGCAAAAATAGAAAAAGAATACACACAGAGGGCTCCAAGATGGCCAACTAGACCCAGCCAGTAGGAACATTTCCCCACCAAGGGACAGGGACATCAGGAAAACCGATACACTCCTAGCAGATCTTCAGAAGGAAGGTGTTGAGAGTGGGCTGAAGGAAGAAACAGATGCTGGGCTGAAAGGGTAGGAAGCTGGGAACCCTGCATAGGGCTGCTGCATACTAGGACTTGTTCCTGGCCCTCTGTGACTCCTGTGGAGTGGGTAAGTGAAATAGGCATGGAGCAACTCACTGTCATCATAGGCCTTTTGAATCCCAGAAACAAGACAGTCACACAACAATAAAGAAAAAAGAATGAAAAGTAATGAACAAAATCTTCAAGAAATATAGGATTATGTGAAGAGACAAAATCTATGACTTATTGGCATCTTTGAAAGAGATGGGGAGAAACAACTTGGAAAACATATTTCAGGATATCATCCATGAGAACTTTCCCAACCTAGCTAGAGAGGCCAAGATTCAGATTCAGGAAATGCAGAGAACCTCTGCAAAATACTTCACAAGAGTATCATCCCCAAGACATGTAATCATCAGATTCTCCAAGGTCAAAATGAAAGAAAAAGTATTAAAGGCAGCCAGAGAGATAGGAGAGGTCATCCAGAAAGGGAGGCCCATCAGAGTAACAGTGGAACTCTCAGCAGAAACTCTGTAAGCCAGAAGAGATGGGAGGCCTATATTCAACATTCTTAAAAGAAAAGAAATTTCAGCCAAGAATTTTATATCTGACCAAACTAAGCTTAATAAGTGAAGGAGAAGTAAGATCATTTTCAGACAAGCAAATGCTGAGGGAATTTGATACCACCAGACCTGCTTTACAAGAGCTTTTACAGAAGCACTAAATATGGAAAGGAAAGGCCAGAAATTGCAAAACACATTTAAGTACATAGACCAGTGACACTGTAATGCAACCACACAAAGAAATCAGCATAACAAACAGCTAACAACATGATGACAGGATTGAATCCACACATATTAATACTAACGTTGAATGTAAATGAGCTAAATGCCCCAATTAAAAGGCACAGAGTAGCAAGCTGTATAAAGAAGCAATATATGATGGTATGCCGTCTTCAAGAGACCCATCTCATGTGCAGTGACACCTGTAGGCTCAAAATAAAGGGATGGAGAAAAATCTATCAAGCAAATAAAAAAAAAAAAGAAAAAGGTAAGGGTTACAAGTCTAATATCAGACAAAAAAACTTTAAACATCTTATCTAGCATCAGGTGACAAAGATAAAAAAAAGACAAACAAGGCCATTATGTAATGGCAAAGGTTTTAATTCAACATGAAAACCTAGTTACCCTAAATATATATGCACCCAACACAGGGGGACCCAGATTCATAAAGCAAGTTCGTAGAGACCTTCAGAGAGACTTAAACTCCCACACAATAATAGTGAGAGACTTCAACACCCTACTGGCAGTATTAGACCATTGAGGCAGAAAATTAACAAAGATATTCAGGACCTGACTGCTGGACCAAATGGATCTGATAGACCCCTACAAAATGCTCCACACAAAACAACAGAATATATATTCTTCTCATCTGCACCCCATACAATGATCTAAAATTGACCTTACAATCGGACATAAAACAATCAGCAGCAAATGTAAACGTATCAAAATTATATATCAGCTACCCTCTCGGACCACAGTACAATAAAAATAGAATTCAAGACTAAGAAAATCTCTCAAAAGTATACAATTACATAGAAATTAATCTGCTTGTGAATGACTTTTGAGTAAATAATGAAATTAAGGCAGAAAACAAGAAGTTATTTGAAATTAATGAGAACAAAGATACAACATACCAGAATCTCTGGGACACAGGTAAGGCAGTGTTAAGAGAGAAATTTATACCACAAAACACCCACGTAAAAAGTTAGAAAGATCTCAAACAACCTAACATCACAACTAAAAGAACTAGAGAAGCAAGAGCAAACTACCCCAAAGCAAGCAAAAGACAAGAAATAGCCAAAATCAGAGCTTAACCAAAGGAGACTGAAACACACGAAAAAATTTTAAAAATAAATGAAGCCAGGAGGTTTTGAAAAAAAATAAGCTATATAGACCACTAGCTAGACTAATAAAGAGAGAAGATCCAATGAACACAATCAGAAATGAAAAAGGAGATATTACCACTGACTCCATAGAAGTGCAGATAACCATCAGAGACTATTATGAACACCTCTTTGCACACAAACTACAAAATCTAGAAGAAACTGGTAAATTTCTGGGCACATACACTCTCTCAAGACTGAACTAGGAAGAAATTGAATCTTTAAACATCCCAATAATGAACTCTGAAATTGAATCAATAATAACCTACCAACCAGAAAAATCTCAAGACTGGATGGATTCACAGACAAATTCTACCAGATATACAACGAATGGCTCGTACCATTCCTATTGAAATGATTCCAAAAAATTGAAAAGTAAGGACTCCTCCCTAACTCCTTCCACGAGACCAGCATTATCCTGATACCAAAACCTGGCAGAGACATAACAAAAAAAAGAAAACTTTAGGCCAGTATCCTTGATGAACATTGATGCAAAAATCCTCAACAAAATACTAATAAATCAAATCTAGCAGCACATCAAAAAGCTAATCCAACATGATCAAGTAGGCTTTATTCCTTAAATGCAAGGATGGTTCAACATATGCGAACCAATAAATGTGATTCATCACATAAACAGAACTAAAGACAAAAACCTACATGATTATTTAAATTGGTGCAGAAAAGGGTTTTGATAAAATTCAGCATCCTTCATGTTAAAAACTCTCTCAACAAACTAGGTGTTGAAGGAACATACTTGAAAATAATAAGAGCCATCTATGATAAATCCACAGCCAACATCTTAGTGAATGGACAAAAGCTGGAAGCATTATTTTTCAAAACGGGCCCAAGAGAAGGATACCCTCTCCCACCACTCCTGTTCAACGTAGTATTGGAGGTCCTGACTAGAGCAGTCAGGCAGGAGAGAAAATAAAGGGCATCCAAATAGGAAGAGAAGAAGTCAAACTATCCTTGTTTTGTTTGCAGATGACTTGATTCTGTATCTCAAAAACTCCATCATCTTGGCACAAAAGTTCCCTAAGTTGATAAACAACTCCAGCAAACTTTCAGAATACAAAAATCAATGTATAAAAATCACTAGCGGGCGGTCGATCCAAGATGGCCAATTAGGAGTAGCACAGGATTGCAGCACCCAGAGAAAGTGCGGAGGGTGAGTGGATGCCGCATTCCCAGACAGATTTTTATTGCCCACAGACCAGGAATTCCCAGGCGGAGGAGCCCCACGGGTCGCCAGTGCGGCTGGTTTGGCCGGCACAGCTGTTCTCGCCGGTGCCGCTGTTTTGGCCGGTGCCCTGGCACAGTGGTTCCCCATACAAAATACATGGGTCTGGGTGTCGTTTTAGCTGGCAATTGGAGCTCTGGGAAGGCAGAGTCGCCCATTCATCTGATTAAAAAAGGGGACTGAAACAGGCAGCCAGGCCAGGAGATTTCCCAGGCAAAAAAAGCGCCACGAATCTCAGCACCTGCTGTTTCAGCCAGCGCAGCAGGTCGCCATATGGGAAATCACACAGATCCCGGCACCTTTTCAACAGGCGACTGGAACACCTGGGAGACAGTCGACCATTCAACTTAAAAAAAAAAAAGGCTCTGAGGCAGGGAGCCAGGTGACCAGGCTCAGCGGGTCCCACCCCCACAAAAAAACAGCAATCGGAAATGCTCTGGACTGAGAGTTTCACAGCAAGCACAGCTGAACCCGGGACGGTCCAGCTCTGTGGGGGAGGGGTATCCGCCATTACTGAGGCAATCCACCACTACAGAGGTAGTTTGCCATTGCAGAGGCAGCCCACCATTGCCAAGGCAGTTCTAACTACACCGGTATAAACAGGACTGCAGGGAAGTTCACACGGTAGCTGGGTGGAGCCCACAGCAGCTCAGCAAAGCCTCTGCAGGCAGACAGTGACTAGGCTGCCTCCTCGCTGGGCAAGGCAGCCCTGAGAAAAAGGCAGCAGCACCAGGGAAACTCATAAATAAAGCCCTAACTCCCCCGGGACAGAACACCTGGGGGAAAAAAAGGGGTTTATGAGTTCTGCTGCAGCAGACCTAAACGTACCTGCCCAGCATCTCTGAATGAACAACAGAGCTCACAGCTCAGCACTTGAGCTCATATAAAGGACACACTGTCTCCTCAAGCAGCTCCCTGACCCCCCGTATATCCAACGAGTCATCTCATAAAGGAGAGCTCAGACTGACATCTGGCGGGTATCCTTCTGGGGCAAAGAGAGCATAAGAAGAAACTGGCAGCAACCCTTACTATTCTGCAGCTGCTGCAGGTGATCCCCCAGGCAAGCAGGGCCAGGAGTGGACCTCAGCAGTCCTACAGCAGAGGGGCCAGACTGTTAGAAGGAAAACTAAGAAACAGAAAGAAATAACTTCATCATCAACAAACTAGACATCCACTCAGAGACCCCATCTGAAAATCACCAACCACAAAGACCACACATAGATAAATCCACAAAGATGGGAAGAAACCAGCGCAAAAAGGAGGAAAACACCCGAAACCAGAATGCCTCTCCTCCTACAAGGGATCACAACTCCTCACCAGCAAGGGAACAAGGCTGGATGGACAATGAGTGTGATGAAATGACTGAATCAGGCTTCAGAAGGTGGGTAATAAGAAACTTCTGTGAGCTAAAAGAACATGTTCTAACCCAATGCAAAGAAACTAAGAACCTTGAAAAAAGATTTGATGAAATGCTAATAAGAATAACCAACTTAGAGAGGAATATAAGTGAATTGATGGAGCTGAAAAACACAACACAAGAACTTCGCGAAGCATACACAAGTTTCAACAGCCGAATCGACCAAGCAGAAGAAAGGATATCAGAGGTCGAAGATCAACTCAATGAAATAAAACGAGAAGGCAAGAGTAGAGAAAAAAGGGTAAAAAGGAATGAACAAAGTCTCCAAGAAATATGGGACTATGTGAAAAGACCTAATCTACGTTTGATAGGTGTACCTGAATGTGATGGAGAGAATGAATCCAAGCTGGAAAGTACTCTTCAGGATATTATCCAGGAGAACTTCCCCCAACCTAGCAAGGCAGGCCAATATTCAAGTCCAGGAAATACAGAGAACACCACAAAGATATTCCTCAAGAAGAGCAACCCCAAGGCACATAATCGTCAGATTCACCAGGGTTGAAATGAAGGAGAAAATGCTAAGGGCAGCCAGAGAGAAAGGTCGGGTTACCCACAAAGGGAAGCCCATCAGACTCACAGCAGATCTCTCAGCAGAAACCCTACAAGCCAAAAGAGAGTGGGGTCCAATATTCAACATCCTTAAAGAAAAGAACTTTAAACCCAGAATTTCATATCCAGCCAAACTAAGCTTCATAAGTGAAGGAAAAATAAAATCCTTTGCGAACAAGCAAGTACTCAAAGATTTCATCACCACCATGCCTGCTTTAGAAGAGGTTCTGAAAGAGGCAGTAAACATAGAAAGGAACCACCAGTACCAGCCACTCCAAAAACATACCAAATGGTAAAGGGCATCAACACAATGAAGAAACTGCATCAACTAATGGGCAAAACAGCCAGCTAGCATCAAAATGGCAGGATCAAATTCACACATAACAGTATTAACCCTAAATGTAAATGGGCTAAATGCCCCCAATCAAAAGACACAGACTGGCAAACTGGATAAAAAGCCAAAACCCGTCAGTGTGCTGTATCCAGAAAACCCATCTCACATGCAAAGATACACAAAGGCTCAAAATAAAGGGATGAGGAAGGTTTACCAAGCAAATGGAGAGCAAAAAAAAGCAGGAGTTGCAATTCTCATCTCTGATAAAATAGACTTTAAACCAACAAAGATCAAAAGAGACAAAGAAGGACATTACATAATGGTAAAAGGATCAATGCAACAAGAGCTAACGATCCTAAATATATACGCACCCAATACAGGAGCACCCAGATACATAAGGCAAGTTCTTAATGACTTACAAAGAGACTTAGACTCCCACACAATAATAGTAGGAGACTTTAACACCCCATTGTCAATATTAGACGATCAACGAGACAGAAAATTAACAAGGATATCTCGGACTTGAACTCAGACCTGGACCAAGCAAACCTAATAGACATTTACAGAACTCTCCACCTCAAATCCACAGAATATACATTCTTCTCAGTACCACATCACACCTACTCTAAAATTGACCACATAATTGGAAGTAAATCACTCCTCAGCAAATGCAAAAGAACAAAAATCATAACAAACAGTCTCTCAGACCACAGTGCAATCAAGTTAGAACTCAGAATTCAGAAACTAACTCAGAACCGCACACCTTCATGGAAACTCAACAACTGGCTCTTGAATGTTGACTGGATAAACAATGAAATGAAGGCAGAAATAAAGATGTTCTTTGAAACCAACAAGAACGAAGACACAACCTACCAGAATCTCTGGGACACATTTAAAGCAGTCTCCAGAGGAAAATACATAGCAATAAATGCCCATATGAGAAGCAAGGAGAGATCTACAATCGACACCCTATCATCAAAATTGAAAGAGCTAGAGGAGCAAGATAAAAAAAAAACTCAAAAGCTAGCAGAAGACAAGAAATAACTAAGATCAGAGCAGAACTGAAGGAGATAGAGACACAAAAAACCCTTCAAAAAAAATCAATAAATCCAGGAGCTGGTTTTTCGAAAAGGTCAACAAAATAGACCACTAGCCAGATTAATAAAAAAGAAAAGAGAAAATAATCAGATAGATGCAATAAAAAATGATAAAGGGGATATCACTACAGATTCCACAGAAACTCAAACCATCATCAGAAATTATTACAAACAACTCTATGCACATAAACTAGTAAACCTGGAAGAAATGGATAAATTCCTGGACACTTGCATCCTCCCAAGCCTCAAACAGGAAGAAGTGGAAACCCTGAATAGACCAATAACAAGGTCTGAAGTTGAGGCAGCAATTAAGAGCCTACCACCCAAAAAATACCCAGGTCCAGATGGGTTGACAGCCAAATTCTACCAGACATACAAAGAGGAGCTGGTACCATTCCTTTTGAAACTATTCCAAACAATCCAAAAGAGGGAATCCTTCCCAAATCATTTTATGAGACCAACATCATCCTGATACCAAAACCTGGCAGAGACTCAGCAAGAAGAGAAAACTTCAGGCCAATATCCATGGTGAACACAGATGCAAAAATCTTCAATAAAATACTGGCAAACCAATTGCAACAGCACATCAAAAAGCTTATCCACCATGATCAAGTAGGATTCATCCCGGGGATGCAAGGCTGGTTCAACATACGCAAATCTATAAACATAATTCACCACATAAACAGAACCAAAGACAAAAACCACATGATTATATCAATTGATGCAGAGAAGGCCTCTGACAAAATTCAACAGCCCTTTATGCTAAAAACCCTCAATAAACTAGGTATTGACGGAACGTATCTCAAAACGATAAAAGCTATCTACGACAGACCAACAGCCAATATCATACTGAATGGGCAAAAACTAGAAGCATTCCCTTTGAAATCTGGCACTAGACAAGGATGCCCTCTCTCACCACTCCTATTCAATATAGTACTGGAAGTTCTAGCCAGAGCAATCAGGCAAGAAAAAGAAATAAAGAGTATTCAAATAGGAAAGGAGGAAGTCAAATTGTCTCTATTTGCAAATGACATGATTGTATATCTAGAAGACCCCATTGTCTGACCCCAAAATCTCCTGAAACTGATAAGCAACTTCAGCAAAGTCTCAGGATACAAAAATCAATGTGCAAAAATCACAAGCATTCCTATACATCAATAACAGAGAGCAAAATCATGAGTGAATTCCCATTCATAATTGCTACAAAGAGAATAAAATACCTAGGAATACAACTAACAAGGAACATAAAGGACCTCTTCAAGGAGAACTACAAACCACTGCTCAACGAAATAAGAGAGGACACAAACAGATGGAGAAACATTCCATATTCATGGCTAGGAAGAATCAATATTGTGAAAATGGCCATACTGCCCAAAGTAATTTACAGAGTCAATGCTATTCCTATCAAGCTACCAATGACCTTCTTCGCAGAACTGGAAAAAACCACCTTAAACTTCATATGGAACCAAAAGACAGCCTGCATAGCCAAGTCAATTCTAAGCAACAAGAACAAAGCTAGAGGCATCACACTACTGGACTTCAAACTATACTACAAAGCTACAGTAATCAAAACAGCATGGTACTGGTACCAAAACAGAGATATAGACCAATGGAACAGAACAGAGGCCTCCGAGGCAACACAACACATCTACAACCATCCGATCTTTGACAAACCTGACAAAAACAAGCAATGTGGAAATGAGTCCCTTTTAATAAATGGTGTTGGGAAAACTGGCTAGCCATGTGCAGAAAGCAGAAACTGGACCCCTTCCTGACACCTTACACTAAAATTAACTCCAGATGGATTAAAGACTTAAACATAAGACCTAACACCATAAAAACCTTAGAAGAAAATCTAGGCAAAACCATTCAGGACATAGGCATAGGCAAGGACTTCTTGACCAAAACACCAAAAGCATTGGTAACAAAAGCCAAAACAGACAAATGGGACCTAATCAAACTCCACAGCTTCTGCATGGCAAAAGAAACAGTCATTAGAGTGAATCGGCATCCAACAGAATGGGAAAAAATTTTTGCATTCTACCCATCTGACAAATGACTGATATCCAGAATCTACAAAGAACTAAAACAGATTTACAAGAAAGAAACAAGCCCATTCAAAAGTGGGTGAAGGATATGAACAGACACTTTTCAAAGAAGACATACATGAAGCCAACAAACATGAAAAAATGCTCATCATCACTGGTCATTAGAGAAATGCAAATCAAAACTACATTGAGATACCATCTCACACCAGTTAGAATGGTGATCATTAAAAAATCTGGAGACAACAGATGCTGGAGAGGATGTGGATAAATAGGAACACTTTTACACTGTTGGTGGGAGTGTAAATTAGTTCAACCATTGTGGAAGACAGTGTGGCAATTCCTCAAGGACCTAGAAATAGAAATTCCATTTGGCCCAGCAATCCCATTACTGGGTATATATCCAAAGTATTATAAATCGTTCTACTCTAAGGACACATGCACACGAATGTTCATTGCAGCACAGTTTACAATAGCAAAGACCTGGAACCAACCCAAATGCCCATCGATGATAGACTGGACAGGGAAAATGTGGCACATACACACCATGGAATATTATGCAGCCATCAAAAACGATGAGTTCGTTCCCTTTGTAGGGACATGGATGAAGCTGGAAACCATCATTCTCAGCAAAGTGACACAAGAACAGAAAATCAAACACCACATGTTCTCACTCATAGGCGGGTGTTGAACAATGAGAATACATGGACACAGGGAGGGGAGCATCACACACTGGGGTCTGTTGGGGAGAAATAGGGGAGGGACAGCGGGTGGTGGGGAGTTGGGGAGAGATAGCATGGGGAGAAATGCCAGATATAGGTGATGGGGAGGAAGGCAGCAAATCACACTGCCATGTATGTACCTATGCAACAATCTTGCATGTTCTCCACATGTACCCCAAAATGCAATAAAAAATATATGTATATTAAAAAAAAAAATCACTAGCATATACACGAACAACAGCCAAGTCAAGAGCGAAATCAGGTATGCAATCCTATTCACAGTCACCACAAAATGAATACAATATATAGGAATACAGATAGCCAGGGAGGTGAAAGATTTCTACAGTGAGGATTACAAAACACCGCTCAAAGAAATCAGAGGTGAACACAAACAAATGGTAAGTCAATATTGTTGAAATGGCCACAGTGCCCAAAACAATTTACAGATTCAGTGCTATTCCTATGAAACTACCAATGAGAGTCTTCACAAAATGAGAAAAATGAAATTTAAAATTCATATGGAAACAAAAAAGGAGCCTGAATAGCCAAGGCAATCCTAAGCAAAAAGAACAAAGTTGGTGGCATCACATTACCCAGCTTCAAACTATACTACAGAGCTCCAGTAACCAAAACAGCATGGTACTCTACAAAACCAGACAGATAGGCCAGTGGAACAGAATAGAGAGTCCATAAAGAAGGCTACACATACAACCATCTGATCTTCAAGAAAGCTAGGGGGGGGGGAGAAAAAAAAGGCAATGAGGAAAGGACTCCCCTGTTCAATAAATGGTGCTGGTTTAACTGGCTAGTCATATGCAGAAGATTGAAACTCGACCCATTTCTTACATAATATACAAAAGTTAACTCAAAATTGATTAAAAACTTAAATGTAAAACCCCAAGCTATAAAAAACCTGGGAGATAACCTAGGCAGTACCATTCTGGACATAGGAACTGGCAAATATTTCATTACAATGACACCAAAAGCAATTGCAACAAAAGCAAACATTGACAGATGGGATGTAAGTGAACTAAAGAGCTTCTGCACTGCAAAAGAATCTATCAACAGAGTGAACAAACTACAGAATGGGAGAAAATTTTTGCAAACTATTCATCTGACAAAGGTCTAATATCCAGCATCTATAAGGAACTTAAAAATCTTAAAAGAAAAAAAACAGCCTTGTTAAAACAAGCATAAGAAAGGAAGCTCAATATTCCCGATCATTTGAGAAATGTAAATCAAAGCCACAGTGAGATACTGTCTCACACCAGTCAGAATGGCTGTTACTAAAAAGTTAAAAAATAACATGCTGGTGAGATTTTGGGAGAAAAGCAAACACTTATACACGGTTGGTAGGAATGTAAATTAGTTCAACCGTTGTGGAAAGCAGTGTGGTGATTCCTTAAAGAGCTGAAAACAGAACTGCCATGCAACCCAGCAATCCCATTACTGGGTATATGCCCAGTGGAATATAAATTGTTCTGTCATAAAGACACATTCACACATGTTCACTGCAGCACTTTTGACAATAGCAAAGATATGGAGTCAACCTGAATGCCCATTAATGGAAGACTGGATAAAGAAATGTAGTACCGGGCCAGGCACAGTGGCTCACGCCTGTAATCCCAGCACTTTGGGAGGCTGAGGCGGGTGGATCACCTGATGTCAGGAGTTCAAGACCAGCCTGATGAACGTGGAGAAACCTCCTTCTACCAAAAATACAAAATTAGCCAGGTGTAGTGGTACATGCCTATAATCCCAGCTACATGGGAGGCTGAGGCAAGCGAATCACTTGAACCCAGGAGGCAGAGGTTACAGTGAGCTGAGATCATGCCATTGCACTCCAGCCTGGGCAAAAAGAGCAGAACTCCGTCTCAAAAAAAAAAAAAAAAAAAAAAAAAAAAAATGTGATACATATACACCATGGAATGCTATGCAGCCATTAAAAAAGAATGAGGTCATGTTCTTTGCAGAAGCATAGATAGAACTGGAGGCCATTATCCTTAGCAAACTAATGCAGGAACAGAAAACCAAGATGTTCTCACTTGTAAGTAGGAGCTAAATACAAGAATACATGGACCCAAAGAGAGGAACAAAAGACACTGAAGCCTATCAAAGGGTAAAGAGTGGGAGGAAGGAGAGAAGAAGAAAAAAATAACTACTGAGTACCATGCTTGTTACCTGGGTGATGAAATAATCTGTGCATCAAACCCCTGTGACACGAGTTTACCTATATAACAAAACTGCACATGTACCCTGAACCTAAAAGTTTAAAAAGAAAATACATGCAGTATTCATGACAATGTAGTACTGCCATAAGGATGGATATGTAGATCAATGGAACAAAATTATAAATTCAAATAATAAACTCTAACAATTATGGTCAGTGGATTATTGACAGAAGTGCTAAGGCAGTTAAATAGGGAGAAAGAATAATCTTTTCAACAAGTGATGGAATTGAACACACGCGAGAAGAAATACATTTGGACCCTTCACACCATGCACAAAAATTAAGTTCAACATTAGCCCAACATTCAGGATACCTTTTGTGAAACCTACCTTCAGACAATGATTTTTCTCAGCACCAGTTTTTGTCTTCTTTAGGTGCAGGTTTTTTTTTTTTTTTTTTTAAAGACGGGGTTTCACCATGTTGGTCAGGCTGGTCTTGAACTCCCAACCTCAGGTGATCCGCCCGCCTTGGCCTCCAAAGTGCTTTGATTACAGACGTGAGCCACCACGCCTGGCCTGGTGCGGTGATTCTTTTATACCTGAATTTCAACAGTGGATCACACTATATAATTTAGTCTTCTATAATTAGTAATAGCCAGAAGTATTGCCTTTTAACTCAGAGGATGAGCAGAATATCATGTACATGGTTACCATGTCAGGGGAGGGCTCTAACCACAGAAAGATCAAAGATTATCACAATGCCAGCCATTGGGAATGTAAGTTCCAAAACTTGTGCCTACTTTTTCTTGGTGTCAGAGTAGCCAAGGAAAACACTAAGCAATCAAGCACTAGATGGAGAACAGTTTACTCACATAAAAAAAGAAACAGCAAGATCAGTTTAATGGTGGCATTGGTCTTTCTTGGATAGTGTGTCCCCTATATCCAATGGGTTCTCTGGCAGCCAACCTGTCTCTCCTGTCCCTTTCCTGTCCTAGTAAGCGAACTTCTCTTCCTTCCTTCTAGAGTACAAAATACTAAATGCTGGGAGTATGCCTGAGGGCCATTGGTGCACACACTTAAACAATACAGAGGAACATACATTGAACCTGAAACAGGAAAAGATACCAACAAGGTGATAGTTAAAATTATCTGTTTTGTGGAAATTTATGTCTTTATTTTCAGTTATCTAAAGTTTTGTCTGTTATTTGAATATATCAATTCTGTGTTGAAGATGCTGTCATGGTAGCTGACTAATCTGCAGAATGGATTAGTTTTACTGGATTTTAAAAATATTTTGCTTTTTAATATTTTCATTCATTATTGCATATTTTATAGCCATTTATTTATTCAGATAATGACATAAGTTTTTATAGCCCATATGCTACCAATATGAGAGAAGGCATTGTTCTCTACACTCCATTGAAAGTTGTGCATACCCATTCTGGATCCTCATATAGGATAAATTGAATAACAAATAATTACTCAGTGAAATATTACAAGTCTCAGAGTAGTCGAAAACCAAATCAACATTATAGACATGTATTTAATATTGTCTTACAGTTAGTGGTTTCTGATTGATAGTTGGTACCAGGGACACGGTTTTATATATAATTGCACACACACGCACGCACGTACACACATATATATACATACATATACATACACACACATATCTCTAATATCTTCAAAAATCTATTTTTCACTGTCATCTAGATACTAATACATGGTTATTGACCTGAAAACATATACTGTCTACTAGCAGGATATAGATTCAAAATGAAACCTGAAAAGTATTTAAACTGATAATGTAATATTAATAACATTAAAGTTTATGTGTTATTTAAATTAAATATGATTGGGCACAATGGTCAAATATACTGAAAAATTTAGGTTTACGGTCACTTGTTTGGAATCAAGGTTGTTTGCTCATGTATCTGATTATTTGACATTGGTTTTCCATTCTTAATCTCAGAAGAAGGCTTTTTCTTTTTTGATTTATATAAATTTTAGGGGTATGAGTATAGTTTTGTTACATGGCTGTATTATGTAGTGTGAAGTCTGGGCTTTTAGTGTGTCTATCACCCAAATAATGTACATTATGTTAATTGAGTAATTTTTTATTATCTGCTACCGTCATAACCCCCACTCTTCTGAGTCTCCAATGTCTATTATTCCACATTATCTAGCTCTCATTTCTGAGAACATGTGGTATTTTTCTGTTTGAGTTGTTTCACTGAAGATAAAAGCCTCCAGTTCCATTTATGTTACTGTAAGAGACATAATTTATTTTTTTGTGGATGAATAGTATTCCATTGTGTATATATACCACATTTTCTTTCAACATACACATCTATGTTGATTCTGTATCTTTGCTATTGTGAATATTGTTGTAATAAATATACAAGTACATGTGATCTTTTTGATACGATGGTTTCTTTTCCTTTGGGTAGATAAACGGTAGTGGAATTGCTAGTTTAAATTGTAGTTCTATTTTTAATTCTTTGAGAAATCTCCATATTGTTTTCCATACAGTTTTAATTATTTACACTCCCATCAACAGTGTATAAACATTTCTCCTTCTCTGTATCACAGAAGGATTTTTCTTTTGTTCATTTATTTCAAATGGACTCTGGCTCAAAAACTGTGCCATCTGTCATAGGGTATTATGTGATAAGGAGTATAATCTAGTACTAAACAGACTGTCTTAGACAAAGTATGAGTGAATTTTTGCTCATGGTACAGCAACTCTTGATCTGAAACCAGTCCTATTTATTATGGTATATAAATAGCCAGATTAGTAGTACTGGATTTTGCAAAGTTAGTATCACCATGACAAGATAAAAAATCTTGAGTGCAGAAGAGAGAAGGAATTGGGTCATCCTTTCATATTATGTTGATGTCAGTCACTGGTATCCATTGAATTCTTTCAAAGCTAAGTTATTGACCCAAAGACCAAAGTACAAGCTATATAATTCTAAACACCCTTTCCCCTCATTTTGGATGGGATTACTGACCTATGTATCGAGTATTGCTGACAAAGCAATTTGCCAGGCACCCTTCAAGTAAACAGAACTTCAGAAAATGTAATATTTGACTGTGTTTCTACTTGTGGAGTTAAGTCTTCTTGTAAGTTAACTTCCTTCAGCTACCTGTTAACAAAGTTACTGATTTTTTAATTTTTATTATTCAGTGAATACTAAATCATTTCTTCCCTTCATTGTTAAAGCTTTTTGTTTTTCTCTTGTTAGTCTGTCTTTTGTTACATAGACTCCCAGTTAAGAACTGTGAAGGACGGAGATAAAATTATTTTTCCTCCTCTACAGTTCCTTTAAATATGCTATTGTTTAATTTTGTACCTATGATTTATCTTTATGTCTATCTTAGATATTTACAGTTTGCCATTATGGAAAGCCTCTGGATTAGGCATGCCATGGGATATAAGCAAAACAGAGAAAGACACAGAAGTCAATTGCAATCAAACTGCTGTGGAGGAATTTTCTCAGAGCAGTACTGCTCAACAGAACTTTCTGTGATGATGTAACTGTCCTGTCTGTGCATTGTCCAACATGATAGCAACTTACTATGTGTGGCTGTTGAGCACTTGATATATGACTAATGAGACTGAGGAACTGAATTTTTATTTAATAGACACCTGTGGTTATAAAATTGGACAATGTAGTTCTGGAACAGCAATTAATGCCTGGATATAAGAAATGTACGAGTTCCTATAATGAATACGTTGACTGAGGAGATGTAAGCTAGTCATGGCTGGGCTTGTTAGCTCAGGTGAGATCAGTGTTTTTCAGAAAGAATTGGTGATATATATATTTTTACCTTTTCATTAGTAGACAACTTTGTTGCTGAATAATTGTGAAACATAATACAAATTTATAATATAAATTTCAGTATCAAAACAAAAGAGAATTGCATTCCTGCTTTTTACAGGTTATAGCAGTAGCCACCAAAATCTCAAAGTACATCCATGTCTTCTTTTTTAGTGACTTACACTGATTAAAAAGATATGATAAATATATAGAGAGGAGGAGGAAAGAAAGGAAGGATGGACAGTTGAATGGATGAGAAAACAGTGTAATATATTTTATTCTAAATAACACAGGAGTGGTACATTGTTTCTCTTCTCAAATAACTAAGTAGATTTGATGTTATCTAAGATTCCTTCCAGCTCTAACTTTGTGATGCTAAATCTTAATGCTGAGCAGAAGGAAATCTCAGAGTGGAACAGATTAATTTAGGATTTGGAATTTATTATTTGAATTGTATTGTTTTATGATCTCAATATCACAGGTCATATCAGTGAGTTCTTCAATTTTGCTAAGTAATTTTATTTCATTTCATATGGAGTATTGATTAAAAGAAAGCTCTAATAAATACCCTCTACAGTGTGGTATCTTCCTGCTTACTCTAATAGCTTTTTGAAGCATAATAGTCATGCTTTTTAGTCATTCAGATAGAAACATACTACTTAAGGAAGCAGCATGTTTAGAGAATAGGTGAGAAATAAATACAAACACAAGGTAACTTATGTGTCTCCCCAATTACAGCTCTGTTTAGCACTGATGAGCAAAAGGAGCAACTTGAAGGCTCAGTCCACACTGTTCTTCATTCTTTCACTCTGTATCCCTAAAGGCCTGTCATTGGCATCGTGAGGTAATGCTATTCTGATTGGTTCTCTGTGTTGGTAGCTTCAGTAGTTCTTCCAGACTAAATCAGGATACTAACTTTTTAAGTGTTAATGCTCTGTTGATTTTGTCAGTCTATTGCTCTGTTCAGCTTATACCTTTACACAGTGTTCAGAGCTCTCACACGTGTAGCCGTAAGCATTTTGCTCTGCAATAAATGTTTGATGAATTCTTGCCTGCTCGACAGATTGAGTGACTGCTGTTTTTCGCAATACTCTTACACAGCTACTCTTACTTGGTGCCCCGTTTCTCAGATAATTTGCCTGAGTACTCAGAGCACTATCTCAAAGAGAAGGACACCCATCTGGAACTGTGTGCCACCCTAATGTCAATTTTTTGTTTTTAAAGTAAGGGACCACAGTAATCAAACCAAGAAACAAGGTGTTTCAGAGTTATCAAGACACCACACCCCAGGTGTGGTGATTGACAAGAAAGACTCACAAGACTCAGCATATAGTCTTACTCACTGTCAAGGTTTATTTTATTGTATATTATTTAATTTTATATTTTATTTTATAATTTATGAGACAGAGTCTCACTGTGTCACCCAGGCTGGAGTGCAGTGGTGAAGTGTCAGCTCGCTATAACCTCCACCTTCCAGGTCAAGAGATTCTTATGCCTCAGCCTTTCAAGTAGCTAGAATTACAGATGTGTGTCCCCACACCTGGCTAATTTTTGTATTTTAGTAGAGATGGGGTTTCACTATGTTGCCCAAACTGGCCTCCAACTCCAGGCCTCAAGTGGTCGGCCTGCCTCGGCCTCCAGAAGTGCTGGGATTACAGGCATGAGCCATCACACCTGGCCAAGATTTATTACTACGAAAGGAATAAAAGGAAAAGGTAACATCTGGAAGAAGAACATGTGATCTTATAAGACTCATCTCTAAATGGAATCACACTGTATATGCTTTGTTTCTCCAGCAATGAATTTTGACAACTCCTGTGAAATGTTATCTACCAGGGAGACTCACTAGAGACTCACAACCTCAAGTTTCTATTAGGGACTGACTGGTCACATAGGCACTCTACTGTGTATCAATTTCCAGACGCCCAGGAGAAAAGCATATGTTCAGTATGAACCACATTGTTTGTATAAAGTTGTTAGGCATAGTAAGATATTATTATCAGTTAGGAAATGGTGGAAACAGTTCAGAAATCAGTTTTCATATTGCCAGCCAAGGACCAGCTGTGTAAGCAGGACTTTGTAAGGGTAGAAGGCTCAGGCCAGCTATGGTAACTCTTTTCTGCTCATGAGAAATGTCTCAATCACCATTCAGACTTGGAATTTTTAACGTATTTTTAACTTTATGTCTAGTCTCTTTACGGTCTTCTTTTGGTGACCATTATTGTCATTAGGAGATTAATAGAAATATGGTATACAGTATGCCTATTCCTTCACCTCATGTGGCCATTTCTATTTCTCATACACAAGAGCACCAAATCTTCTTTCCTCTCCTTGCCACATTTTCCTCGTTTGGCATTTGCTTTGCCCAGTACTTCAAGATTGTATTCCTGTAGTTGCATCTGAGGTTTTAATGACAAATTTATTTTTTCTTTAAAGCTGCAGACTAGTATTGCCTTGAAAGAGCATTATGTGAACTGAGCATGGTGGCTCATGTGTATATTCTCAGCACTTTTGAAGGCTGAGGCAGGTGGATCACTTGAAGCCAGTTAAAGAGCAGCTTGGGCAACATAGCAAGACCCCATCTCTAAAAATATTTGAAAAATAGCTGTGGTGTACACCTGTATTCCCAGCTACTCAGGAGGCTGAGGTGGGAGGATCAATTAAGCATAGGAGTTCAAAGCTACAGTGAGCTATGATTGTACCATTGTACCACTCTAGCCTGGGCAACAGAGTAAGACCCCATCTCTAAAAATAATAAAATTTAAAAATACAATGAATAAAAAGAAGATTATATGAATACCTATTGGTGTGCCTCCTAAGACTTAGAAATCTTAAAGTTGAACCTCTAGTACCTCAGAGAAGAATTTATATTTATTATAGATATAAACTGTGAAGATTATATGGGCAGACTGAGAAGTAAATTTAACCATTAAATCTAGTCTAAATCAATGTCAACTCATACTTCTGAGTAATTTAAGAATAAAGGAACTTTATTCTGCCGGTAGGGTCACAGTTAAAAGCATTTCGATGACGATAATAGGAAAGAGACATGGAAGTGATGTAACTGTGGGAGTCCACAGAATAGGAAGTAAATGATGCTGCCATAAAAACAGAATAAAGGCTGGTATAGAAATAAGAGATTATATTAATAGGAACTCCAATATGTAATATTGGTATCAAGCAGGAAGATCAAGCTATCAATCCCAAGTGAGGATTCCCACCACATGGAGGTTGGTAGCAGCCATAACAGTGCCCATTACCAGAAATGAGAGATCATAGACCTCAGCCCGCTGCATCTTCTGTGGGTTCAGAATCGCCAAGGAAGACTCAACCCACAAGTCACTGATTGGAACAATACTTTACTCACAGAACGGAGAAGAGAGTCAGCAAGATCACTATCCATAGTGTATACCAGTGCTATTGTCTGATTGTGTTCCTCCATATTCATGTGTTGGAAACTTAATCCCCCAATGCAACATTATTGAGAGGTGGGGCCTAATGGGAGGTATTATATTTAAGTCATGAGGGCCTCACCCTCATGAACAGTAATGCTATTATAAAAGAACTTGCAGGAGTGGGTTCCCTTATTGCTTTTCTGCATTCTGCCATGTGAAAACACAGCATTCCTCCTCTCCAATGGAGGCAGCATTGAAAGTGCTATCTTAGAAGCAGAGAGCAGCCCTCACCAAAAACTGGCATCTTGATCTTGGATTTCCCCATCTCCTGAACTATAAGAAATAAATTTTTTTTGTAAGTTATTCAATCTGTAGCATTCTGTTATTGCAGCATACATGCACTAAGACAGCTGGTCTCTCATGGCCAACGAGTCCCTTCTTAGAGACAGTGTGGGGCAATAGACTACATGCACCCTTCTCATGCTGCAGGTGAAGACCTAGTTCCCTTCCCACAGGGGACAGATATATTGGTGGGGCTGGTCAGGGTCCATATGATGTTTTTCTTGATAAGAAAGGAGAATTTGAGGCCATGCAACAGCTCAGCTTCTGCATAGAGAATGTTCCAGGCCCAGTTTACTGGTAGAGCAATCCCCAGAGAGCAGTGGCAGATTGCATGATGGCTGCTTCCACAACAACTGGGCGTATGCTAGAAGACTCACTGTTATACCTTTAGAATATCTGGTGATTTTTTGACGGGCCTAAGTGAAGTGAAAGGAAGTAATGAGAAGTACAGTTATTCTGGAGTTAATTCCAACTGATATGGTTTGGTTCTGTGTTCCCACCCAAATTTCATCTTATAGCTCCCATAAGTCCCACGTGTTGTGGGAGGTACCCAGTAGGAGATGATTGAATTATGGGGGCTGGTCTTTCTTGTGTTGTTCTCCTGGTAGCGAATAAATCTCACAAGATTTGACTGTATCATAAGGGAGAGTTTTCCTTCACAAGCTCTTTATGCTTGCTGCCATCCATGTAAGATGGGACTTGTTCCTCCTTGCTTTCTACCATGATTTGTGAGACCTCTCCATCTGCATGGAACTGTGAGTCCAGTTAAACCTCTTTCTTTTGTGAATTGCCCAGTCTTGGGTATGTCTTTGTCAGCAACGTGAAAATAGACCAACTAACAAGGAAACTTTAATTGGTGAGGAACACGTGATAGGAACTTTTAGAGATGGAGTTTATTTTAGAATTCGTATTAGTAAAATAATGCCTGGGAATGGTGTTTGTTCCCATCAGCAAGAGAAAAATTCATGATTCATGGGACATTGGGTAGAATATTCCAGTTAGATTTTTGTCTTAGTCATGGAAAATAAATAGCTCTAGGCTGAGCACCTCTCCATACCCATCCAACAAATCAGAAAAGAGTCTAAAAAAAAAAGAAAAAAAAATCAAGCTGTTTCCAAGTAACTAAACTGTCACAGAATAAACCTCAGGAAAATAGAAATACAAAAATATACAAAACCCAAGAAGGTAATTCAAACTAGGCATGCAACGAAACACTAAAATGCAGCCCCCATATAGGAGAATAATCAGTCAAATTGACACAGATCATAAAATTAACAGTCAAGGATCATTAAACCATTATTATATCTACATCCCATTGGTTTATAAAGAAATAGTACCATAGAGATTCCAAAAAGACACAAATTGAACTCTTTGTTTTTTGAGATGGGGTCTTGTTCAATCACCCTGGCTGAAGTGCAGTAGTGTGAACATGGCTCAGTACAGCCTCTTCCTCCTAGGCTCAAAGGATTTTCCTGCCTTAGCCTCCGAAGTAACTGGGACTCCTGATGCACACCACACATGGCATCTAATTGTTGGATTTTTTTTTTTAGTAGAGATTGAGTCTTTGTTGCCCAGGCTGGTCCTGAACTCCTGGGCTCAAGTGATCCACCTCAGCCTCCAGAAGTGCTGGGATTATAGGCATGAGCCACCACACCCAGCAGACTGAACTTTTGGATATGAAAACTATTATGTCTAATATGAAAAATACACTATATGTATAATGGGAGATTAGACATTGCAAAAGAAAAATAAGTTCAAGAGATAGCAGTTAGACAGAAAAAAGTAATTTAACTAAGATCATTGAGTTGTGGGACAAATTTAAGTGATCTAATTTATATAACTGGAGTTCCTGAAGGAGAGTTGTGAGCAGAAAAACTTTGAAGAAACAATGGCCGAAATTTTCTAAAGATGATGAAAACTAAACTCATGGATTGAAGTGCCTTAATGAACCTCAGACACATGCAGAAGATGCACCTAGGCACATGTATACCAAAGCACATCAAAAGTAAATTGCTTGTAATCAGTGATGAACAAAAAAATCTTAAAAGCAGCCAGAGAAAAAAATATATGTTGCATACAATGGAAAAAAAGGATAAATATGACAGAAGGTTCTTGAAGGAAACAGTGCAAACAAGAGCACATTACAGCAACATTATAAAGTACTTTTAAAAAAATTGTCAACCTGGAATTCTATACCCAGAGAAAAAAATTTTTAAAAGCTGAAAGCAAAGTAGAGATTTTCAGACATATAAAAGGCAGAAAAACATCATTACCAGGAGTCCACACTATAAGAAATGTTAAAGGAAATCCTTCATAAAGAAGGAAAATTATACCAGTTGGAAATACGCATAAACTAATGGCATGCACCAAAACATAACCTAATGGATAAATATATATTATTTTTTAGCATGTAAGTCATTTTAAACATAATTGTCTGTTTAAAGGAAATAATGACATTTACTTTAGGGATTTTAACATGTACATAAGTAAAATATATGACGAATACTGCATTAAGGGGAAAAATGAAAGTATACGAAGTAATGCAGTATCAGTTGAAGATAGGCTGTGATAAGTGAAAGCTGTATAATAGTGACCCTAAAGCAACCACTAAAATAACAAGATTATACCAAATAGATGAACAAAGGAGATGATGTTGGTTTTTTAAATTAAGAAAGAGGCAGAAAAGGAGAAAGAGCAAGCAACAGATGGGACAAATAGAAATCAAATAATAGATTTCAACTTAATACATAAATAATCACATTATTTATTAGTGATCTAAGCCACCCTGATTAAAATGGAGAGACTCTCAAATTGTATTTAGGGGGGAAGAAAAAGAAAGATACAAATACAAACTGCTTGCAAGAAACCTACATGAAATTTAAAGAAATAAACTTATGTACTCTGCTACTAGTAACCAAAAGAAAGCTGGAGTAACTATATGAACATAGAACAAAATAGATTGTGGAACAAGGAGTATTATTGGAAATAAAGGAGGTCATTTTATAATGAGGACAGGACACTGCTAAACAGTGTTAACTCTGTTTTTTATATACTTAAAAGACAGGTAAAATATATGAAGCAAAAACAGATATAACTTCAAAGAGAAGCCAACCAATCCACAATTATACTTGACTTCATTAGCGCATTTTCAATGGTTAATATAACAAGGAAAATCTACTAAGGACATAGAACACTTAAAAAATTACTATCAACCAATTTGATATAATTGCCATTATGAGACTACTTAAGAGGAAAAAAAGGGATAACCTAAATAGCTTTATATCTGTTAAGAAAATTGAATTTGTAGCTCTGGGGGATTCATGCACAGTAAGAAGCTGTGCAACAGCGTGGTGAGGTACCTCTGATGAAATTATGACCAGGTGGGCACAAGTTAATACCACATATAACAAAAGACCCTTGCCTGCAACATCATGGAAGGACATGAAGAAGGGATCTTTTGAGGGAACAAGCCAAAAACCTACGAAAACATAAACAACTTGAAGCCAATAGGCTATCCGTTAAAAATGATGCACCCCAATCAAAACATAAAAAGAACATAAAGAAAAAAGAGTACTTAAATCAAGATGTGAATGGATTCATGGAATACTTAAGACAGAATTCACAGATGGTTCACAATGGGCGAATTACAGCAAGAGATAGTAAGGAAGTAAGGGAAGAAACTGCAGTTGCTTTAAAGAAAGACAGTCGATGGGAAGGAAGAAGATTAAAAAGACAAGCAGCAAAGAAAAATGCAATGGTGTTTCTATTGTAGAAAACCTGGTCATGGAATTGCAGATTGCCCTGCACCCTTGAAAATCAAGATACGGACACTGGAGTATGTTACAGGTGTGGGTCCACAGAGCACGAAATAACCAAGTGTAAGGCTGAAGTAGACCCGGCTCTTGGTGAATTTCTTTTCACAAAATGTTTTGTTTGCGGAGAAATGGGGCACCTGTCTGGAGCTTGTCCTGATAATCCCAAAGGACTCTGTGCTGATGGTGGTGGTTGCAAACTTTGTGGCTCTGTGGAACATTTAAAGAAAGATTGCCTGGAAAGTCAGAATTCAGACTGAATGGTCACAGTTGGTCTCTGGGCAAAGGGAATGAGTGCAGATTATGAAGAAATTTTGGATGCACCTAAACCGCAAAAACCCAAAACAAAAATACCTAAAGTTGTTAGTTTTTGATAACAACTAGAACTGTCATTTACCACCTCATTTTTACTTTCTGAGCCAGGCTCACTTAACAAGTTAGAGTTGGGCTCCCTTGTAGTCAGGACTGTGCTGTAGATAGCAGTATGATCTGAGTGTGGTCAAAAACAATTTTCTTTATTCTGTTCATCAAATAGTACTCTACCACTGTTTGGAAAAAATTGAAGAAAAGAATAAGATGGTTAAATGGATTCTCTAAAAGAACATATTTTAAGAGACAGAACTTAGGCATAACTAAGTGGTTGTATACCTAATTATAACAATCATCCTTTATAAAAGCAAAAGTATGCATAAATGTGAAACACCCCTAAACAAAGGGTACAAATGAACTTTTGGTGATATTGTTTTCTTGGCTCAGAGTATCAACTTATTATCATAATAGAAATGTACAAGTTGCTAGAAAGTCTGTATTTTTAAGATACGGAATAAAAATGCATTTTCTATTTAAAAAAAAAAGAAAATTGAAGTTGTAGTTAAAAAGCTTTCTCACAAAGAAAACTCAAAGCCCAGAGGCATCACTGGTAAATTCTACCAAACATTTAAGGAAGAAATTCTATATTTTCCACATAAAGTCTTCCAGAAAATTATAGAAGAAAAATAGTTACCAATTCATTGCATGATGCCAGTAATACCCTGATATGAAAACCAAAGAGAAAAGAAATTGATATCCCTCATGAATCTACATGCAAAAATTCTAAACAAAATTTTTAGCAAATCAAATGGAACAATATTATAGAAACAATATTTCCTTACTTAGTGACGTTTATTACAGGAATACAGGTTTTAGCATTTGGAAACCAATTAACACAATTCAGCATGTTAATAAGCTAAAAAATAACCATATGTTCATCTCAATAGGTGCACATTTTTTTTTAGGTGAAATCTAACATCTATTACTTATGAAAACCCTTGGCAAACTAGAAATGTGAGGGTACTTTTTCAACCTGATAAAGCACTTCTATAAAAATTCTACAGTCTATTAGTAGCATCATACTTAATGATGAAAGACTGAATGCTTTCCCTCAGTGATCAGGAACAAAACAAGGATATTCAGCCTTACCATATCTATTCAACATTGTGCTGGAGGTTTCAGGCCATGTAATAAGAAAAAAGAAATAATAGACGTTCAAATTGAGAAGGAAATGGTAAAATATTCCTTATTTATAAATAACACGATCATCTACACAGAGATGCAATGAAATCTACAAAAAATGTTACTGGAACTAATAAGTGAATTTCACAAAGTTACAGGCTACAACATCAATGGATTAAAATCAGTAGTATTTCTGTGTCCTGGCTATGAACAAGTATAAATAAAAAATTAATACTATTTATAAAATATTTATATGTATGTGAAATACAGAAAAATGTGGCAATGTCAAAGACCCAGACACTTGAAAACTACAAAATATTGCTATATGAAGTTAAGAAACACCTAAATAAATAAAGCGGTATCTTATGTTCATGAGATTAGGACACACGATACTGCTAAGATGTTATTTCTCTGCAAAGTAATCAATGTTCAATGAGGGGCTGGGCACAGTGGCTCACACCTAAAATTTAAGGATTTGGGTCGGGGAGGCCAAGTCAGGAGGATTGCTTGAGGGCAGGAGTTCAAGACCAGTTATAACAACACAGTAAGACTCTTTCTCTCCCAAAAAACTTTTTTAAAATTAGTGAGTCATGGTGGCCTGTAGTCCTAGGTAATTGTGAGGCTGAGGCAGGAGGACTGCTTGAGCCCAGGAGCTCAAGGCTACAGTGAGCCAAGATTGTGCCACGGCACTTCAACCTGTGCAATAGGGATAGACCCTGTCTCAAAAAATAAAGATTCAGTGTGGTTCCAGTCACATTCTTGGACAGCGTTTTTTGTTTTTGTTTTTTTTTGTAGAAATGGACAAATTGATTCTAAAATTTATATGGAAATGTAAAGACGCTAGAAAACCCAAAACAATGTTGAAAAAGAACAAATTCAGAGGGCTAACACTACTATCAGTCTTATAAACCTACAATATTGGATAGGTATAAAGATAGACAACTCAATAAAACAGTAGAGAATACAAAAATGGACCCAAAGAAATATGCCTAACTGATTTTTTGGCAAAGATACAAATGACATTCAATGGAGAACAAGTCCATATCCTTATGGTGATGTCACAATTTCAGGTGCATATGCAAAAATAAATTACTGTGGATCCATATACCCTGATAAAAATGAACTCATAAGGGATCATAGACCTAACTATGAAACTTAAACTATTAAGCCCTCCAAAGAAACAGGACGAAATCTTTGCAGCTGTACATTAGTCATAAATTATTAGATACAACAAACAGAAGGACAATCCAGAAAAGAACCAATTGAAAAAAGCACATGTAAAGATCCTCAACATTAGTTATTAGGAAAATGAATATTAAAACCACAATTATATACTACTACCTAGCTATTAGAATGACCAAAATTAAAAAGGCTTCCCCCTATCAAGAAAGGAAGTGGAGGAACTGCAACTCTTACGCACTGCTTAGAGGAAGGTAAAATTGTACAACCACCCTGCAAAATATTTTAATTTTTAAGAAAGTGCAAAATATCCATCTAACATACAATCCAAGCATTATACTAGGTATTTACTGAGAAGTGAAAGCATACAGTTACACGCTAGTATCCACAGCAGCTTTTTTTTTTTATAACCTCAAACAAACTACTCTGCAATAAATTACTGTTCATCAGGTGAACTGATAAATTGTGGTTTATCTATATAATGGAAAACTGCTCAGCAATGAAAAGCAACTACTGATACATACAATAACATGAATGAATCTCAAAGCAATTAAACTGAATTTAAAAATTTAGGCTTAGAAAACTATGTACTGTGTAATTCCATTAATATAAATCTCTAGAGAAAGCAAAATAATCTCCAATGATACAAAGTAGATTAGTGCTTGCATGGTTGGACAGATTCAGGAGTAGTGGAATAGGTGAAAGGATTACAGAGGGACACAAGGAGACTTTTAGAGATGGTGGATATGTTCTTGGTCTTGACTGTGGTGATGGTTCCTGGATAGATACATATGCCAAAAAGCTTACCCACTGGTACACTTTAATTATGTGCGGGTGATTGCACATCAATTATATCTTAGTAATGCTGTTTAAAAAAAAAAAAAACCCTACATAATTTTCCTTTAAGAGTTCTACCTGCCTGGCCTTATTGTGATCGGAGCATTTCAGCTCTTTTTTCCCAAAATATATTTTACAGTGCATGATATATTTAAATACTCACAAAAGAAACTTGTGAGCAGTTAGTATAGCCATTAACCTAACAAACTGTACATTCCTGACAAAGTGGAAATGTTGCCATTTTATTTTTAATGACACACAGGCTTTAAATGTCACTCTGTTTTGAAACCCACAGAAACTGGAAGGACGTCACATAGATGAGCAATCACCTCTAATGACATTAGGCTAAATACCAGTTTCTGAAAATAATTTTTATATGAATTTTTTCCAGATAATTTGACTTTTAAATGTTTTTAGATGAGACATCTTTATATAAATATATATAGATTGAAGCAGCAGGTATAAAACTTGAAATTTCCATGTTTCAACTCTTTTTTAACATGCCTATTAACAGGCTACAGGTAGATACTGTACAAACTTCATTGATTTACTCTGCGATAAATTACTATCATCCAGATCAATACATAGACAACTGTCACCATAACTTGGAAATGTTAGACATCTGGCTATATTCTAAGATACAATTCATGGTTATTTACAAACCATTTTGTGTGTGTGAAAGATTTTATGAGTGACCACTTGGCAAGCTGCATTATTCCACCTCCTTAAGCCATACCTGGGAGTATTGATTTTTAATTATTGTCTTGCTCTAGGGCTTGCTATTTAGTGAACAAGTTGTTTTTCTGCTCATTTCTCAAGGATTCCTTCAGAATGCCAGTTAAGAGCATGGACTTTGGAGCCAAAATGCTTGGGTTTCTATCAGTAAGAAAAATAGGTTAATCCTATACATATAATTTTTACAACTTACTGTTACCTATACATATTTAATCCTATACATATAATTTCTACTGCTTAGGGTACCTTGGGCAAGTTAGTTAACACAGCTGAGTCTCAATTTCCTCAACTGCAAATGAGGAAAATGTGATGAATATACCTAACATTATCAGTTAGAATTGAATGAGTTAATAAATGTGAAAAGAATAGTACCTAGCATGCAGTAAATGCTATATAACAGTTCACTTCCTTATTATTATCATGCTATTGCTGTAATTGATTTTACCTAGATTGTGAAGTAGATTTTGGTGAAAACCAAAAATATTGTCTATTTGGGAATGCCTTTGAGTTATTCATCTTTTATGCCTATGACATTTAGCCTGAATACTTTTGTCAACTAAGAGTTTATTACATCTGTTTTTCATTTCTCTCAGTCCTGGGGTAATCTATTCACCAGAATTGGGTGCTTTGAGAATAAAAATGAGGTTTGTAAAAAAAAAAAAAAAAAAAAAAAATCGTTTTTAAAAATCTTCTAAGAATAAAATTCGTAGCCATCAGTGTTCATTTGCTTTAAAAACACAAGAGAAAAAACATTTTATAAAGTGGATTGCTATGTTAAGCTGTTATTTGGATTCATCAGAATTCCTGTGTAAACTTAGAGCTGTGGTCTGTCTGGACTAGCATTTGCTCTTGGTTAGGACAGTGTGTTAGGAGAGAACATTGGTAAATGTAGAGGAACTAACAGAAGCTGCCACTCCAATTTTTTATAAAAATTCTTCTACTTTTATTCCCATCCAACATAGGTTTTTGGTTTCTTTAAATCACTAAGAAGAGAGCTTCAGCCCCAGGAAATACAGAAGTAGCTGGAGAAATTTTAGTCATCTTGACCATGAGCCAAGGAAAACAAAGGATTTTTTTTAAGATGATTTGTTGTTGGTATACTACTTTTTAAAGACAGTTTGTTTCATCATTATTGTTAAACTAATACATTCTGGTCTTAGGAAGGAATTCAAAAATATATGGTGAATTCTAAGTCTTCTGTATTCTCCTTCAGCTATAACTACTATTAACATTGTTTATTCTATATTTTTTTCCATACAGTGTCCAATACTTTAAGAAAAATGGGCTAATCCTACACATATAATTTTTACAACTTTTCTTACTTAATAAAATGTATCATTTACTTTCCAAAGGAGTACATGTATAATATATTAATGGCATTCTCTTTAATGGCCAGTGTTTTAGTGTATGAAATATATATTTTATTTAATTAATTTATATATTACATATATAAACAAATATATTAAATATATAATATATAAACAAATATAAATTTATATTAAATATACATATAAATATATTAAATATGTATTAAATATATTTATACATATATATAATATATATTTAATATATTTATATTTATATATGTTATAAATATATATTATAAAAATATATATAAATTTATATATATATTTAAATATATATAAATTTAAATATTTAAATATATATTCATATATATAAATTGATTAAATAAAATATATTTTACATATATAAATACACAAAATATATAATACATTATATAGTATATAAAATATATTATAAAATATATAAATTTAAATATATATATTTAAACATGTATTCATATATATATAAATTGATTAAAATGATATATTCATACACTAAAATTTAATTAATTTATATATATATTGGTGACGGGCATGGTGGCTCATGCTTGTAATCCCAGCACTTTGGCAGCCCGAAGTGGGCAGATCACCTGAAGTCAGGAGTTCACAACCAGCCTGGTCAACATGGTGAAACCCCATCTCTACTAAAATACAAAAATTAGCTGGGTGTGGTGGCACACACCTGTAATCGCAGATAGTCGGGAGGCTGATGCAGGTGAACTGCTTGAACCCAGGAGGCAGAGGCTGCAGTGAGCCGAGATCACATCACTGCACTCCAGCCTGGGTGACAGAACAAGACTCCATCTCAAAAAAAAAAAATATATATATATATATATATATGTATATGTATGTATACATATATGTGTGTATATATGTATGTATACATATATGTGTATGTGTACATATATGTGTATATATGTGTATGTGTACATACATGTATATATGTATGTTGTGTGCATACGTGTATATATGTTGTGTGTGCATACATGTATATGTGTGTGCATACATGTATATATATGTGTGTGTGCATATATATACATGTATATATATGTGTGTGTGCATATATATATACGTATATATATAGGCAGGGGGAAGTTCTAATTTTCTTCTATTACAGAGAATACAGCAGTGAACGTCCTTGTACATGTAATTTTGAATATATTTGTGTTTCTATTTGTTAAATTCCCTAAAATGGAAATGCACACACACAGAATATTTTTTGAAAAATGTTTTAAATGGTACATTTTGAATTACAGGTGCTATGTTGAGAAAAAGTCACTTGTACTTTTATAACATATCAGTAATGGGAATGCCAGCCTTTTCCTTGCCTTCAATTGAGATAGCTTTTTGTATAAACAGTTAACTGTGATTTTTAGATATTCGGGAGAATAGCTCACTTTGTCCATCATTCTTGCTTCTTCTATTTATTTATTGGTCCTTAATTTATTTTAAAAATTAAATGTTTTAAATTATAAAAGTTAAGTATTACATTACAGAAAATTTGGAAAACAAAGGTTAAGAAAAATATCCATAATCATTCTGATTTTTACCTTTATTTGAAAAACATAGTCCAATAGCTGTGTGCTTACAATTCTGAATTCTGTATTTATCACTTAATCTGTTTTGAATTTTCTCTTGCTGCATAGATTCTGTTAGGTTTAACATGGTTTAATCATTTCGCTATACTTGGCAAATTAAGATTTTTCGACTCTAGTTTTTATTACTTGAGTCTTCAAAATTGTCCTTGTTCATTAATTTCTTCATGTGCCGAAAAACTTCTATCAATAATAAATACTATGATTTCTGTTAACTAACCACAAATGCCTAGTAATTGTATGCCAACAAAACAACAACATAACAGAAACCTTGAGACTTTACTGGGTAGATTTATTTTCCTCAGGATATTTGGCAGTTTTTTCATCTTTCAGATTAGTGAAGATGAAAACAATAAATTGTTTCAGTTACCACAAATCTTAGAAAACCACCATTCTTGAATTTGAGCTAGGTTCAGTTATATAGTTCTTCTGCTGATAGTGACTGTGGTCATACTTAGGTGGCTACATGCAGCTGACATGTTAGCTATGGCTCTAGCATGGCTGGGCCTCTAAGTTGGCTTAGGGCCTCTCTCCTCATGTAGCGCCTCCACATGATTTATTCAACAAAGTAGCTACACTTCTTACCCAGAGTGCAAAAAATGGAACCTGCCAGGTCTTTTTACAGATGGGGCCAGAGCTAGGAATGTATCTGTGAGTTAAAATGGACAGCTTGATTTCCTTGAAAACTGGCATAAGACAAGGATGCCCTCTCTCACCACTCCTATTCAACATAGTATTGTAAGTTCTGGCTCAGGCAATCAGTCAAGAGAAAGAAAAGGTATTCAAATAGGTAAAGAGGAAGTCAAATTGTCTCTATTTGCAGACGACATGATTGTATATTTAGAAAACCCCACTGTCTCAGCCCAAAATCTTAACCTGATAAGCAACTTCAGCAAAGTCTCAGGATACAAAATCAATGTGCAAAAATCACAAGCATTCCTATACACCAATAACAGAGAGCAAAATCATGAGTGAATTCCCATTCACAATTGCTACAAAGAGAATTAAATACCTAGGAATACAACTTACAAGAGATGTGAAGGACCTCTTCAAGGAAAACGACAAACCACTGCTCAAGGAAATAAGAGAGAACACAAACAATTGAAAAAACATTCCATGCTCATGGTTAGGAAGAATCAAGATCATGAAAATGCCCATATGGCCCAAAGCAATCTACAGATTCAGTGCTATCCCCATCAAGCTACCATTGACTTTCTTCACAGAATTGGAAAAAAACCCACCTTAATTTCATATGGAACCAAAAAAGAGCCCACATACCCAAGACAATTCTAAGCAAAAAAACAAAGCTGGAGGCATCACACTACCTGACTTCAAACTATACTACAAGGCTACAGTAGCTAAAACAGCATGGTACTGGTACCAAAACAGAGATATAGACCAATGGAACAGAACAGAAGCCTCAGAAATAATGGCACACACCTACAACCATCTGATCTTTGACAAACCTGACAAAAACAAGCAATGGGGGAAAAGACTATCTATTTAATAAATGGTGTTGGGAAAACTGGCTGGCCATATGCAGAAAGCTGAAACTGGATCCCTTCCTTACACCTTATACAAAAATTAACTCAAAATGGATTAAAGATTTAAATGTAAGACCCAAAACCATAAAAAACCCTAGAAGAAAACCTACATAATATTCAGGACATCCTCATGGGCAGACTTCATGACTAAAACACCAAAAGCAATGGCAACAAAAGCCAAAATAGACAAATGAGATCTAATTAAACTAAAGAGCTTCTGCACAGCAAAAGAAACTGTCATCAGAGTGAACAGGCAACCTACAGAATGGGAGAAAATTTTTACAATCTATCCATCTGACTGAGGGTAATATCCAAAATCTACAAAGAACTTAAATTTACAGGAAAAACAACCACCACCATCAAAAAGTGGGCAAAGGATATGAACAGACGCTTGTCAAAAGGAGACATTTATACAGACAGAAAACATATGAAAAAAAGATTGGTCATTAGAGAAATGCAAATTAAAGCCACATTGAGATACCATCTCACGCCAGTTAGAATGGCAATCATTAAAAAGTCAGGAGACAACAGATGTTGGAGAGGATGTGGAGAAATTCGAATGCTTTTACATTGTTGGTGGGAGTGTAAATTGGTTCAACTATTGTGGAAGTCAGTGCAGAGATTCCTCAAGGATCTACAACTAGAAATACCATTTGACTCAGCAATCCCATTACTGGTATATACCCAAAGAATTATAAATTGTTGTTATAAAGACATATGCACACATACCTTTATTGCAGCACTGTTCACATAACAAAGCCTTGGAACCAACTCATATACCCATCAATGATAGACTGGATAAAGACAACGTGGCACATATATGCCATGGAATACTATGCAGCTATAAAAAAGGATTAATTTATGTCCTTTGCAGGGACATAGATGAAGCTGGAAACCATCATTCTCAGCAAACAGACATAGAACAGAAGACTAAACACTGCATGTGTACTCATAAGTGAGAATTGAACAATGAGAACACAGGGACACAGGGAGGGGAACATCACATAGTGAGGACTGTTGAGGGGGAGGGGCTTAGGGAGGGATAGCATTAGGAGAAATACCTAATGTAGATGACAGGGTGATGGATGCAGCAAACCACCATGGCATGTGTATATCTATGTACCAAACCTGCACGTTCTGCACATGTACTTGGAACTTAAAGTACAATTTTAAAAAACTGGTGGAGGACAGCTTAGCCAAAAGGGACTACTGGGAGTTGTAGTTGTTTGGGGGCCACCAGTGTAACACTGTCACAGATGGCATCTAATGGTGATTTTAATTTGAAATTTTTAGATTAGTGGAGTTGAACATTTTTTCAAGGTATGTTGTCGTTTTCCTTTCTGTGAAATGCCTTTAAGTTTTTGCCTACTCTTGAGTAATTTGTCTTTTCATATTGATTTGTAGAAGTTCTTCATATAATCTGGATGTTAATCCTTTGTTGGTTATGTGTGTTACGGCCATCTTTGACCAGTTTATAGTTTCTTTGCTGTCTTTATGCTGCTTTTGATAAATGAAATTCTTCATTTAATGGTAATTGAATTTACCCATCTTTTATGGTTTGTGTTTTTTGCGCCTTTCTCCAAGGCATAAAATATTCTTGTACATTATCTTCTAAATATTTTATAGTTCTATCTTTTACATGTAGGTTTCTAATTCACTTGCAGTTAATTTTAGGAATTGATACAAGGCAAAGGTCCAATGTCTTTTTTTTTCTTTTTGCCGTATGTGGCCTTTCTTTATACTATCCTTTTGGTTTAGTTCTGCTGTATCTTAAATGTTGTATGTTCATCTTTGATGGATTCTTTATTTTGCTGCAACACAGCCATGTAGTTCTGGAAACAAGCTACTGAAGAGGAATTCAGTATGTAATTGGGCATTTTTACAAATAATATGATCAAACCAGCTATAATTCTGTGAGGAGATAACATTTGAGCTGAGACCCCAAATACTAGAAACTAAGTTTATTAAAGAGCCAAAGGAATAATGTTCCTGGCAGAGGGCATAGCAAGTATTCCTGACAACTGGACAAAGAGGTACTTAAAATTTAGTAAAAACGGACCAGGCTCAGTGGCTCAGGCCTGTAACCATAGCACTTTAGAAGGCCTAGACAAGATGATTGCTTGAGTCCAGGAGTTTGATTCCAGCCTGGGCAACATGGTGAAACCTCATCTCTACAAAAATTATCAAAAAAATTAGTTGGGTGGGGTGGTGTGTACCTGTAGTCCCAGCTCCATGGGAGGCTAAGGTTGAAGAATCACTTCAGCTTAGGAGGCCAAGGTTGCATGAGCCGAGATCATGCTACTGCACTTCAACCTGGGTGAGAGAGTGAGATCCTGTCTCAAAAAAAAAAAAAAAAAAGAAAAAGTAAAAGAAATTGGCCAGGCGTGGTGGCTCATGCCTATAATTCCAGTACTTTGGGAGGCTGAGGCGGGCAGATCACCTGAGGTCAGGAGTTTGACACCAGCCTGGCCAACATGGTGAAACACCGTCTACTAAAAATGCAAAAATTAGCCGGGCGTGGTGGCTCACACTTGTAATCCCAGTTACTCGGGAGGCTGAGGCAGGAGAATCACTTGAACCCGGGAGGCAAAGGTTGCAGTGAGCCAAGCTGCACCATTGCACACTCTGGGAGAATGCAATGGTGCAACAAAACCAAGACTTCATCTCAAAAAAAAGTAAAAATGAAAAGCTGAACAAGGAAGTCATTGTTCAAGATGTAGTATTATCTAAAATGAGGCCAGATTCTAAGGAGTTGAATCATAGAAAGGAAATTCCATTGGCCTCTATACTTAGAACATTCTTTCAAGTATCTGTTTTAATAACCATAGTCTGACATCTTACATTCTATGAATTTAATCACATATTCTGTTTCTGTAGTGATAAGTATTTATATATTTTATGTTTGTAGACTTTTTCAGAATATATCTGTATAACAGAGCACGGAAGATCCAATCTCTGGATAGAATACAAATGCTGAAACCTTGATGATGGGAAAAAAAATGGTATAGCTAATACAAGTTGGATAGTGAAGGGGAAATGTACTGATTTTCTTATTGTACAGAATGGAAATTCAAGAAATGTAGTGTAAAGTAATGGATCAAGTCGAGATTACATTTATTCAAAGTTTGAAAGGTAATTTATGTAAGAACTAAAGACATAACTATACAGCTATAGAGTCATGTGAAGACATAACTATAAAAAACTTTAAAGGATATAAGTGAGGCAAATTCTGTCCTTGGGAGGAAATCACAGGATTTTGCTTAATATGTAATTGTAATTGAAGAAATAAAAGTCTAATCATATTTAAAGTTTTAGGGGTTAACACTAAAATGATTAAAGTCAGAAATGGAGAAGAGGGTTTAATTATCTGTGTGGAGTGAGACTGGTAGTAACAGTGGTGTTTTATTTTCTATTTCATTCCATAACTATATTTCTAGTATTGTGTGCATTTGTTACTTTTCAAGTACTACAAATAGAAGAGTAAAAAAAAAGGAAAGCTAAAGCTACAGTTCTATGATGAAAGAATTACAATTGTGAGAAACTGAAGAGTATCAGTTGGACATGTAGGCTAGAATTATTTTCCATTTCAAGAAAATTTATACTCTGTAGTAGTTTAATTAAAATGAATCTAGTTGAGTTAGAAAATTACACTTATGGCAATACCATGGATACATTCATTTATTCAAGAAACATTGATAAATGGAATAAATCTCATAACTGTTACTCCCCCCTGTGCCTCTCCCTGGTGTGCTTCAAGCTAGTGTGAAGGAAAGCTCACAATGGTTTCTGTTGAATGAATGTAATATGTATTTTTCTTTGATATTTGAAGTATAAAGTATTGAAATTTCAAAGAATTTTTTAGATCTTTAGTGGAAGGGGAGCTTTTTCTATAACACATAACCAGGAGTCATCATCTCAATGGACTAGACTCCAACCATGTGTTTTTCTTAGCACATATTCCCCTCCCTCAGTGATCCTGATGTGTACCCCTAGGTGAGAACCACTCATCTCATCCAACCACTTATTTTACAGAAGTGAAAACTTAAGCACTGTGGTTTGCATAGCTAATTAGTGGCAGAGCATAGGTTGACTCCTAGCATCACATGTTTTTTAATGCTCTAGTTCTAAAAAACTGATCTGCATGAGTTTTTATAGTCTAGAGTGTTTTCCTGACTCATTCTGCTTATTTTAGCTTATGCTCGCATTTATTTTACAGACCTTTTAATAGCTTACCTCTTTCTAAAAGATACTATCTCCTTAAATAAACTTCTAATCATCCCCACCTCTTTCAGCCTCACCTCTACTTACATTTTGTTAATACCCAGTGTTTCCAATTCCTGAGCTAATACCATTAGCCTACTTGTGAATTAGGTTTCTGATTTGTTCATGCGGAATCAGTTACCAATTCATTCACCCACTTTCTAACATTCAAAGTTTTGTTGGTATCTTTTCCAATTTTTCAATTTATTTCTGCATGCCTATACTTTTTTACATTCCTTTCTGCCATTCCTTTACTGTGAAATTTACCACTTTTATCAAAGCTCTGATTTTTACAAGTTTCAAATGAAAAAAAAATTTAATACAGAAGAATTACTGACACAGTAGTAAACAACAAAATGACATGACTGCTGTTAAAATTGCATATATAATGGACTGCTGTGTTGATGTGTTCTTACTCAAGCCTCTAGCAGGATAACTATTTCTTGTTCTTGGTCAGATGATTGCACTTGGAAAAACTTTAGATAGATATACTTTTCTTTTATTCCTCCTTTTCTAGGGTATAGGAAACTCTTTCGCTAGCGATTGTTAGTAAAATTAAATTTGCATTTTTTCAGTTTCCCTGGTAGAACTCAAAGTAAAATGTACAGCTTCTACAAGAGATGGAAGAACTTCCTTACTGTATGGGGAGAAGTTGGCTGACAGCAATAATAAGGATTACTTTTGTTTATTGGTCACTTCTCTGTGCCACTTGCTTTACAAACATTTTATTAGTCTTCAAAATGTTAAAAGTAGGTATTGTTATCTCCTTTTCACAAATGATGAAATAGCTTTGCTAAGGTTAAGTAACTTACCCAGCATTACACATATTCTGAGGGACACTCCTCAAACCTGACTCTGAAATTCATTTTTTCCCACTTTCTACCTTTTTAGACTCATAATTATTTTATTAATATCAGTACAACAATAATAGTCGACACTTATTCTATGCCACATACTATTTTAAGCCCTTTATAGACATGTAATTCTCAGTTTAACCTCATGAGATAGGCACCAGTATTACTCTCTTTTAAGGAGGTCAGGGAGATTAAGTAACTTGCTCAAAGTCAATTACTCACAACTGTAATGAGTAGAGCCATGATTCTATCACCATTGTTTGGCTGTTATTGAAGTATGTGAGAATATTTATGATTGTTTTGATTGATTACTTAATCTGTTAAAAGCGCTCTAAATTTTAAAAACAGTAATATTTGAGATTTTTTTTTCTTAAAGCTGTGAGAAGATAATGTGAAAAATAAACGTCTTACCATAGTTTAAGGCTTCTAATTAGTATACCAACCCTTGCCAAGAAGTGAATAAATGGGGATGAGAGAAGTAGGAGGAAGAGGGTGTATTTTGTTTCTATATTAGAGTTCTGGCATTAACACTTGCAGATTGAGAAAAGTTAAAGAATTGTCTCTAAAATACCTTCTTTATTATGCTGTACTTTTTCTTTAATGTTCCTGATTTTAATAGAGAAAATAGCATGTATTTCATCCGGTCTTCACTATATTAGGAGGCTGAAGATAGCATGTATTAATTATCTTGGTAAGTTTTTAGGAGAAAATTTCTTATGTCTAGAATTAAACATTTGGATGTGTTAGAACACTGCCTGTCTCTAACCTGGACACGCACATTGGATTTGGTTTTCTGTCAGTTCTGTGACACCATGAGACATTGAAATAGAAGGAAGTTACTCTGAGATTCCTGGTTGATACGTTGACTTTCTAGTATTAAACTACTTGCTTATTAGGTTTGCCTCCTCCTTCCTCCACTCCTCTCCCTCCTCCCTCCCCCCACCAAAAAAAAATTACTTTAAAATTAAGACTAGTAGACAAGTCCTTCAGGAAATATTTTGGTCTTTCTATAAGTGGTATGACCCATTAGTAGTCTGGCTCCATTCGTTCAAACGGCTAAGTATGAATAATTACTTTTTCATTTTGATGACTTATTTTAACATTTATGATTTAGGAAGGAGTATATTTAATTCCTCCCTTCTTCCCTTCCTTCCTTCCTCATAAGATTTTGTGGTTTGGTTTGTACAGCAAGGTTCTATGACTTTCATGAAAGGCACCTTAGAGTGACTTTCCAACACAGGGAAAGGGTGAGAGAATTCCAGCAGCTCCTAACTCCAGTCTGGAATTGTGCAATTCTGGCTACAGGAGAGCCCCTTGATCCTCCAAACCTCTGAAACTAACATAGGGAGCTGCCAGTAAACCATGGGATGGAACTACTTTAAGGGAGGTACCTTGCACTGGGATCCATAACCTTTCTGAGACCAAAGCAGCTACAGCAAGGCACCATTTTCAAGCCTAGCTTTGGCAGACTACATGCTGTCCTAGGGTCCAGCAGGGCTAGGACCAAGGTGTTAGGGAAACTCAGGCTGTTGTTACTGGGACTTGGGCAAGAGCTAGGAGGGCCCCTGTAGCCAGGGCTGTACAATGAGTAATTTGTGGGCCACAGCAGTCAGTGCTCGTAAGTGAGCAGAACACAAGTTGCCATTAGGACTTGGTTGTGAGATGGGGTGGGGCTCCTGCAGCTAGTCTGTGGTGTGAGCTGGGCATGGGCTACCACTACCAGAGCTGGGAGTGACTCCAACCAGGACTGGGGTATGAGAAGGATATGCATTCCCCACCCACTAGCTTAGGCTATGGCCACCAAGGCTGGCCTCATCCTGTTCAGTGACAGGAGCTCAGTGTGGCTCCTACTTCTCCTCACCCAAGCTCTGACTTGGGCCTGAGGATAGCCCCACCCCTGCCCACTGTAGCTGTAGCCTGCTCTCATCATTGGATAGCCTGAGTACAAGCCCGCCCAGCTCAACTTTGCATCCCCCTCCAAGACAGAGCACATAGCTCAGGATCCTGGGGATTATCCAACCCAATCCACCACCTTGGGTAGCCACACACTCCTCCTAGAAGCTGGAAATTGGGCCTAAACTTCCAGTGGTTACTACCTCAGGTGGTACCAACCTATAAGTGCCACTTTTGGGCCTGGTGATGTGTGTGCCCAGCCCATCAACATCAGTGCACACCACTCAAAACCACAGAATCATTCCACCAGTGCTACAGCAGTCACTCAGGCCTACTTTCCAGTATACTACTGCTCCTGCTGGCATCCAAACAAACCATGTGAAGGACCAAAAATTGGCTTGCTGATAACCACCAACACAGGTGCCAATGTACATTGTACTGTGGCACAAAGATAGGCATGCTTAGTCCACCACTGTGGCCTGAAGACTGGCTCACTTGGAATGCAGGTCCTCATCACAACCTTACCACAGCTTCCGTAATAACCACCTCCTAGCCCCTAAGTAAATTAGATACCACTAACACCATTTACAGCCAAAGAAATTATACAGAGACTACATTACTGCATGTACTCAGATTCAAAGCCAAAGTGCTCTACCCAACCAGGATCATAGATATACCTTCAGGAAAAAGTTCTCTCCTACAAAATTAAATTCAACAATAGGAAGAAGTGACTACTATACCACATGTGTAGATATCAAGGTAAGGACAGAAAACATGAAAACAAGGACATATGATACCTTCAACGGATTGCAGTATTTGTGCAGTTGATGTTAATCCAAAAGAAGTTATCAAAATCTCAGATAAAGAATTCAAAATATTGATTTTAAAGAAGTTCAGTAAGATACAAGAGAATCATGAAAATCAATGTAAAGAAATCAGAAAATTCAAGATATGGACGATTTATGAAAACCAAAAATACTTTTAAAAGGAACCAAATAGAAATTCTGGAACTAAAGAATTTGAGGGGAAATACAAAATACATTTGAAAGCTTCAAAAATAGACTAAATCAGGCAGAAGGAACAAACTCAGAACTTAAAGATGAATCTTTTGAAATAATCTAGTCAGATAAAAATAAAAGAATAAAAAGAATGAACAAAGCCTTCAAGATGTTTGGGGCATAAAGTCACTGAATATTTGAATTATCAGTATTTTAAAGAGAATAACAGGAAAGGATTAGAAAACCTATTTGATGAGACAGGAGGTGACAATGTTCCAAGTCTAGCAAGAGATTTAGACATTCAGATACAAGAGGTTCAGCAATTGCTAGGCAGATACAATGCAAAAGGGTCTTCTCCATGGCACATTAAAGTCAGACTGTTTGAAATCAAAGATAAAAGAGCAAATCCTAAAAACGGCAAGTGAAAATCCTCTGGTCACCTACAAAGGAAATCCCAAGAGATTAACAGTTGATTTCTCAGCAGAAACCTAACAGGCTCAAAGAGAATGGGATGATATATTCAAAGGGCTCAAACAAAACAAAACAAAAACCTGTCAGAATGCTGTATCCAGCAAAATTAGTCTTCATAAAGGAAGGAGAAATAAAATCTTTAACTGAGGAAATTTGTTACCACTAGACCAGACCTATAAGAAATGCTTAAGGGAGTGATAAACGTGGACGTGACAGACCAGTATTTACCAAACATTTACCGTCATGAAAACACATGAAAGTTAAAACTCACTGGCATAGCAATCATACAAAAGAGGAAGAAGAAAGATACAAATGGTACCACAGCCAAACCACAATGGAAAATTTTCTCTTTCCCTAAGAGAAAAGGGAACAAAGAATATATAAGACAATCAGAAAACAGTTAACAATGACAGGAACAAAGCCTAACCTATTAATAACTTGAACTTATATGGATTAAATTCTCCATTCAGGATATACAGAATATTTAAATGGATAAGAAAATGATCCAAGCATATACTGCATACAAGAAACTCACCTAACTTGTAAAGACACATGTAGCCTGAAAGTAAAGGGACAAAAAAAGATATTTTATGCAAACAGAAACCAAAAGTGAGCAGGAGTGATTATACTTTTATCAGATAAAACAGACTTTAAGTCAAAAATAGTAATAAAAGACAAAGACAATCTTTATACAATCATAAAAGGATCAGTCCAGCAAGAGGATATAACACTTCTGGATATGTATGTATCCAACACTGGAGCACTCAGATTCATAAAGTATTACTAAATCTAAAAAAAGATAAACTGCAATACAGTAATCATGAGGAACTTTAACACCCCACTCACAAGCATTAGATCAAGACAGAAAATGAACAAATAAACATTGGCTTTAAACTGGACTTTAGATCATGTGGACCCAACACTTAGAAAGCATTCTATCTAGCAACTCCAGAATATACATTCCTTTTATGAGCACAAGGACCATTCTCCAGGATAGAACATATGTTAGGCCACAAAAATACTCAAAAAAATTTTTTAAATGAAATCATATCAAGTATCTTCTCAGATTGCAATAAGAGATGAGAGAAGATCCAAATAAAGCCAGAAATTAAAAGGAGACATTACATTGGATGCCACAGAAATACAAAGGATTATCAGGGCCAATTTTAACAACTGTATGCTGAAAACCTGGAAAATCTGTAGGAAACAGATACATTCCTGGAAACATACATCGTCCCAAGATTGAACCAGGAAAAAATATAAAACCTAAACAGACTTAAAATGTGAAGCAAGATTGAGTCAGTAATAAAAAGTCTGCCAGCAAAGAAAAGTCCAAGACTGGATACATTCACAGCCAAATTATACCAAACATATTAAGAAAAGCTAACATAAATTCTCCCCAAGCTATTCCAAAAAATGGAAGAGGAGGGATTTCTTCCTAACTAATTCTACAAGGCCAGATTTAGTGTAATTTCTATCAAAATAACATCATTCTTCAAAGAATCAGAGACAATTTTTTTTTAGAGGAGACAATTCTGTAATTCATAGGAAAACACAAAAGTGCCTAAATAGCCAAAACAATCCCAAGCAAAAACAAAGAGGCGTCACATTACCTGACTTTAAAATATAAACCATCATAACCAAAATAGCATCCTGTTGATTTAAAAATAGACACATAGACCAGTGGCACAGAATAGAAGACCCAGATAAGCCACTTATTACTATCAGCCATGTATACAATCACCTGATTTTTAACAAAGCTGACAACTTACATTGTGGAAAAGACATTCTCTTCAAAAGTGGTGCTGGGAAAATTGTATTGCCACATTCAGAATAGTGAAACTGGACCCCTTTCTCTCAATGTACACAATAATCAACTCAAAAATGGATTAAAGCCTTAAATTTAAGACGCAAAATAAAAAAGTTCTAAAAGAGAACCTAAGGTAAACTCTCTTGGACATTGGTCTAGACAGATGGTTTATGATTAAGAACTCAAAAGCACAGGGAGCAAAATCAAAAATGTATAAACAGGACAAACTAAAAACCTGTACAGCAAAAGAAGTAATCCAGAGTAATCAGACAACCTGTTGAATGACAATATATTTGCTAACTGTTCACCTGAAAGGGACTCATCCAGGATGTACATGGAACACAAACATCTTCAAAGAAAAATTAAAAAGTGGGCAAAAATTTTCTCCCACTCTGCGGGTTGTCTGTTTACTCTGCTAACTGTTCCTTTTGCTGTGCAGAAGCTTTTTAATTAAGTCCCATCTTTTTATCTTTATTTTTGTTGCATTTGCTTTTGGGTTCTTGGTCATGATGTCTTTGCCTAAACCAATGTCTAGAAAGATTTTTTGATATTATCTTCTAGAATTTTTATAATTTCAGGTCTTAGATTTAAGTGTTTAATCTGTCTTGAGTTGATTTTTGTATAAGGGGAGAGATGAGGATCCAGTTTCATTCTCTTACATGTGGCTTGCCAAATATCCCAGCACCGTTTGTTGAATAGAGTGCTCTTCCCCCACTTTTTGTTTGCTTTCTCCAAGATCAGTATTGTAAGTATTTGGATTTCTACGTTCTCCATTCTGTTCCATTGGTCTTTGTGCCCATTTTGATACCAGTACCACACTGTTTTGGTGACTATGGCCTTATATAGTATAGTTGGAATTCAGGTAATGTGGTGCCTCCAGATTTGTTCTTTTCACTTAGTCTTGCTTTGGCTATGCAGGCTCTTTTGTGGTTTCATGTGAATTTTAAGATTTTTTCCTTTCTATTTCTGTCAAGAAGGATGGTGGTGTTTTTATGGGAATTGCATTGAATTTGTAGATTGCTTCTGTCACAATATTGATTCTACCCATCCATGAGCATGGAAGGTGTTTCTATTTCTTTGCTTCGTCTATGATTTCTTTCAGCAGTGTTTTCTAATTTTCCTTGTAGAGGTCTTTTACCTCCTTGGTTAGGGATATTCCTAAGTATTTTAATTTTTTTTTTTTGCAGCTATTTCATAATCTATACATCTGACAAAGAATATCCAGAATCTACAAGGAACTCAAACTAATTAGCAAGAAAAATACAAACATTCTCATCATAAAGTGGCTAAGGACATGAATAGACAATTCTCAAAAGAAGATATATACAAATGGCTAACACATGAAAAAATACTCATCACTAATGATCAAGGAAAATGCAAATCAAAACCACAATGAGACACTACTTTACTCCTGCAAGAATGGCCATAATCACAAAATAATGGATGTTGGCATGGATGTGGTGAAAAAGAATCACTTCTACACTACTGGTGGGAATGTAAACTAGTATAACCACTATGGAAAACAGTGTGTTGATTCCTTATTGAACTAAAAGTAGAACTACCATTTGATCCAGCAATTCCCACTACTGGGTATATACCCAGAGGAAAATAAGTCATTATATGAAAAAGATACTTGCACATATGTACATTTATAACAGCACAGTTCACAATGGCAAAAATATGCAACCAGCCCAATTGCCCATCAGTCAACGAATGGATAAAGAAATTGTGGTATATATATCTATATCTATCTGTGGATATATAGATATATATATACATGGTGGAATACTACTCAGCCATAAAAAGGAACAAATTAATGGCATTTGCAGCGACCTGGATGGAACTGGAGGCTATTATTCTAAGTGAAATAACTCAGGAATGGAAAACCAAATATTGTATGTTCTCAGTTATAAATGGGGGCTAAGCTATGAGGATGCAAATGCATAAGAATGATACAGCGGAGTCTGGGAACCTAGGGGAAAGGACAGAGCAGAGTGAGGGATACAAGATTACAAGCTGTGTTTACTGTATACTGTTTGGGTAATGGGTACACCAAAATCTCACAAATCACCACTAAAGCACTTATTCATGTAACCAAATACGGCCTGTTTCCCCAAAACTGATAGAAATAAAATTTTGTAGATACAAAATTAAAAGAAGGTAGGCCAAAGAGCAAAAGACATGAGTAGATGTTTCTCAAAAGAAGACTGTCAAACAGTCAACAGGTATATGAATAAGTGCTCAGCATTACTAATCAGAGAAGTACAAATCAAAACCAGAGTGTCATACCATTTTACCTTAGTCAGAATGGCTACTGTTAAAAAAAAAAAAAAAATAGCAAATACCAGGTGTTGGCAAGGATGCAGAGAAAAGGGAACTCATACTGTTGGTGGGACAATAAAGTAGTACAGTCACTAAGGAAAGTAGTATGGAGAATTCTCATAAAACTAAAAATAGAATTGTTGTTTGATCCAGTAATCCCACCACTGGGTCTTTACTCAAAGGAAAATCAATATATCAAAGGAATACAAGTGTTCCCATGTTGATTATAGCACTACTCACAAGAGCAAAGATATTGCAATCAACCTAAGCTTTCATCAATAGATGAACAGGTAAAGAAAACGTATATCTATAGTGGAATACCATTCAGCCATAAAAAGAATAAAACCATGTTATTTCCAGCAACATGGATGGAACTGGAAGTCATTAAGTGAAATTAGATAGGCAAAATAAGAAAAATATCACATCTTATGTGTGGGACCCAAAAAATTTGATCACATGGAAGTAGAGAGCAGAAGGATAAGAGACTGGGAATGGTGAGTGGAGAGGAGGGGGGAAGAATGAAGAGAAGTTTGTTAAAGGTACAATACAGTAAGTTAGAAGGAATAAATTCAGTTTTGAAAGTAGAGTAACATGACTATACTTAAGAATGTGGTGTTCTCAGGTGATGACTACCCTAAATACCCTGACTTGAACACTAGGCATTATATATACGTAATAAAATATCACATGTACCCCATAAATTTGTACAAATATTTTTTTAAAAAACATGAAAATCATTTATTTTTCAAAATGTGATTTTAGTGGTGAGGATGTATAATGTGTAAAAATGTGGGGTTTTTTTCCCAAAAGTTGAGTAAGATGTCAGAATTAAGTATATTTGTCTGAATCTCACAAAATGCTGATCAAGGAGAAAATTTTGCAAATAAAACAAGATAGCTAAGTAGTATCAGATTCCTAAAATTCGTCAGATTTTCACCCCCCAAAAGGTTACATTTAAAATAAATTCTTAGTTTGTAGTAAGTTATATAAAACATTATTCTATTATTTTTAAAGCTTTAAAAATTTAAGGTAATTTATGTTTTCTCAGTTCTGTAAGTTTGTAACCTTCATTTTAAGAGGAATTCAGGTAAAAATGCCTTTCTTCTACAATCAGGCACATCAAAAACATGACAGAGTGCCTGCCACAAAGTGAGTTATGTAACAAATGGTAACTGTTGCTTATGCAGTTTTTGTTGACTCATAATTAAACTCCAAAAAGTAATGCCTGAGTAATAACAAAAGTGTCAAAGGCATTGGTTTAGGTGATCCAGTTACATATCATTTACTTCATTTATTAAGATTTCTTGAGACTAACCTCTGTTGCTAGGACTTTTTAAAAAACAGTACCAGCTCTCTTCCTCCACTAGTCTCCCTTTTTCAATTCTAAATATTACCTTCCATCTGTCATGCCATTGAATCCTTAGGAAAGGACACTTGCAGACCAGAACAGGACATTAAGCTGCTTTGAGTAAACATCTACTTTTTTTCTTTTTTTTTTTTTGTATATATATATATATATATATATTTTTTTATTGCATTTTAGGTTTTGGACATCTACTTTTTTTCTTGGTTTCTTGGGACCTCAAACTGTATATAATCCGGAAAATTGCATTTGAGGTTTAACCAGTAAGGCAAAGATAGCTGGCCACACATCAGTTTGTTGAGCAGCTACTTAGCAGATACCTCCTTGCTGGCATTATATACATGATTGTGTACTGAGAAGGCATGAGGTGATTTTAATGTCATCATGCCTGGTTATTTTAATATCAGTATAGTGCTTGTTAATTCTTTCAGTTGAACAGTCAACCCTCACAAGTATTTAAGTGAGCAAATGAATGCAAGAAAACAAATGAGAGAACAAGAAAGCATGCTGGTAATATATACTGTAAAACTTCAAAGTGCCTGTGGTCTTTCAAGTCATAACTTCTGGAAAATTCTTAGAAATTCAATGATGATATAAATAGAAGAGGAGCCAATCTGATGAGAAGTAAAATTAGACTAGTTTCTAAAAAGTAAGAATAGCAATAAAACCTTCTAACTAAATGAAGCCACCAAAAGGCTCTTGACTGTAAGAAAGATAATTCAAAATAAAGCATAAAGAACTTCCTGCCAAGATGGGATAAGCCCACTATAGCCTACCCCTTCTGCTGATTAAAACTAGAAATTCTGGACAAAATATAAAAGCAACTATATAAGTAAACAAAAGCAGTTAGATGGTAGTGAGGAGTCTAAACTTAAAGGGGCAACCTGTATGGAAATGAATCTTCTAGTTTGGGAAGTTCTTTTTCTTGTGGTTTTGCTGTTGTGAAGGCAGGAGTGTGGCACTGGAAACTAAAACTGATAGAAACCTATTTTCTTGCACCAAGGGTACCAAGTAAGTGAGCTTAGCATTCCAAAGAGTTTGGGGGGAAGTTTCCAAGTTTTGTCTTTTACCAGCTTTAACCCAGGACAGACCCAGTTGCCAAGCTGCAGCTGCAGTGGCAAGAGGAACCAGGAAAAGGGGCCCTTTGGGCCACTGAGTATGGAGGAAATGTCACTCTGGAGAAGGTGTTCCCTCATTTTATGTATGGCCAGCACAGGTATTATGCTATGCATGCACAAAGCAGACCCAAGCCTTATAGCAATGCTTTGAGAACTGAACTGAACCCAAATTAGAACCCCTGTACCGAGAACCAGCACGGCTGCGAGACCCCCACCCAGGCAGCACTGAAGGTATTGAAAGGCAGACACCCAGACAGTACAAGAGTGGATCTATCCAGGGAACCAACAGCCTGAGAGCTGAGAGGCTGACAGCTTTTCCAGGCTCAAGGCCCCGAGCAGATTCTCATCCACTATGTATTTGCTCTTAGGCGATTCTTGTTAATACACAGGTGCTCTATATTCACTCATAACCCAAGAGCATACCAAGTAGGCAGCTGTTACCCGCCTGCCACTAGTTACAAACTAAAAGCTACCCTCCACAGAGGAGCCATGGGGGCAGGGTAAACTTAATGTTCCTCAACATCTCCCCCTTCTTTGTTTCACAAAGCTAGGTAAGCAAGCACAGCTTTATCTTGGTGAACCATTTCGTGGAGGCTTCTGGATCCACACTTGCAAACTACACAAAGAAACAAAACAGATTAACATAATCATAGCAGCAATCATAGATCCTCCAAGTGTTTTCATTCAAATTTTAGGGCTACCAATCCATCAGCAGCTTCCTCAAGCACCTCGGAGCCTGACTACCTACCTACTCTTACGTTTCATCCTTGAGGAGTCGGGACTCAGAAATCTTTTGGGAAATAGGCTGGAGGTCATTCTTCTCTAACTACTTCCTGCTGAAAAGGGGCGTCAAGGGTCCTCTGCCAAAAGCAATCTACAAATTCAACGCAATTCCCATAAAAACACCACCATAATTCTTCACAGAAGTAGAAAAAAAATCCTAAAATTCACATGAAACCAAAAAAGAGCCCACATAGCCAAAGCAACCGTACTTACCCTGCTGATCTTGAGGGTATACAGCTGGAAACTGCCATGCCTCCAAAATCTCCCTCTTTTCTCACTTGTTGAATTCTGGCTTGGATGGAACCGGATACCGTAATTCTAGGAGTACAAACGCCAACGCAAGTATCAGGAGGATCTGGCCATCCCTCTACAAGATACTGACGGGGGCTGATGGGCACACCTTTTCCTCATTTGACTTTTCATCTTTTTGCTCTATAGTTTCTCTACATACTTCATCACACTCCCTTCTCCTCTCCTGAATCTTTCTCCTCCTCGTCTGTCTGAAACAGCTCCAGGGCAGAACACACCAAAGCCCAAACAGACCACACCAAATAAGCCCTGCATTTGCTTGATCTTTGTCCCATGTTACACCAATATGACCGAGCTCCCCTCGCTGCCACCCTGGGAGATTTTTTTGAAATGTTCTCGGTCTATTTCCGTGTTCTCCCTAACTCACCTGGGAGTCTCCCCTGGGCTCCTGCCGAGCTCCCCAACTTACCCCGGGAATTTTTTCCAATAGTACTCGGCTACTTCCGGGTTCTCACTAATTCACCTGGGAGTCTCCCCGCGGGCTCCTTCCAGACTCCCCCTAACTCACCTGAGGGATTCTTTTCAAACATTCGGGCTACTTCCGGGTTCTCCCTAATTCACCTGGGAGTCTCCCCGCGGGGCTCCTTCCAGGCTCCCCCTAACTCACCTGAGAGATTCTTTTCAAACATTCTCAGGATAACTTCAGCTTAGCTTCTTTCTCCATTGCTCATGCGACACTTCTTCTGGGGTTTGAGTCCCCACACTTGGGCACCACTTACGGAGAACCAACTGGGTAGGGAGACCCCACCACCCAGGCAGCACTGAAGGTATTGAGAGGCAGACACCCAGATAGAACAACGGAGTGGATCTATCCAGGGGCCCAACAGCCCAACAGCCCAAGAGTTGAGAGGCTGACAGCTTTTCCCAGCTGAAGGTCCCAAGTAGATTTTCATCCACGTATTTATTTGCTCTTAGACAGGTGGTTCTTGTTAATACGCAGGTGCTCTACATTCACTCAGAACCCAAGAATATACCAAGTAGGCAGCTGTGACCCACCTACCACTAATTACAAACTAAAAGGTAGCCTCCGCAGAGGAGCCATGGGGGCAGGGCAAACTTAATGTTCCTCAATACCACTGCTCAGAGGTGAGAAAGAACTTGTGGTGTAAATCAAACTTACTTGATTTTTCTGCTAAAACAATGAAATATGCTCTATAGGATTATAGCAAGGATATAATTCAAAATTATGCTACCTACAAAAAAAAGAGAAAATTATAACCATCTCTCTAGAGAAAGATAATTAAGAAATGTCAACTCCAGGATCACCCCGATTTTAGAATAATCAGGCAAAAACTTTAAAGCAGCTATTATAGCAATTATCCATAGCATAAAGGTAAATACACTTGAAGTTAATGGATAGAAGTTCTAGCAGAGAAATAGAAACTATAAAAAAAGAAGTAGGTGGAAATTTTGTAACTGGCAAATACAATACCCAAAACGAAAAAATTAAATGGTGTTTTAATTGGCAGAATGGAGTAACAAAGGAAAGAGTCAGTAAACTTGAAGATAGGTCAATAGAAACTTAAGACTGGATACAGTCTTAAGAAGGTATAAAAGACAGGGGCGGGGGGGGAATTACACAAGAGCCTTAAGGACTTTCAGTATACTATCAGAGGTCTAACTTTATGTCATTGAAGTCCTAGAAGCAGAGTTGATTACATAAACACAGCTAGGAAAGTATAGCCAGTTCTCAAGGGAAAAGGCAACTTCTGCAAAGTATCTTCTTGCAAATTCTTCATAAGACACAAAATGAGGATACAACTTCCTTTAAAAATCTTAGGAGCATCTGCAAGTATATAGTAAAGAATGTCAGTTTAAAGAGTAGAAGAAAATTGTCTTGAAAATAAGGTACTGAAGCACTTTTTCTGGTAGATACTGCTATTTGCCTACCTATTATCCATTTCTTTACCATCTTTCTTTCTTAACTAAATGCTACAGTTACTGGGAATAACAATGTCCCTAATTAAATCCTACATTGCTCAACCTCCTTTACAGATGGCGTGGCACTGAGGTACAGTTCCGGCTAGTGAAATAAAAGAAATTGTTCCACAGGGCTTCTAGGAAATCTCAGTAAGAGGATAGAGGGCCAGGGAGAGGTAGTGGGTATAACAGGCACCACTGTTATTCCTCTCTTTGTCTTTGTCCATTCTCTTTTTTCCAGCAGCAGTTCTCAACTAGGGTGATTTTGACCCCCAGGAGAAATTTGGCAATATCTGGAGACGTTTTTGGTTGTTAAACTGGGGGTTGCTATTGTCATCTAGCAAGTCGAGGCCAGGGATATTGCTAAACATCCTACAGTGTGCAAGACCATCCTCAGAACAAAGAATTATCTGGTCCAGATATCAGTAGGTCAAGTGGAAAGACTGTTTTGTGGAATGTCCTAATGTTAGAGATTGAGCAACCATTTTGTGAGTATAAGGTGGAAAGTCTGTGTCTGAGTCAAAAGATAGAAGAATCTGAAGTCCCTGATGGCATTGTAGGGCTACTTAAATAGCCACAATCTTCCAGAGACTTTATTACAAGGAAAAGAAAATACGTGTACCTAATTTGTTTAAGCCAATGAGGTTCTCTTCCCTTACGTAGTTCCTAATTTTCTGAGAGTATTTATTCAGAAAATGTTAGTCAGAAAAGTTAGGCAGCTGAAATAGAAATTGTCATGAAGAGGCCTTAGGCATTAGAAAAAATAAGGCAAAGCTTACCATGATATAGCTGAGCAAGGAGGCATATCATGGAAAATATACTTGGTGAGTAGAAGAGCATAACATCTTGCAAAATATCAGAATTGCTGGGACACAGTAATAAATTTGCCTCTTGTTTAGAGATTAAAACTATCTTAAAAGGAATTGATACCATTTTTATGGATCTATTTAATGAGGCACTTTTCTGTTGCTATTAAATGTATTAATTCTGGTGCCAGAATTTGGTCACTGTAGTTAGCTTGGATCACATAGGGACTTAACAGAGTGCTTTAGTCTTCATTGCAGATCCACTAAAGGGAAGGTGATGGAGATAAGCATTGTCTGTACTGTGGAAGAATAAGAGGTAATGTTAGTTGGGCTCTTTGAGATCCTTTCTAATTGTTAGGGCAACATCAAAGCTAAACATGATTAAAATGATACTGTCATTTGAGATTGTACCACACTGTGACTTAGGGAATTAAAGTTGTTTGATTTAAGAGGATAGAGGTATATATAACAATAATTGACAAAAAAAAATGAAATACTCAACATAGAAAAATTTTCTAATCATGAAATTGCTTCATGCTTTCAAGAAAGTGGGATTTTTGTTGTTGTTATACACATGCATTACCATATTCACTTAAATTATAGGTACCTTACAAGTAGCTGTTTGTGAGATACAAGAAGCTTAGTGCACTTGTAAATTTACAACTGGGACAGCATAGCTCTCACTGCAAAAATATAGGGGCTGAAAACACCCCCCCTAAATCTTCTAATCTATTCCCCTGCTATTATAGAAAACCGTATGTTAGTAAAAGATATAGATTCTGCCCTAAAGGGTTTCAGTCTAATTAAGGAAACAGTACATATGTGAGCTGTCCACTAATATCTCACACTTAGCATAGCTAAAATTGAACTCTTGATTTTCCTCCCCAACCTGCCACTACATTACCTATTCACCTCAGTAAATGGCATTGTCATTCTTCCTATTTCTCAAGGAAAATACTCTTTAGAGTCGTAATTCGCTTCTCTCTGTTCTCACACTCCAGATCCAGTCCATCACCAAATCCAAATCCAGTCCACTCTTCATTGTAAATATATCCCAATTCCCACCAGTTCTTACCAACTTCACTGCTCTCGTCCTAATCCAGGTCTACTTTTCACCTGAATTAAGTCATAGGTATTTACCTAAATGAAATGAAAATCTATCTGCACATGAAAGCCAGTATGTGAGTCTTCGTAGTGGCTTTATTAATGTTCACTAAAAGCAGAAAATAATCTAAATGATCCTACACAGCAAGAAAGGGAAAGAACTGGTACGTACAATATATGTACCTGAATCTCAAATGCAAAGTGAAAGAAGCCAAATTCAAAATAAATACATTTTTATGACATCCCAGAAAAGGAAAACTACAGAGACATAAATAAATAGGCTGAAGTTGGAGGAGAGGTTGATTACAAAGGAGCATGGGTAATCTTTAGTATGATGGAATTATCTTAATTTTCATGATGATTACCCAGTTGTATTTCTCAAAATTTGAAAACTTAGTAAGAAAGGTGAATATTATAGTGTATACATTTTACCTGAATTAAGAAAAAAAATAAAAAGACTGCATTTTTAGTAATAGTAAAAGATTGTCAATCAGGATTCAGGACTACCTTTGTAGGTATTTTGACAGGAAGGAATGTAATCCTAGAAAATAAGTATATTAAAGCTTTGAAAGGACTGAAGCAGGTTCTAGGTTAGACTTGCAGTACTGACGTCAGAACAATACAGAACCTATATATTAAGAGAGTAATTCTCTGAAAACAACACTGGAGCTGTGTTGAAATCAGAAGCAATCTATTTGCCACTGTCACAACACCCAGGAAACTAGAGAATAGACTCCCATCAATGCAATCTAGGCATTTAGAAGCCAGACCAACAAGTCATTGGTGTTTCTGCTGCTTCCACAACTGCTGCTTCTTACCCAAAAAACTAAAATGTATTCCCTGGGATGTCATTGCTGAGAAGAATTTTTGTGTTTTACCATTGTTCTTGCCAGTGGTAACAAAAAGGAAACTTACAAAATTATGTGAAATAGGCAGAACCTAATTGACATCCATAGAGCTGACTGCAAGGGAGTTTGGAATATGTGATTTATAGATTCCCAAATTTTATAATTATATGAGGGGACGTAGAGTAAACCAAGGCTCAGTAGTCAGCCCAGTATCTCACTTTCCACTAATAAGGGACTGTTTAAATAAATTATGGTATCTCATACAGTAGATGAATGATTTAACCAGGCTGTCGTTGTTCCTTAAGCGAGAAACTAATTGCATTCTGGAGTGTAGTTTAATAAATTTTTATGGTGTACATGTGCAAGTTTGTTATCTACATATATTAAATGATGCTGAGGTTTGGGGTACAAATGATCCTGTCATCCAGATTCTGAGAACAGTACTTAACAGTTTTTCATACCTTGTCCATCTCCCTCACTCCTCACAGTAGTCCCCAGTGTCTGTTGCCATCTTCATATCCATGAGTACCCTATATTTAGCTCCCACTTATAAATGAGAACATGTAGTATTTGGTTTTCTGTACCTGCATTAATTCACTTAGGAAAATGGCCTCCAACTGCATTCATGTTTCTGCAAAAGATATGATTCCATTCTTTTTATGGTTGCGAAGTATCCCATGATATATGTGTACCACATTTTCTTATCTAATTCACTATTGATAGGCATCTAGGTTGATTCCATGTCTTTGCTATTATGAATAGCTCTGTGGTGAACATGCAAGTACGTGTGTCTTTTTGGTAAATGACTTATTTTCTTTTGGATACATACCCAGTAATGGGAATGCTTGGTCAATTGGCAATTCTGTTTTAAGTTTCTTGACAAATCTCCAGACTGTTTTCCACAGTGGCTGAGCTAATTTACATTCACACCAGCAATGTATAAACAGTCCTTTTCTCCACATCCTCACCAACATTTGTTGTTTTGCTGACATTTTTACTAATAGCTATTCTGACTGGTGTAAGATAGTATCTCATTGTGGTTTTGATTTGCATTTCTCTGATGATTAGTGATGATGTAAATTTTTATGTTTTTTGGCCACTTTTATGTCTTTTGAGAATTGTCTGTTCATGTCTTTTGCCCATTTTTTAATGGTGGTATTTGGTTTTTGCTTGTTGAATTAAATTTGTTACAAACTATGTATATTAGACCTCTGTTGGTTGTATTGCATGCACATATTTTCTTCCATTCTGTAGGTTGTCTGCTTTCTGTTGATAGTTATTTTTGCTGTGAAGAAGTTCTTTAGTTTAATTGGATATAACTTGTTGATTTTTGGTTTTGTTACAATTGCTTCTGAGGACTTAGTCATAAATTCTTTCTCAAGGCCCACATCCCAAGTAATGTTTCTGAGGTTTTCTTCTAGGATTCTGTATTAGTTTGTTCTCACATTGCTGTAAAGAAATACCTGAGACTGGGTAACTTATAAAGAAGAGTTTTAATTGGCTCACAGTTCTGCAGGCTATACAGGAAGCATAGCAGGATGTGCTTCTGGGAAGGCCTCAGAAAACTTACAATCATGGTAGAAGATGAACGGGAAGCAGGCACATTTACATGGCCAGAGCAGGAGCAAGAGAGGGGTCAAGGGAGGTGCTACACACTTTTAGACAACCAAATCTCATGAGAACTCTGGACAGTACCAAGGGGGAAATCCATCGCTATCATGCAATCACCTCCCACCTCCAACACTGGGAATTACAGTTTGATATGAGAGTTGGGTGGGGACACCCAAACCGTATCAAATTCAGATCCAAACCATATCAGATTCTTACAGTTTGAGGGTTTTACATTTAAATATTTAATCTATCTTGAGTTCGTTTTGTACACTGTGAAAGGTAGGGATCTAGTTTTGTTCTCCATATGGCTAGTCACTTATCCCAGCACCATTAATTGAATAGGGAATCATTCCCATTGCTCATTTTTGTCAGTTTTGTCAAAGATCAGATGGCTGTTGGTGGGTGGATTTATTTCTGTGTTCTCTATTCTGTTCCACAGCTTTATGTGTCTGTTTTTGTACCAGTATCATGCTGTTTTGGTTACTATATCCTTGTAGTATGTATAGTTTGAAGTCAGGTAGTATAATGCATCCAGCTTTGTTCTTTATCTTTAGGATTGTTTTGGCTATTCAGGCTCTTTTTTGGTTTGATGTGAATTTTAGAGTAGTTTTTTTCCAATTCTGTGAAAAATGACATGGCTAGTTTGATACAAATAGTGTTGATCTGTAGATTGCTTTGGGTAGTATGGCCATTTTAACTAGATTGATTCTTCTAATCCATGAGAATGGGATTTTTAAAATTTGTTTGTGTCACTTGTGATTTCTTTCTGCAGTGTTCTATAGTTCTCCTTGTAGAAATCTTTACCTGTTGCTTAGATGTATTCCTAGGTATTTTTTGTGTGTGTATGTGGCTACTGTAAATGGGATTGTATTATTGTTTTAGCCCTCAGCTTGAACATTGTTGGTGTATAGAAATGCTCCTCGTTTTTCTACACTTATTTTGTATCCTAAAACTTTGCTGACATCATTTATCAGTTCCAGGAGCCCTTTGATGTAGTCTTTAGGGTTTCCTGGGTATAGAATCATATGGTCTCTGAAAGAGAGTTTGACTTCTTTTCCTGTTTGAATGCCTTCTGTTTCTTTCTTTTGCCTGATTGCTCTGGCTAGCATTTCCAGTACTATGTTGAATAGGAGTGGTAAGAGTGGGTTATCCTTGTCTTGTTTCAGTCATCAAGGGAAATGCTTCCACTTTTTGCCTGTTTAGTATTAGTTTAGTGTTAGTTATAGCTTTGTCTTAGATAGCTCTTGTTATTTTGAGGAATGTTCCTTCAATGCCTAGTTTATTTAGGGTTTTATCATGGACTGATGTTGGATTTTATTGAAAGCTATTTTACGTCTATTGAGGTGATCATATGGTTTTTGTTTTTAATTCTGTTTATGTGGTAAATCATGGTTATTAAATTGTATATGTTGAACCAACTTTGCATCCCAAGAATAAAGCCTACTTGATCATAGTGAGCTAACTTTTGTTATGATTTTGTTGAAGATTTTTGTGCCTGTCTTCATCAGAGACATTGGACTGTAGTTTTTATTTTTCATTGTATCCGTGTCAGATTGTGGTATCAGGATGATACCAGCTTTGTAAAATGAGCTGGGGAGGAGTCCCCTTCTCCTTGATTTTTAGAAACAGTTTTGGTAGATAGTTTTTGAGCTCTTTCCTTAAGTATATTTTCCAGGTTGTTTCCGTTTTCTCCTATCTCAAGAACACTAATAATTGGAAGGCTTGGTCTCTTTACATAATCCCAACGTTCTCACAGACTTTTGCCAGACTGGGTTAGTTTGAAAGATCAGTCCTAATCTCTGAAACCATTTCTTCTGCGTGGTCCAGTCTATTGAAAAATCTTTCATTTGTATTTTGAAATTCCTTAAGTGAGTTTTTCAATTCTAGAAGCACTGATTGATTATTTTAATGATTTTTATGTCTTTCTTCATTTCCTAGATTGCTCTAGAAGTTTCTTTGTGTTTATTTTTAACCTTGTCTTGAATCTCATTGAGCTTCCTTGCAAGCCGTGCTTTTGATTCTTTATCTGCCATTTCTAAGTTTCTGTTTTGGTTACTGACCATAGCTGGAGAGTTATTTCAATCCTTTTGTGGTGTCACTACATTCAGATTTTTCATGGTGCCAGAATTCACATGCTGATTCCTTTTCATCTGATGATGCTGGCATTTCTAATTTTTTGTAATTATTTTTGTGAAGACAGGATATTTTCTTTTTCTTTCTCTATAGTGTTATTATTATTGTTTTATTTTTTTCTTTACCTTTTCCTGCTCCCCTCTCTCCAGGAGGGTGACTACAGATAATGCTGGGTAGGATCTTTTGGCTTTTGGCTTTGCTTCAGTAACCCTACACACTTCTTTTGGCAGGTTTTATATCTGGCTGTGCAGTTCATTCTATCATGGCAGTTCACCTATAAGTGCCATAGATGACACTTATAGGTGAGAGCTTGCTGCGGCCAACATGATCCTTGTTTACTGGCAGTAAGTTCTCTGTTGCCTTAGGAAATGAGCTGGGTCATGGAATGCTAAGTGGTGTGAGCTCCCCTAATCAACCTCGCTGGGCTGGGAGGCAAGAACCAGGAATGGCAGATCTAGACCAGACAGGTACACCTAGAGATCCCCAATGGAAGGCACAAGCACCAGTGCCAAGGGAGGATCCAGGGGGGTGGCCACCATGTGCCCAGAAGTGTACATAGGCATTGAACTATGAAAATCCAAGACTCCAAGTTCTCTGCATGGGAATGGGCAGCCTCCTATACTCTTTTTTATTTTTTTATGTTTTTATATATTTTATTGCACTTTAGGTTCTGGGGTACATGTGAAGAACATGCAGGATTGTTGCATAGGTACATACATGGCAATGTGGTTTCTGTCTCCATCCCCATCACCTATATCTGGCATTTCTCCTGATGTTATCCCTCCCCAACTCCCTACCCCTCACTGTCCCTCCCCCAGTCCCCACAACAGACCTCAGTGTGTGATGCTCCCCTCCCTGTATCCATGTGTTCTCATTGTTCAACATTCGCCTATGAGCAAGAACATGCGGTGTTTGATTTTCTGTTCTTGTGTCAGTTTGCTGAGAATGATGGTTTCCAAGTTCATCCATGTCTGTACAAAGGACATGAACTCATCGTTTTTTATGGATGCATAGTATTCCATGATGTATATGTGCCACATTTTCCCTGTCCAGTCTATCATTGATGGGCATTTGGGTTGGTTCCAGGTCTTTGCTATAGTAAACAGTGCTGCCATGAACATACGTGTGCATGTGTCTTTATAATAGAACGATTTATAATCCTTTGGATACATACCCAGTATGGGATTACTGTGTCAATGGAATTTCTATTTCTAGGTCCTTGAGGAATTGCCACACTGTCTTCCACAATGGTTGAACTAATTTACACTCCCACCAACAGTGTAAAAGTGTTCCTATTTCTCCACATCCTCTCCAGCATCTGTTGTCTCCAGATTTTTTAATGATCACTATTCTAACTGTCATGAGATGATATCTCAATGTGGTTTTGATTTGCATTCCCTAATGACCAGTAATGATGAGCATTTTTTCATATATTTGTTGGCCTCATATATGTCTCCTTTTGAAAAGTCTCTGTTCATATCCTTTGCCCACTTTTGAATGGGTTTGTTTTTTTCTTGTAAATCTGTTTAGTTCTTTGTCGATTCTGGATATTAGTCCTTTGGATGGGTAGATTGGAAAAATTTTTTCCCATTCTGTTGGTTGGCTGTTCACTCTAATGATTATTTCTTTTGCTGTGCAAAAGCTCTGGAGTTTAATTAGATCCCATTTGTCTTTTGTTGCCAAGGCTTTTGGTGTTTTAGTCATGAAGTCCTCATCTCTGCCTATGTCCTGAATGGTTTTGCCTAGGTTTTCTTCAGGGTTTTTATGGTGTTAGGTCTTATGTTTCAGTCTTTAATCCATCTGGAGTTAATTTTAGTGTAAGGTGTCAGGAAGGGGTCCAGTTTCTGCTTTCTGCACATGGCTAGCCAGTTTTCCCAACACCATTTATTAAATAAGGAATCCTTTCCCGCTTGCTTGTTTTTGTTTGGTTTATCAAAAATTAGATGGTTTTAGATGTGTGGTGTTGTCTCTGAGGCCTCTGTTCTGTTCCATTGGTATATATCTCTGTTTTGGTACCAGTACCATGCTGTTTTGATTACTGTAGCCTTGTAGTATAGTTTGAAGTCAGGTAGCATGATGCCTCCAGCTTTGTTCTTTCTCCTTAGAGTTGACTTGGCTATGCGGGCTCTCTTTTGGTTCCATATGAAGTTTAAAGTGTTTTTTTCCAGTTCTGTGAAGATGGTCAGAGGTAGCTTAATGGGGGATAGCGTTAAATCTATAAATTACTTTGGGCAGTATAGCCATTTTCACGATATTGATTCTTCCTAACCATGAGCATGGAATGTTTTTCCATCTGGTAGTGTCCTCTCTTATTTCCTTGAGCAGTGATTTGTAGTTCTCCTTGAAGAGGTCCTTTACATCCTTTGTTAGTTGTATTCCTACGTATTTTATTCTCTTTGTAGCAATTGTGAATGGAAGTTGTTTGCTCATTATTTGACTGTCTGTCTGTCTGTTATTGGTGTATAGGAATGCTTGTGATTTCTGCACATTGATTCTGTATCCTGAGACTTTGCTGAAGTTGCTTATCAGTTTAAGGAGGTTTGGGGCTGAGATGATGGGGTCTTCTAAATATACAATCATGTCATCTACAAATAGAGACAATTTGACTTTCTCCTTTCCTAACTGAATACCCTTTATTTCTTTTTCTTGCCTGATTGCTCTGGCTAGAACTTCTAGTACTATATTGAATAGGATTGGTGAGAGAGGGCATCCTTGTCTAGTACCAGATTTCAAAGGGAATGCTTCCAGTTTTTGCCCATTCAGTATGATATTGGCTGTGGGTTTGTCATAAAAAGCTTTTATTATTTTGAGATATGTTCTGTTGATACCTAGTTTCTTGAAAGTTTTTAGCATAAAGAACTGTTGAATTTTGTTGAAGGCCTTCTCTGCATCTATTGAGATAATCATGTGGTTTTTGTCTTTGGTTCTGTTTATGTGGTGAATTACGTTTATAGATTTGCGTATGTTGAACCAGCCTTGCATCCCCAGAATGAAGCCTACTTGATCTTGATGGATAAGCTTTTTGATGTGCTATTGCAATCAGTTTGCCAGTATTTTATTGATGATTTTGGCATCTGTGTTCATCATGGATATTGGCGTGAAGTTTTCTTTTTTGTTGAGTCTCTGCCATGTTTTGGTATCAGGATGATGTTGGTCTCATAAAATGATTTAGGAAGGATTCTCTCTTTTTGGATTGTTTGGAATAGTTTCAGAAGGAGTGGTACCAGCTCCTCTTTGTATGTCTGGTAGAATTCGGCTGTGAACCCATCTAGACCTGGGCTTTTTTTGGTTGGTAGGCTCTTAATTTGCTGCCTCAACTTCAGCCCTTGTTATTGGTCTCTTCAGGGTTTTGACTTCTTCCTGGTTTAGGCTTGGGAGGGTGCAAGTGTCCAGAAATTTATCCATTTCTTCCAGGTTTACTGGTTTATGTGCATAGAGTTGTTTGTAGTAATCTCTGATGGCAGTTTGTATTTCTGTGGGATTGGTGGCGATATGCCCTTTATTATTTTTTTTATTGCATCTATTTGATTCTTCTCTCTTTTCTTTTTTATTAATATGGCTAGTGGTGTGTCTATTTTGTTGATCTTTTCAAGAAACCAGCTCCTTGATTTATTAATTTTTTACGAGTTTTTTGTGTCTCTATCTCCTTCAGTTCTGGTCTGATCTTAGTTATTTCATGTCTTTTGCTAGCTTTTGAGTTTTTTTAATCTTTCTCCTCTAGGTCTTTCAATTTTGATAATAGGGGGGTTGATTTTAGATCTTTCCTTGCTTCTTATGTGGGCATTTATTTCTATAAATTTTCCTCTAGACACTGCTTTAAATGTGTCCCAGAGATTCTGGTATGTTGTGTCTTTGTTCTTGTTGGTTTCGAAGAACATCTTTATTTCTGCCTTCATTTCATTGTTCATCCAGTCAATATTCAAGAGCCAGTTGTTCAGTTTGAATGAAGTTGTGCGATTCTCAGTTAGTTTCTTAATCCTGAGTTCTAATTTAATTGCACTGTGGTCTGAGAGACTGTTTGTTATGATTTCCATTCTTTCACATTTGCTGAGGAGTGATTTACTTTCAATTATGTGGTCGATTTTAGAGTAGGTGTGATGTGGTGCTCAGAAGAATGTATATTCTGTGGATTTGGGGTGGGGAGTTCTGTAAATGTCTATTAGGTTTGCTTGGTCCAGATCTGAGTTCAAGTCCTGGATATCCTTGTTAATTTTCTATCTCATTGATCTGTCTAATATTGACAGTGGAGTGTTAAAGTCTCCCACTATTATTGTGTGGGAGTCTAAGTCTCTTTGTAGGTCATTAAGAACTTGCTTTATGTACCTGGATGCTCCTGTATTGGGTGCATATATATTTAGGATCGTTAGATCTTCTTGTTGCATTGATGTTTTACCATTACATAATGCCCTATTTTGTTTCTTTTGATCTTTGTTGATTTAAAGTCTGTTTATCAGAGACTAGGATTGCAACTCCTGCTGCTTTTTTTTTTGCTCTCCATTTGCTTGGTAGATTCTCCTCCATCCCTTTATTTTGAGCTTATGTTTATCCTTGCATGTGAGTTGGGTTTCCTGAATACTGCACACTGATGGGTTTTGACTTTTTGTCCAATTTGCAAGTCTGTGTCTTTTGATTGGGGCATTTAGCCCATTTACATTTAAGGTTAATATTGTTATGTGTGAATTTGATCCTGCCATTTTGATGTTAAATGGTTGTTTTGCCCATTAGTTGACAGTTTCTTCATTGTGTCAATGCTCTTTACCATTTGGTATGTTTTTGGAGTGGCTGGTACTGGTTGTTCCTTTCTGTGTTTAGTGCTTCTTTCAGGAGCTCTTGTAAGGCAGGCCTGGTGGTGACAAAATCTCTAGCAATTGCTTGTTTGTAAAGGATTTTATTTCTCCTTCACTTATGAAGCTTAATTTGGCTGGATATGAAATTCTAGGTTGAAAGTTCTTTTCTTTAAGGATGTTGAATATTGGCCCCCACTCTCTTCTGGCTTGTAGGGTTTCTGCCGAGAGATCCACTGTGAGTCTGATGGGCTTCCCTTTGTGGGTAACCCGACCTTTCTCTCTGGTTCCCCTTAGAATTTTTTCCTTCATTTCAACCCTGGTGAATCTGACAATTATGTGCCTTGGGGTTGCTCTTCTTGAGGAATATCTTTGTGGTGTTCTCTGTATTTCCTGGACCTGAATATTGGGCTGCCTTGCTAGCTTTTGGAAGTTTTCCTGGATAATATCCTGAAGAGTGTTTTCCAACTTGGATTCATTCTCTCTGTCACATTTAAGAACACCTATCAAATGTAGATTAGGCCTTTTCATGTAATCCTATATTTCTTGGAGGCTTCGTTCATTTCTTTTCACTCTGTTTTCTCTAATCTTGCCTTCTCATTTTATTGCATTGAGTTGATCTTCAATCTCTGATATCCTTTCTTCTGCTTGGTCGATTTGGCTATTGAAACTTGTGTATGCTTTGTGAAGTTCTCTTGTTGTGTTATTCAGCTCCATCAATTAATTTATATTCTTCTCTAAGCTGTTTATTCTTGTTAGCATTTTGTCAAACTTTTTTTCAAGGTTCTTAGTTTCTTTGCATTTGGTTAGAACATGTTCTTTTAGCTCAGAGAAGTTTGTTATTACCCACTTTCTGAAGCCTGTTTCTGTCAATTCATCAGACTCATTCTCCATCCAGCCTTTATCCCTTGCTGGTGAGGACTTGTGATCCCTTGGAGGAGGAGAGGCATTTTGGTTTTGGGTGTTTTCATCTTTTTGCACTGATTTCTTCCCATCTTTGTGGATTTATCTACCTGTGGTCTTTGTAGTTGGTGACTTTCGGATGGGGTCTCTGAGTGGATGTCCTTTTGTTGATGATGAAGTTATTTCTTTCTGTTTTTTAGTTTCCTTCTAGCAGTCAGGCCCCTCTGCTGTAGGACTGTTGGAGGTCCACTCCAGACCCTGCCTACCTGGGGATCACCTGCAGCAGCCTCTGCGTTCTCACTGGGAACTGTACTCCAGAGCTGTTCTTATTCAGCCATCTTGGATTGTCTCCCAGCAGCAGCCTATACTCTTAATCCAAATGTGTGCTGGGCACATCCACCTGGGCATGGAACAGAAAAGGCCCTGTGCACCAAGATCTCTGCATAGGAGGCATGCGGTGTCTCAGACTGCTGGACCAGGCAAGCAGTTTCTTTGAATGCCTGGAGATCCACCTGGGCATGGAGTGTAGAGGGTTTCACTATACCTTGATCTATGTTCAAGGTGGCTCGGGCTGCTGAACCAGATGCGTGGGTGAAACAAATGCCTGATGATCTGCCTGGGCATGAAGCACAGAGGGTCTTCTTGCACCAGGATCTTCACACAGGAAGGGTGGGAGGTAGGAACCAGTCTGCTGGTCCAGGTGAGTGATGCCCCAAATGCCTGGAGATCTGCCTCAGCATGGAGCAGAGGGCCCTTCTGCACAAAGATCTCTGCACAGGTGGGGTGGGGTGACTAAGGTTGCTGGACACAGCGAGCAGGTGAAAAATAGGTATTTCTTCTTTTTTGGAGATAGAGTCTTATCCTGTCACCCAGGCTGAAGTGCAATGGCGTGATCTGGGCTCACTGCAACCTCTGCCTTCTGGGTTCAAGTGATTCTCCTTCCTTATCCTCTTGAGTAGTTGATATTACAGGCACAGGCCACCATATCTGCCTCCCGGGTTCAAGCGATTCTCCTGCCTCATCCTCCCAAGTAGCTGAGATTACAGGCACACGCCACCATGCCCATCTAATTTGTGTATTTTTCGTAGAGACGTGGTTTCACCATGTTGGCCAAGCTGATCTTCAATTCCTTACCTCAGGTGTTCCACCCGCCTCAGCCTCCCAAAGTGTTGGGATTACAGGCATGAGTCACCATGACCAGCCAAAACATAGGTATTTCTTAAAAATAGTTAAATAACTTTTTCGCACGCAAAATTAACTTGAAAGATTATAGCATGTTAGACTTCCTAATGTTGAGAATCCTGTATATAAATTTAGACAAAAAAGAATTTTTCAGAATGGTAAACAGTAAGAGATCTGTAACAGCTTTCTATGTGACGAAATCAGCTGCAGATAAATGATCAATTTTATGTAGAATCAGTGGCAAATATGTAATAGGACATAATCCTAACTCTTGGCTGTGAAATGTAAACGTTGCTTTCCAGAAGGTGTATGGATCACCTTTTAGAGGAATGGCCTATTGGCATCCTTTCAGATATCATCTGCTAGAAATAGTTTGCATATGTCCATGTTCCTGTTTGCACACATGCACATAGAGTGACTTTGAGTCAGCTCATTGAAAACTAAAGCTTCAGGGAGAAGTACTTTAGTTTGTGAACACAAGTCTTATATTAATTTCTGCCCCCTCTTGCCCCCAAAAATAAAAATTCAACTTTTAAAGTATTTTTAAATAAAAAATAAGCTACTTCATTTTAAAGTGTACCTTCAATGAGATTAGATTGAATTGCCTGAGAAGCTAAATGACCAGATTTTCCCTAACAGATTTTAATTATTTGTATAGGATTCCCCAAATGAAGACTCACAATAGCCATTTTAACTATACTAGAGCTGCTCTTTCATCTTCATTGCAAGCTTCAGACCCTAAACAAAGCATGAAGCTGGGCAGTGCACTGTTTAATTTTCAAATTGGATTTTTCATTATGTTTTATGATAACTTTTTATTTTTATCAAGTTGCATCTCAGCCTTCTGTTTAGACTCAAGAAGATTTATAGCATATCATCTGTGTGCTTATTTGGACAAACAAATGCAATAAATCAGTTTATTCTTTTCAATAAAATGTTATTAATAGAACACATTATTCTTTTCAGTATTATGTTATCTTTAAAATTAAGCAGAACATTAGTGGCAATGAAACTAGTTTCAATCAATATGTTCTTGTAATGAAACCTATTGTATGAGAAACTTTTCTTTTTAAAGAGGAAAAATGCCCTTAGCACAACAACCAAGTTTTGACTCTCAAGATGGCATTTCACAGCTTCTATGAATTATTTATTAGGATTTCTTTGCATTTGTTTTGGTATTCAAAATAGTTTCTTGAAAGTTGCATGAATGTTCTTTAAATGATTTTTTTTTAATGAAGAATTTACTTTGCACTTGACCTGGCAGGAACCCTAGCATGTGCCTCATTGAAATTAAAGTAGGAGAGGATTTTAAGAAAGGCAGACCTGCAGTTAACGCTCAGAAATATAAAAATTGTCCATTTCTCTTTTAATCTGATCGAGTGTCTGGTTAAATTTCTTCATGGATGAAAAATGAGTAGTATCCAGATAAGGAAGATACAGATTTTAATGTTTTAAAATACATATAATAAGAAAACTCACCAGGATTAGAGCTGTGGTTTAGACCCTAATCACCCACTCTACTCCCAGTTTAAATTTTAGAATTATGTCTTTAAAAGGAAAGGTATCTGAAGTCTCAGTATAGTATTGTAATTTTAGGAGACCTACATGATCCTTTTGGAAACTGAACAGGCTGGTGCATTGTTCTGTTACTGTTATGATAGCAAAGTTCCCTCACAGAGGCTGATATTTAATAATATGACCTGGAAACTGAAGACTATTGGATGTTAAATTGCATATATCTTCCCATAAAAACTTAAAAAGATACTTTATAATTACTTTTGCTTGATACATTGTATTTTACATGGCTGTTTAAGGAATCTAGAGACCTATCGCAGTCTCAAATTTACTCCCATAGCGTCTGCAATTTCTTATTTTTAATCTGAAAATAAGAAATAGAGATATTCTCTTACTGCAGCTTTGTTCTCATTAAATTATTAAGAAATGGTTGTATGGACAGATGAGAATCATATTAAGATGAAAAAATATTTATGAAAATTTAAGCCATCACACATTCTGTTGGCTTTAGGATAGAATTTCCTTAATCCGTCAGGAAAATAATTTGAGTATATTGCTATACAAGTCTCTTACAGTAAATAAGTAAACTCTGTAGGCATTGAATACCACTGCTAACATCTTATAAACAATCTCTCCTCTTCTGTATTTTTTTTCTTATTATTTTTTAGAGACAGTCTCACTCTGTGGCTCAGGCTGGAGTGCAGGGGCACAATCATGGCTCACTGTAGCCTCAACTTTCTGGGATCAAGTGATCCTCATGCCTTGGTCTCCCAAAGTGCTGGGATTACAGGCATGAGCCACCACACCTGGACTTCTGTATTTTATTTTATTTTTATTTTTATGTATTTATTTTTTGAGACAGGGTCTTGCTCTGTTGCCCAGGCTGGAGTGCTGTGGCATCAGCAGGACTCATTACAGCCTTGACTTCCAGGAATCAAGCGATCCTTCCACTTCAGTCCACCAAGTAGCTGGGACTGCAGGCATGTGCCACTATGCCCAGCTAATTTTTTAAATTTTAGTAGAGACAAGATCTCGCTGTATTGCCCAGCCTCCTCTTCTGTATTGCAAATGTAGAAGATTGTCATATTTTTTCATACAGGTGAGAGACTAGTTAGAATCTGTATTGGAGTTTTACTGTCATTTTACTGCATAAGATTGCAGTAAACTTGATTGTAGCTTTTTCCATTGTTAGTTCTACCTCAAAACTATTAAATATTACATTTCTGAAAGAAGATTCATTTATTCACATCTGGGAGGACCTGTCAACCATTGGATTTATTTCCATACAGCTGACAAGGATTGTATATGGACACTTTGGCTGCAGAGTGGCAAGAAGAAACTGATTACTTCATTATCTCTGCAGTTTTCCCCCTACAACAATTGAACATCATCTGTGTTTATGGATGTATGTATATACGTATGTATGTATGTGTGTATTTTTTTTTCCAACTTATATTTTAGGTTCTGGGGGTACATATGCAGGTTTCTTACATGAGTAAATTGTGTGTAACAGGGGTTTGGTGTACAGATTATTTTGTCACCAAGGTAATAACCATAGTACCCAATAGGTAGTTTTTCAGTCTTCACTCTCCTCCAGTACTTCACCCTCAAGTAAGTCCTTATTTCTACTATTCCCTTCTTTTTTGTGTATGAGACAAAGTCTTGGTCTGATGCCCAGGCTGGAGTACAGTTGCATGAACACGGCTTACTGCTGCCTCGACCTCCTGTGTTCAAGCAATCCTCCTGCCTCAGCCTCCACAATAGCTGGGACAGACACATTCCACCATGCCCTGCCAATTTTTTAATTTTTTGTGGAGGTGGGGTCCTGCTCTGTTGTTCAGGCTGGTCCCAAATGAACAAACTCTTGGGTCAAGCAAGCCTCCTACCTCGGCCTCCTAGAGTGCTGGAATTACAGGCATGAGCCACTGTGCCTGGCATGTTATTCCTTTATTTGTGTCCATGCATTCTCAATGTTAGCTCCCACTTATACGTGCGAACATGTGGTATTTGGTTTTCTGTTCCTGCATTAGGTTCATTTAGAATAATGACCTCTAGCTCCATCCATGTGTTTTATCACTCTTGTAGAGATCTTTTCCCTTCGTGATTCCAGGGTGTTTATTTTTTCTGTATGGCTTTTGTAATTGGATTGCATTCTTGATTTGGCTCTCAGCTTGGATGTTGTTGGTGAACAGAAATGCTACTTTGCTACTTATTTTTTTTTATATTGAATTTGTATCCTGAAACTTTGTTGAAGTTGTTTATCATATCTAGGAGCTTTTGGGCAGAGACTAGGATTCTCTAGATATAAAAACATATAGTCTGTGAAGAGAGATAGTTTGACTTCCCCCTCTTCCTGTTTAGATGCCTTTAATATTTTTTCTTGCCTGATTGCTCTGGCTAGTGCTTCTAGTACTGTGTTGAATAGCAGTGGTGAAAGTGGATGTCCTTTTCTTGTTCTGGTTTGCAGGGGTAATGTTTCCAGCTTTTGCCCATTTAGTATGATGTTGGCTGTGGGTTTGCCATAGATGGCTCTTTTATTTTGAAGTCTGTTTCTTCAATGCATAGTTGAGGGTTTTTAAGACAAAGTGATAAATTTTATTGAAAATCTTTTCTGTGTCTAATGAGATGATCATGTGGTTTTTGGTTTTAGTTCTGTTTATGTGATGAATCACATGTATTGATTTGCATCTATTGAACCAGCCTTGTATATGTATCAGTAATAAAGCCAACTTGATTGTGGTGGCTTCAGTTTTTGAGGTGCGGCTAGATTTGGTTTGCTAGTGTTTTGTTGAGGATTTTTGCAACTATGTTCATCAGGGATATTTTTCTGAAGGTTTTTGCTGTTGTGTCTCTGTCAGGTTTTGGTATCAGAATTATGTTAGCCTCATAGAATGAGTTAGGGTCAAAGTCCCTCCTACTTGATTTTTTAGAATAGTTACAGTAGAATTGGTACCAGCTCTTCTTTGTATGTCTGGTAGAATTCACTTGTGGATCCATCTTGCCCAGGGCTTTTTCTGGTTGGTAGGCTTTTTTATGAATGAGTTAATTTTGAAACTCAGTATTGGTTTTTTCAGGGTTTCAGTTTCTTCCTGGTTCAATCTTGGAAGGTTGTGTATTTTCAGTAATTTGTCCATTTCTTCTAGGTTTTCTAGTTTGCGTGCATAGTGGTGTTTGTAATAGTTTTGTTTGGGGTTGGTGGTAATGTCTATGTCATTTCTGATTGTGCTTATTATTATTATTACTATTATTATTATTGAGACAAGGTCTCACTGTGTTGACCTGGCTGGAGTGCAGTGGCATGATCTCAGTTCCCTGCAACTTTCATCTCCTGGACTCAAGTTATCCTCCCACCTCAGCCTCCTGAGTGTCTGGGACCACAGGTCACACCACCATGCTTGGCTCATTTTTTGTAGAGACAGAGTTTTGCCATCCTGCCCAGACTGGTCTCAAGTTTTTTGAGAATTGTTTTATGTCTGAGTGTGTGGTCAATTTTAGAGTATGTACTGTGTGCAGACATCTATATTTATAAGGGATATTATTCTGTATTTTGTTTTCTTGTGGTAATTTTGTCTGGTTTGAGATGAGGGTAAGTCTGGCTTTGGTAAATCTGTTGGAAAGAGTTTCCTGCTTTTTCCATATTCTTAGTTGATCATGATGTTTTCTTTTTAAAATGATTGATATTCACCACTGAAGCCATCAGGAATGGACTTTTTTATGTGAGAATATTTTTAATTACTACTTCAATTTCTGTAATTTACATGGAGTATTAAGATTTTCTATTTTGTCTTCAATTTGGTAGTTTCTGTCTTTCAAGGAATATGTCCATCTCATTTTAGATGTTATATGTATTATCATTCAGCATTCATAATATTCCTTTATTATCTTAATGTCTATGGCATCTGTGTCTATTTGCCCCTTTTTCATTTTTATTATTCACATCTTTTTTCTGGATCAGTTTCACTGATTTTTTTTAACAAAACATCTTTTATTAGATTTTCTCTGTTATTTTCTATTTTATTTATTTCTGCCCTTATGTTTATTTTTCCTTCATTGATATTTTTTTCACTTTTAATTTGCATTTCTTCCCTAACTTGTTAGGACAAGAATTTAGATCATTGATTTGAAACTTAATTTCTTTTCTAATATAAATATTTAAAGCTATTTTAAAGCTATAAATTTCCCTCTGAGAACTCCATTAGCTACATTTTATTGTTTTAATTTTGATTCACTTCAAAATATTCCTAAGTATTCTTGTTATTTCCTTTTTGAACAGTTTATAGTCATAAGATTCTTAATTTCCAGGTATTTGCCAATCTCTGACAGCTTTCTGTAATGTATTTCTAATTTAATTCCCTTGTTATCAGAAAATGTGTTTTCCACAATTTCAGTGTCTTGAAATTATTCACCATATCTTATGATATGGCCAATCTTGGTAAATCTTTCATCTGCATGAAAAATAATATGCTCTGCAATTATTGGATACAGAATTCTGCTTATCAGTAGGGTCAATATTTTTATAGTGTTGTTCAGGTCTTTGGTATGCCTATTGATTTTTAGTATGCTTTCTCCATCAGTTACTAAGAGAGATCTTTAGAATTTCCAACCATGATTGTGGGGGTTTTTTTTCTTTCCATCTTTCCACCATGTATCTTGAATTTCAGCTATTAGATGCATTCACATTTAGGATTGTTATATAGTGTTGATGTGTTAACTTCTTATCACTTTGAAACATGCCTCTTTATCCCTGTTATTATTGCTTCTTTTGAAATATACCAATATGTTATTAATAAGCCACTTTAGCTTTTTTATAATTAGTATTTGTAGAATATGTCCTTTTCAATCTTTCTACTTTTACTCCACCTTTGTCTTTAATAATTAAAGTAGGGCTCTCATAAATAGTGCATAGTTTGGTTTTGATTTATAATCTAGCCTGACAGTCTCTGGACTTATATTGGAGTATTTGGCTCCTTTACCCTTGATGTAATTATCAACTTGGTATAGTCTAGTTCTACTCACCTTTTATTTTCTGTTTTTCACTGGTTTTTCAGTTTCATAATTTTTGGGTTTTTTTAACCTTGGTGGAGTCTAGTTCTACCAGCTTTTAATTTATTTTTTATTTTTCACTGATTTTTCGGTTTTATACTCTTTAGGATTTTTTAACCTTCTTTTAAATAATTGTGTAGTTTTAGTGTTTGTTATTTCTATTCTGTACTCATTATCTTTGTTTTATTTTTTAGTAGTTTTTCCAGATTTGCAATATGAACCTTTAGAAGTCTATTTTTAGGCTGGGTGTGGTGGCTCACATCTGTAGTCCCAGCACTTTGGAAGGCTAAGGCAGGTGGATCACATGCCCAGGAATTCAGTTCCAGCCTGGGCAACATGCTGAAACCCCATCTCTACAAAAAAAATAAAATAAATTAGCCGGGTATGGTAGCATACTCCTATAGTCCCAGCCACTGAAAAGGCTGAGACAGGAGAACCACTGGAGCCCAAGAGGTCAAAGCTACAGTGATCTGTGATTGTGCCACTGTACTCCAACCACGTCAACAGAGCAAGACCCTGTCTCAAAAACAAAAAGTCTACTTTCAAGTAATATTTACCATATCATATGTAATGTCTAATATATAACTGCGTAAAAGAATGCTTCCATTTCCCACTTCCATTTGTTCTATTATTGTCATATATTTACTTCGTGTGTTATATACACAATTTTATTATTATTGCATTAAACAATCATATTTTAAATAGATATGAAAAATATTGCTTGTATTTCAATTTCTAGCAGTTTACATTCATTTTTTTAGATCCAAGTTTTTATCTAGTATCATTTTATTTATACCTGGAGATAGATGTTTGTTTATGATCATGTAGTTCTTATGGAATAATTTTTTTCATCTTGTGTATCTATTTCACTTTCAATTTTTAAAGAAAAATTTTCTGACTTAGCAATTTGGTTTTTTTGCTTCTATTCATCACTTTTATAATATTGTATCATTTTTCCTGGCTTGCATATTTTTTAAATAAATGATATTCTGCAGTCATTCTTATTTTGTTCCTTTGTCTGCAATGTCTTTTTAAGCCTGCTTACTCTTACAATCTTTATTTCACCAGTTTTCAGCAGTATAATAATGCCGTGCTTGATGTTACATGGGTTTATAATGTCAAGTTTTTACTTTTCATCTATTAAATACCATTTGGTTATTTTTAACATCTTTTATTTCTGTTATTATTATATTCATGTTTTCCTTTAAATTCTTAATTATGATGAGCTTATTTATAGTAGGACTTTTGAAATTCTCATGTGCCAATTCTATCATTTTGTCATCTCCTGGTGTTTTTCTGTTGACTCACTAGTCAAATTTCACTATATACGTTTTAAGTTTTTATTAGATGCTTATCAACATGGATGTTACATTGATGGTTATCTGGATTTTATTGTCTTTCTTTACACTGTTTATTCTGACAGGCATTTAAGTTGTTTGTAAATCAGATCTTTTTTAAGACTTGTTTTTAAGCTTTGTTAGGGCTAGTCTGTAGGGTATTCTTTTCTCTAACAACTGCTTAGCTCTTTCTGGTTTCTCAGTAAGCTTGAGTGTCCTGGCATCAACCATTCTGACTAGACAAAACTTGAACTTCTCCTTGTACTGTGTGACTTATGGAAAGTGTTTCATTTACAACTTCCTGGTAACAACAATTTTCTAAACAACTGGAGTTTCACTCTACATATATGCAGTCTTGGTATACAGCAAAACTCAAGAAGGCTTCTGTGCTGATTACTCAACTGTTTTTCTGCGTAGCACTCTCTTTTGAAGTTTCTATCATGCAATTTCTGGCCACCTCAACCTTCCTGAACTCTGCAACAAGACTTCTGTGCTCTGCTTAGGATTTCTCTCACTGAACCATAGTCTGGACTCTTTATCTAAACAAAAATGTGTTGCTATTTTAAGGCTTAGCTTAATTGTTTGCCTTCTTTCAGGGATCATACACCTATACCGACTGAATATCTGAATGTATAAAATGTCTGAATATATGAAACAACTGGTTTCAATGTCTGAAACCAGTTGTTTTGTATATTTTGTCTAATTTTCTAATTTTTTATACTAGGTAGGTGTGTTCCCTGTTATTCCAAAATAAAAATTCTCACTGAAACCATCTTTTAAATGTGTTGAATTCTAGCATGCAAATTTAGTGGTATTATTAGGAAAATAAAGGCTTTATGGAGAGAGAAAGTGTATCATGGGCATAATAAGTGTATGTAATAAAACTTACAGGGATTACAGTGTTAAATGGTTTTTTCTGTTTTAAAGAAATTAGATATGAAAAAAAAAAAGGTATATAACCTCCTGGGCCAAAAAGTACTTAAATGTGAAACTTTAAGGAAAGAGAAGCTACACTTTTATCATATTTATTGTAACTTGTAATTAAAGAAAGCCCAAACCGATATATAATAGGAATCTTGTAAAGCATTTATTTTGAGAGCCTAAAATAATAAAAGGGAATAAAGACTTGAATAAGAACTACAGAAACATTTATTTTTAAAATCTTGGCTTTCAGGCTGGGAATCAAACTTCGTGGTTTTACTCTAGGTTAAGTTCCTTTGGGCAAGTCTTTTAGCTTTATTAATATTTCCTTATTTGAATTAGAGTTAACTCTAATACAAATAACCTTGAGTTCACCCAGTAGAAGGTGCTTTCATCAGATATACCTCATTTGCTTTCTTTATGGTACAGTGCTTTGTAAAAATCTATTAATACTCTTAAATAATAAAGAAATATGAAACATAGTTACTAACAGGTTAAAAATGCTTTGCATCCCAATGGTTTATTTGTAGTCCTGTCATGAATACATTTGGTATTGAAATAAAAGCTAATTCAGATTAACTGGGAAGTAAAACATTCAGTCAACATTGTGAAACAAAAGAGCACTATGAGGTAACATCTGGTACTGGGCAGGACTAAAAGGTACATTGAAAAGTAATGGATACAAAATGTGAATAGAGAGGAAAGCCTAAGAATTAGAAAGGACTTCATGCGATTTTCTTTTATTAGTTACTTGATAGACCACCATGTAAGGGACCCTTAAGGAAAAGGTAATTTATAGACAGAGGGTATTTACTTTAATGGGAAAGAATTATTTGTTCCAGTATTCTCAAAAGGATAACTGGTGATAGATATGTAGACATAGACCAGTCATAGGGGAGGAGGCCAGAGCAGAAAGGAAAATTGTGTGCACCTCATTGTATCAGGTGAGGAATTGAAAACAACTGAAGTGAATGCTTACTTCCCATAGCCAGGTGGAATCCATCCATGATGCCAGAAGGTATTTGCTAGCGCAGTGGTTCTCCAAATTTGTTCCCCAGGCCAGCAGCATCAGCGTCACCTGGGCAATTTAAAAAATGCAAATCCTCAGGCCCTACTCCATACCCACTAAATTAGAAAGTCTAGAGGTGGAACCCAGATAATGTGCATTGTAGCAAACCTTCCCGGTGAGTTTCATGAACACAAAAGTTTGAGAACCTCTGTGCTAGTGTAATGGAAATGTCATCTGTTATTCAAACTGCTGGTGAGTCCTTTCACAGGCAATTTTATGAATTTGTTTCCCAAAATTACCTCCTTGGGGCAGATAGGATTAGAAGTATTTTCTATGAAAAGAAATGACCAGTGTGCTTAAATAACACAACACTGGTAAATAAAGAAGAGTCTCCAAGATAGAAAATAAGCACAATTCATCTTCATGTCCATGAGTCTCTTTCCATATTATAATTTTATCCATTCTTGTGTGATGTGATTTTTTTTTTCTGAGATTGATCTGTGTTGATAAGAAGATTTAAACTAATTTTGGTTTGGTGTAAGATAATCAAATACACTGTTTTCAGCACACACACAAAAATGAGTCCTTTAAGCTTAAAAGGGTTATTTTTATTATTATTAATATTTTGAGATAGAGTCTTGTCGCCTAGGCTGGAGTGCAATGGCGCAATCTTGGCTCACTACAACCTCCGCCTCCTGGGTTCAAGCAATTCTCCTGACTCAGCCTCCCAAGTAGCTGGGATTACAGGTGCATGCCACCACACCCGGGTAATTTTTTGTATTTTTAGTAGAGATGGGGTTTTGCCATGTTAGCTAGAATGGTCTCAATCTCTTGATCTTGTGATCCGCCTGCCTAGGCCTCCCAAAGTGCTGGGATTACAGGCGTGAGCCACCGCGCCCAGCCAAAAGGGTTTTTAAAAACCAGTTTGAAATGCACTAAAGAGAGACATTTTATCAATGCAACTTTTTCCGATTTAAATGTTGGTCTTTTTTTCTCACTCCTTCTTTCTTTCCTCTACTCTTCCCTGTTCTCTACCATTCCTTGCTACTTCTCCATGCCACCTAAGCTTTCTCTCCTGCCTTTGACTCAAAGTATGCCTTCAGAGAAGATCATTCTACGTTTAGAGTCAGATTTAGATTTAAGAATAGTAGGAAGGTATTATCTGTATGGCTAATTCTGTTGTCCCAATAATGGCCAAAAAAGGGTCACCTTGTTATATAAGCACTTGATTACAGATATTCTTGGTCCTGCTTTGCATCTTTGCTCAGAAAACTGCTCTGTGAAAGAAACCATACTTAGTTTGAGTTGTTGCTGGAGCATTGAAAGGTAACATGGTTACATCCACGTTCAGAGACTTATAGGAAAGAAGCAGTTTGTCCTGACCTTCTCTCTCTCTAAGAGAAAGTTTTTGTTCATAGAGTAATTAAAAATAGACTGGACCTCGTTTAAATCACTATATCATTAGGACTTAGCTGCTAAGCCTGATACAGACCCTGAGTGCTCTCTGTCTTTATTGAAGTTGTGCCAGTCTTCCTAGGTGAGACTGATTGTAGAAGCCTTTTACATACAACTCATTTGGACAGATGGTCTGTGTTAAACAGATGATGACTTTTTGGCATGTACAGCTATTCCTACAATTTGAGTTGATTAGTTCTTGTTGATACATGCAGAAACATGAAGACTTGCCAATAAGCCTGGTCCATGCTCATGGCCACCTGCTCTTTTCATTTGGAGTCATTGCCTGGGCTGTCCTCCTAGTTTAAATGCCCACAAGGCCACCCTCTCTTTCCACATGAAAGTGCCATGCAAGTTCAGCTTTATGTTGTTTACATGCACACACTCACACCCCTGAAGTCATATTTTAGGACAGTTTTCTGTGAACAGGGCCTCCCATTTTCTGGTTTACATTTAGTCTAGATTAAAGAACTAATTTATTTTTTGTGCTCTTCAAGCTGTTGCAAATAATAAAATAGCTTGATCATCCTATGATATCAGCCAAAATATGCTGAAGAGTTATACCTCACAATGATATACAGACCTTAAGAAACCATATATTATAAATATGCTTGTAGTAACTTTTTGAATTGCCATCATCACTCTTAGCAGTAAAGAAAGTAACATCTGGCCCAGTATTTAAAGTGCTTGTATTTTCTGTTTTTAGTTAATTTTATTTATGTTTAGCTGTTTTCTACAAACTGTATTGTTCATTGGTTATATATTGCCATAAGTATTATATAGGGATTTGTATAAAAAATTTCTCCTGAAATCAAATGACTTTTCAGCTAATTGACTCTAAAAGGCCCATCCGAAATTAGATAAAGTTGAAGTGTGGATCTCTCACATTAATGACAGGTTACATATCTTAGTAAGTGGGATCTTGTAAGAATGGCAGAAATCCTAAGACAAGTACCATAGGCCACAAGGGTTCGTTTAGTTACTATAATTCACCCCAATTACCCTTCATCAAACAGCTGTATTTTTATTGTCTTTATGCTGCTTACCATTGACCTCGTAATTTAGTTTTTTACTTGTTTATATCTTTCCACTAGAATATGGGTTTTTATTAGAGCAGGCCCTTTGTATTCACTGATGATTCCACGATACCTGGAACATACTTTATATATGGTCAGTATCCAACAAATATTAGTAAATATATGAAAGAAGGTTGTCATTGGTTGGGCACGGTGGCTCATGCCTCTAATCCCAGCACTTTGGGAGGCCGAGGTGGTAGATCATCTGAGGTCAGGTGTTCGAGACCAGCCTGGCCAATGTGGTGAAACCCCCTCTCTACTAAAAATACAAAAATTAGGTGCGTGTGGTGGCGGGCGCCTGTAATCCCAGCTACTCAGGAGGTTGAGGCAGGAGAATCACTTGAACCCAGGAGGCGGAGGTTGCAGTGACCCAAGATCACACCATTGCACTACAGCCTGGGCGACAAGACAAAACTCCATCTCAAAAAAAAAAAAAAAAAAGGTTGTGTTTTTGTGTGTTTATTTGTTTTCAAGACAGGGTCTTACTTTGTCACCCAGGCCAAAGTGCAGCAGCACGATCACAGCTAATTGCCACCTCAAATTTCTGGGCTCAAGCGATCCTCTGGCCTCGGCCTCCCAAACTGCTGGGATTACAAGCATGAGCCACTGCACCTGGCAAAATGTTGCATTTGTAAAACAAATTTCTTTCAAAATTCACCCATTTTAAGTGTAAATTCGATGAGTTTGATAATTTTACAGAGTTGTCTAACAATCACCATAATCCAGTTTTATAACATTTTGACCACCCAAAAGGATTTCTTATGCCCATTTGTAGTCATCCCTCCCTCTTCCTACCCTCAGGGTTAGGCAACGGCTAATATACTTTCAGCATCTATGAATTTGCCTTTTTGGGACATTTTGTATAAATGTCATATACAGTGTATAATCATATACATTTGGTTTCTATTTGCATCATTTTATTAGATTTATTCACGTTGTAGCATGTATTAGTAATTTGTTTTTTATTACTGAATAGTATTCCATTTATAGATAAGCCACATTTTGTTTGCTCTTTCACCAGTAAATAGAAATTTGGATTATTTCCAGTTTTTAACTGTTGTGAATAATGATGCTGGGACCATTTGTACAAGTGTTTGTGTAGATACATGTTTTCATTTCTCTTGATTAGATACCTAGAAGTGAATTTTCTGAGTAGTATGATAGGCTTTTGTTTAACTTTTGAAAAAATTGCCAAACTGTTTGGCCATACGATTTTACATTTCCACCAGCATTGCATGTGAATCCCAGTTTCTCCAGTTGTCACTGTCTTTATATTTTTGTTCTCACCATTATACTGAGTGTGAAGTGATTGGTTCTAACCACTTTGGGTAGCATGCAAAGTCATGATGAGCATCTTTTCATGTGGTAATTATCCATTTGTATAGCTTCTTTGGTGAAATGTCTTTATCTTTTGTCTATTTGTGACCCATTTTAAAATTAGGTTGTCTTATTATTGAGCTATGAAAGTTCTTCATATATTCTGAATACAAGTCCTTTACAGAAAAATGATTTGCAAATATTTTCTCATAGTCCATAGCTTATATTTTTATTTTTTAGTGGAATCTTTCGAAGTACAGAAGATTTTCAGTTAGACAAAGAATTTATCAATATTGTCTTCTATTGTACTTTTGATGTTATAGCTGAAAAATATTTACTTAGCTCAAATATCACAAAGATTTTCTTCTGTGTTTTGTTCTAGTAGTTTACTAGAATTTAAATAGTTTCACCTCTTTCTTAAATTTAGATTTTGATCCATTTTGAGTTAAATTTTGTGTACGGTGTGAGGTAAGAGTCTCAGGGTTTTTTGCATATAGATATCTATTTATATAAGCACCATGTTGCAAAGATTAGCCTTTCCCCCATTCAATTGCCTTGTCAATTTTGTCAAATTACCAATTTATTATGGGTATCTAGCTCTATAAATTTCAAAATCAAAAAGTGTGACTTCTCTTACTTTGCTATTCTTTCTCTAAAGTGTTTTGGCTGTTCTGGGTCCTTGACACTGCCATATAAAGTTTAGGCTTGGCTTCTCAATTTCTTCAAAAAAGCCTGCTGGGATTTCAGAAGGCTTGCCTAGAATGTTAAATCAATTGGGAGAGAGTTGCCATCACTAAAATTAAATTCTTCAATTTAATTCTTCTATTTATTTAGATCTTTTAAAATTTCTTTCAGCAATGTTTTGTGATTTTTAGTGCAGAAATGAAGCAGCGTCATTGTCTGGGGTAAATACCTGAGGTTTGTTGTCTCACACCAAGGTAATCAAGGAAGTGGACACACAAGAAGTGAGTTTAAGAGCAGAGATTTAATAGCCAAAAGAAAGAGAAAAGAGAACAGGTCTTTCTCCAGCAGAGAGAGTGGAGCACCTGAGTGGGTCTTCTGGTTTCGTGGTCAAATGCACCGGGTTTTATAGGCAAGCTTCAGGAGGCAGTGTCTGATATACATAGGGCCTGAGAGATTAGTTGGACCAGATGTGATGTTTGCATAGCATGGGAGGAAGCTAGTCGTTTCACCCTAATCTTTTTAATATGTAAATAGGTTTTCTACCTGGCCAGCACCTTGTTTTCTGCTTCTTACTGTACACATGGTTGACAAAGAAAAGGGAGGATGGAGCTCCTATGTCAAACATGCCTGGCCCACAGGTAGCCTTTTTCTAATGACACAGCTGCTGGCATTTGTGTATGCAGCCTTATCTATGTATGCTTGCTTATCTATGCTTGCAGGCTGATTTTTCAGGCTGCTCTTTGTTTGAAGAGAAATGACTTGGGGGCCACTTTTTATAAAAAGGAGACCTTACCGAGGACTTTCTTACCCTCACTATCTGCCTAAATAATTTCTTTTTAACTCCTATATCAGAAGTTTTATACTTCTTTAACTTTATTTCTATAAATTGTATTAATTTTGATGCTATTATGAATGTAATTGTTTTCTTAATTTTATTTTCAAATTATTTATAGTTAGTATATTAAAATATAATGGATGTTTGTGTAAGATTATTTAATAGTATATAAAAATATAATTGATGTTTGTGTGATTGATCTTGTAGTCTGTGACCTTGCTGAACTTTTTTTGTTTGTAGATTTCTTAGGATTTTCTACGTAAAGGATTATGGCACCTGTGAATAAAATGTTTTACTTTCTTTTCATAAGGTATGTCTTTTTTTCTTGCCTTATTGCACTGAATAGAACTTTCAGTACAGTGTTTACCAGAAGACATAAGAATACACATGTGTGTTTTGTTTTTGATCTTGGAGGAAAAGCATTGTCTTTCACCATTTTACCATTAAGTACATTAAATGAAACATACAGCTTCAGGTTTTTTATAGATTATCTTATAGTTGAGAAAGTTCTCTTTCTTCCTTGTTTTTTGAGAGTCTTTATCACGAGTAGGTGTTGAATTTTGTTAGATGCCTTTTCAGTTTCAGCGAGATGACATTTTGGTTTTAGGGTTTTGTTCTTCATTCTGCTAATACATTATGTGAATTGGTTGTTTGATGATCAATCTTACATTTCTGGAATAATCCTCACTTGATCGTTGTATATAAGTCCTTTTATCTTACACGGGATTTCATTTGCTAATATTTTGTTGATAGCTTTTAGGTCTACATTTCTAGGAATATTGGTCCTTGTTTTTCTGTGAGATCTTTGTGTAGTTTTGGTATTATGGTAATACATCTCATAGAATGTGTTTAACAGTATTTCCTCCTGTATTTTCTGCAAGTTTGTAAATGATTGTTATTGTTGATTCTTTAAATATTTGATAGAATTAGTGAGTGAAGACATCTGGGCATGAATTTTTCTTTGTGGAAACATTTTTTTTCACTACCAATTCAGTTTTTTGTTTGAGGTTCTATTTTTTTTTTATGTGTAACAGATTATTTAAAAAATAGCATTTTTTAAATATATTATCTATTATCTAGTTCTGTAGGTCAGAAGTCTGGTTGAGCTTGACTGGGTTCTCTGCTGGGGGTACTACAGACCTAAAATGTAGGTGTCTGTTAGACTGGGCTCTTATTTGGGCACTCTAGGGGAAGAATCTGCTTCCAAGCTCATTCAGGTTTTGGCAAAATTTAATTCCTTGCAGTGTAGGGCTGAGGTCTGCTTTTCCTTGCTATCTTCCATGTGAGGGCCACTCTCATCTTATTGGAGGCTGCACACATTTCTCCACACCTGGCCCCCACTATCAAGCCAGCAACAGCATGTCATATCCTTCTTATGTTTCAAATCTCATTGACTTTCCCTTCTGCCACCGCTTTTAGAAAACTTTTAAGGACTAGTATGATTAGATCAGGCCCATCTAAATGATCTTTTTTGCCATGTGATACAATGTAATTATGTTTAGTAGTACCAAAGATGAAGATCATGTGTGCCATCTTAACATTTTGACTACTTACAAGTTTATTCAAATTTTCTATATTTTATTGAGTCAATGTCAACAATTTGTCTTCTATTAGTAATCTATTTCATCTAAGTTGTCTGATCTGTTGTCATATATTTTTCATAGTTTTTCTTTTAATTTCTTTAAGGTCAGCAGTCTGACTTTATGATCTCCTCTTTAATTCCTGATTTTGGAATCTGTATTTTGTTTTATTTTATTAATAAATGTAACTAAAGATTTGTGTTAATGTTTTCAGAAACTAACCTTGGATTTCATTGATTTTCTTCCAATATTGTTTTTGTTTTCTCTAATAATTTTTATTGTCTCTCCTGCTTGCTTTGGTTTCACTTAGTTCTTCTTTTTCTAGCTTCTTAATTTAGAAGCTTATGTTACTGACTTGAGTCCTTTTTTCTTTTCTGATATAGGTCTTTAAAGCTATAATCTCCTAAGCGCTACTTTGGCTGTACTAAATATTAATTTTGATATTCATTGTTTCCATTTAGTGAAAATATTTTCTTCCTTCCTCTTTGACTTCCTTTTTAACCAATGATTTATTTAAATGTATATTAATTTTTTAATATTTGGGGGTTTTCAAAAATGTTGTTGATTTCTGATTTAAATCTATAATGATTGGAGAATATGTTTTCTGTGATTTCAATTCTTTTAAATTTGTTAATTTTTAACAAATTTGTTATTTAAAAAATATATATTAAATTTTTAAAAGAATATTTTGTTATTAAAAATAATGTATATTCTGCTATTGTTGGATAGAGCATTCTATAGATATCAGTTAACTAAGTTAATTAATAGTATTGCTCAAATCTTTTATATCTTTACTGATTTTTTGTTTAGTTATTCCCACAAGTATTGAAAATGGTATATTGGAGTCTTATGTTTGTTATTATAAAATTGCCTGTTTGTTTTTCAATGTTGTCAATATTTGTTTCATGTACCTTGGGACTCAGTTGTTAGGCTTATATAATTTATAATTATTATGTCTTGTTAATTTACCATTTTATCATTATGAAATGACCTTCATCATGTATAGTAATGTTTCTAGCTTAAAGTTTGATATTAGTATAGCAACTCCATATCTCTTGTATTTACTATTTGAATGATACATCTTTTTCTATCCTTTTACTTTCAAGCTATTATGTGTGAATCTGAAGTGTATTATGGACCACATACATTTGGACCTTCTTATTTTATCTAGTTTGACAATCTTTGTCTTTTGGTTGAATGACTTATTTAGTTGCACTTAATATAATTGTGATATGGTTGGATTTATGTCCTCCACTTTGCTGTTTTATTTTCTAGATGCCCGTGGATGTCTTACTCTTGTACTGTTTTCTTACTGCTTTTTTGTGTTTGTGCGTGTGTGTGTGTATGTACACATTTTGTGTAACATTTCTATTCCTTGACTGTTTTTGGTGCTTCTAAAAATCTTTGCTTTAGGGATTGCAATATGCTTCTTAACCTATTACAGTCTTCTTAAGGTGAATACCAACAGTATTCCAATAAAATATAAACTTTGTTCCAATGTAACACTTATTCCTCTATTTGCTGTGCTGTTTTCTTCATACAGATAATATTTTTATGTTTTGTTTTATTTTTATTTATTTATTATTTATTTTATTTCTTCCTTTTTTTTTTCGAGACAGGGTCTTGCTCTGTCACCCAGTATGGAGTGTAGTGTTGCAATCACAGCCTCAACTTCCCAGGGTCAGGTGATTCTCCCATCTCCGCCTCCAAGTAGGTGGGACTACAGGCATGCACCGCTATACCTAGCTAATTTTTGTTTTTTTAATGTAGATTTGGGTTTTTGCCATATTGCCCAGGCTGGTCTTGAACTCCTGAGCTCTAGTGATGCACCCACCTCAACCTCCCAAAGTTCTGGGATTGCAGGCATGAGCCACTGCGCTTAGCCATATTTCTATGTATTAATCCCAATAATACTTAATGTTTTATACTTAATGATTTTATGTAATTGTCTTTTAAGGTAATTAAGACTACAAATATACCTTTTCCTAAAGATGAACTTTTCTGGTGTTCATTATTTCTGTAGATTAAAGTAACTAGTATAGTCTCTTTCTAGCCTAAAAGATTTTCTTTAGCATTTCTTATAAAGGCAGCGCTACCAGCACCTACTCTTTCAGTCTTTTTGTCATTGGTTTGTTTTGTTTTTAAATATGTAGATGTCTAGTTTGCCTTCATGCCTTCATTTTTGAAGGTTAGCTTTGCTGGATATTAAACTCTTAGTTGACAGTGTTTTTTTTTTTTCAGAACTTTGAATATGTCATTCCACTGCCTTTTGATGTCAGTTTTTAAATATAACATTGTTCTCTGTGTGTGAAGAGTCATTTCCTTTGTTCTTTTGGAGAGTTTCTCTTTGTCTTGGCTTTAGTTAGTTTGACCAGGATTTATCTATGTGTGGATCTCTTTGTGTTTGTCCTACTTACAATTTGTTGAGCTTCTTAGATGTGCTGATTAATGTTTTTCTAATCAAAATTAGGATGTTTTTGACTATAATTTTTCCAAGAATTTTTCTGATCCTTTTTCTCTCTCCTCTCCTTCTGAGATGCCCATTTCATGTATCTAGATATGCTTTGTCTCCCACAGGTCTTTGAGACTGTTAGTTTTTTTAATCATTCTTTTTTCTTTCTACTCTTTAGATTAAATAGTCTCTACTGATCTGTTTTTATGTTCACTGATTCTTCTGCTGTTTCCCTTCTGCTGTTGAGATTACTGTCTGAATTTTTCACTTAATTTTTTGTACTTTTCAATGCTAGCATTTCCATTTGGTTCTTTGTTATTAAAACAATTTTTCCCTTTATTGAGATTCTCTGTTTGTTGCCATTGTTATACTTTAATTATTAAAATGTTTTCTTTTAGGTCTTTCAACACATTTATCATAGCTGCTTTGAAGTCTTTCTTTGTAAGTTCAATTTTTGGGCCCCCTCAGAAACAGTTTCAGTTTCTACTGAGTGGCTTTTTTCCCCCTAGTATGGGTCGCCCTTTTCTGTTTCTTTGCACTTCTTGTAATTTTTTATTTAAAAACTGGACATTTGATATAATATATTATAGCATCTTAGGCTTCTTATTCTTTCTCTTAAAAGTTGTTATTGCTGTCTTTTTGTGTGTTTCAGTGACTCACCTGGATTCATTCTATAGGGTTCGTCTCCCCTGCAACATATGTCCACTGGTGTCACTACTCAATCTTTTTTTTTTTAAAGCCTAGCTTCATAGAGGACTGCCCTGAGTCAGCATAGCTTAATTTGAAAACATGATTATTGTTAATAAGTTGTGCTCTAACACCTTAAGTCATTCTGGCTTCAACGCTTTGTCACTGGTCCTGTTCATGAGTTGAGTAATGCCTTTATTTTCTGCTGTCCCTTCTCATGTCTTCTCTATATTTAAGCAAGATACCATGTTCAAATAGAAGCACTTAGATAATTAAAGCCCTTTTTTAGTCTGAACTGAGTCTGCACACAGACTTGAGTATATGTACCTCCTTCTATGCCACCCAGTATATAGGAAGCTTATCAAGAGTCTCTGTTGCTGTCTCATTCTGCAGTGTCCTTGTTAAATATCTGACTGCCAGATACCTACTTGCCCCATCCAGTCAATTCTGTTTTAAGGTGACTTATGCATTTCTAAAAGGTAACTATGGTGTGCAAAATAATACAATAAAAATGCAAGATTTATGGAGGAAAATACCATATTTTAAGATATCTCAGATGTCAAACATCAAGTGTAATAATATTGACTTTTAATTTCATAAACCATGTACCAAATACTCAAGTTTTTGCTTCCTAACTTCATTTAAAGCTCTGTGTAGTATTTATTTTTTGAGGTTGGGGTTGAGGGAATTCTTAGACCATTGTTTGATTATAATTTGTTTTATTATAGTTCTAAGGAATTTTAGACTATTGTTTCAAAGTATTCCTTTTCTTCTTCTTTAAGATTCAAAGAAGTAGTTCCTGGAATTATGGGGAATGCAGACATTTTTTTCAAGAGCAGTAACTATGGATCCAATCTGTCATCTCCCTTCCTTTATTGGGAGTTGGAGCTGATGGGAACATAGTAAAAGAGAAAGAGTATATTCAGTTCTTCTATAAGATGATATATGTATTTCATAAATACAACCAAGCTGTGCAAAACAACATAGTAAAAAACACAAGGCTTGTGTGGGAATGATATTGTGGCAAAAAAAAATTCAAAATCTTAAAGCAACACTTTAAAAAATTAACAACCTTATAAAAATAGCAGCAAAGTTTCACACTTGTTAAATGTTAAAAATAAATACAATAAATATATATGCAATCACTATAGCAGTCCACCTTGAAATAGACTTGAAGTTCGCTTGTTTAAGTGGGTATCATAAGAATTGTATCTTGTAAGTTATTGTCAAGTAGTGGAAGTTGGGTTTTCAGAGAGAAGAAGGAAACTTGTAATACCAGATGTGGAAGATTGACCTGGGTTAAGAGTTAGTGCACTAAAAATCTCAGTAAAAATTCTTTTGTTCTTAATTTCTGAGGCATATTTTTTTGAATTTGAAATAGAGGTCTTTTGAGGTATGCCTTTATAATAGACACCTGTTTTAACAAAATAGAAAATTTAATCCAATGTGTAGCCCTCTTCCATTAACTCTTGTATCACTACTAGAAATTTTTTGCATCTTCTCAGCTACACTTGTAGCCTTACCAAGCAGCTGCAGTGCTGTTTGAAACCACTAATCCAGCTATTACTAGCATGAAAAGGAGTCACTTCTGCAAGATTAATGATTTACATTTAAGGCCTTTCTGTATAAATAGTGCTTCCTCTTTGTGAAATCAAGTATTTTCCTCTTTGGTCTTCATTTCAGATGCTTACCAAGCATTCCATTTGTTTTTTTTTTTTTTTTCCTTTATGCAATGTTCTTTTTAAAAAAAAAATTTGTTCTGCAAGTTTCCATTATTTCATAGGCTGTTTTCTTATTGACTTCATAGCACTGGGCATTATATCAGTCATAAACTTAAAACAAAGTTTTGCAGAGTTGTCTGATAATCCTCAATGCAGATTCCTTAATGTTTATTGCTCAGGAGATACCATATTCTCTTGTTTCTTGAGAATACTTTACTCTTTCAGGCTTCTCAATATTTGAAGCTTTCTGTTTACATGTACTGTTTGATGGTTTTGACCAGAATGTTCAGGCATTCGGGGGATGTTAATTGAGTGTTTTCTTATATTCCAAAGTTTACAAGTGTGAAAGAACAGCAAAGTATGACTTTGTAGTATAACACATGCAAGGAACCGAGATAAATGTTGGTTGTTTCAGATGTGCAATTTTGTAAATTCTAGCATGACTTAGATAAGGTGGGTGCAGTTTTATGTGTTTACCTAGTGTTTTGCACGAAAAGAATTGTGTTTAAGCAAATGTGAAATTTGCATTATGTTCAGATTTTTCCCAAATAGAGTGAATCATGTTGAAACAGGTTCACCTTTTTAGAACAGTGTTACACCCGAGCTGATTGTATTCTAGATAATTTTGGTCATTGCATCCCAAACTAAATTCTTTGTGGTGAAGGGCTATGTTTGGTTTTTGTTTGTTTATAATCTTCATGGACTGAAACTGTTTTAAAATTTTTATTAGTAATTTCAACAGTCATAAATTGTATTTCAATAAACAATCTGGCTGTTGTCATTGAGACAAATGACTAACTCAGTCAGGAACTGAGTGAATATTATGTTTGATGTTAGTTTTTATGAGGGCTTTTCTATTTTTTTATTTCATTCTTAGATGGCTTTTCAGAAGACCCATCTGAAAGCCTCAGGGTTTTGAACAGGTTCTCTCTTTCTTAGTAAGCCCTGAAATCCAAATGTTGTTTCTAATCCTGTAAGACTGCTTAAAGCTCCTCTTAGCTCCTCTACTAGCACTTCTTGTAAATTTTAAATTAAATTTCATTTAACATGTCTTGAACAGAAAAGCAATAACTAATGTTAAGGTCGTCTTTTTTTGTTTACCTTCTATCTGAAATCATGGCCCTTTTATGTTCTCAGCACCTTGGTAACACTTCAGTGCCTTCAAACTAATTTTAAAAAATACTTTTTTTTCTATCATTGATTCTTGCAGGAAGAATGCAAAAATTGCATTCTTATCCACAATAGATTCTGCCTAAACATTTTGAGAATTTTGCTGTCCTAGACCCTGAAGAAATTTTATAACATATTTAATCAACAAATTTTAGAGAGGTTGTTGGTGCCTCCTTTATACATAAAAAGGTAGTTCTAGCTGGGTACAGTGGCTCACGCTTGTAATCCCAGCACTTTGGAAGGCTGAGATGGGCGGATCACCTGAAGTCAGGAATTCAAGACCAGCGTGGCCAACATGGTGAAACCCCATCTCTACTAAAAATACAAAAAATTAGCTGGGCGTGATGGCGCATGCCTGTAGTCCCAGCTACTCGGGAGACTGAAGTAGGAGAATCCCTTGAGCCGAGGTCATGCCCCTGCACTCCAGCCTGGGCAACAGAGTGAGCAGTTCTTTTTTGTGCCTTGGCTAGGCAAATACCATTTGTATAATGAATTGAATCTCCAATGATTGTTCATTATAACTTGCAGATCCGAACACTTTAATTGCAGTAGAATTATTTCAGTTTAGGTTGTTAGTTTTGTGGTCTATGGTAGGCCTTCCTTCTTGTCTTCTACTATCTCTCCATGTAAACTTCGTGTTTTGATTCCTTTGGGTATTGAGTAGATAATCTGTCCTTTATTATTTCATTTCCTTCCACTGCCCATCACTTGGCTCATTGCCCACTGTATTAGGTGGGCATAAGAAATTAAAAGCGAAACTTGTTTCATGGCACTGACACCATTTTTATATTGCCTTCTTCTAAAATTTTGGCTGCATCTATTTGCCATTACCCTATTCACCATGCTCTAGACTCCCTAGAGTTCACCCTACATATTTATTTTCATCATCCCCCCCCTTCAGCTAATATTTTCCACTCCACCAGAAATGTCCTACACCTTGGACCCTCGCAGATACCTTTATCATTAACTCCAATTTGTCTTCCAAAATTTAGCATAAATGTCAACTGTACTGTGAAACTTTTTCTACTTCCCTGCCCTCACTGAAGGCAAAACTAATTCCCCTACTGCTGCTCTTTACATATAGCACTCTTGATAGACTTTATCACATAAAATGGTTTTCCCCTTTGCCAAAATTTGAGGGCTGTGAGGGTTGGGACTCTGACTTGACAAGCCTGGTACCTAGCACAGTATCTGGCAGATACCTTCAGATCTCATCCTGCCTGCTCATCCCAAGGTGGCAGCCTCTACCTTTGGATAAAATTTTTAAAAGGGAGTATAATAACACCAAATGTATTTATTCATAATATTTTGATTATATATTGGTTATATATATGGTTATGTATACTACTCCCTTCTAATATTAGCCAAATATACAAGATTTGGCCTTTGGCTGTAGAGTTTTTGCCTATTCCTATGTACTTTCCATTTAATGGCTTTTAAAAAATCATTCCTTCCAAAATGTCCAGCATCTTAATCCTTTCTTTTCATATTTAGTACTAGAGCAGCACTCAAATCAGGGAACAGAAGGGAACTATTTATTTTTAAGTATTTTTGAATAGCTAAAAGACTGTGTTTGTTTGGTAGTATCTTTTTACACATTGGATAACAACATTAACTGAAAAAGGATTTAGGGGAAAATGCAATTAACTTTACATTTTCTAAAACCCTGCTTGTCCCAGATTTCCATAAATCTCTCTTCTGAATGTAATGCTGTATGTCTCCAAATGTGCCATCCTTCTTTATGATGTGAGAGTCACTTATGTTAAGGCTGATTTTTTTTTAACAAATTCAGTCAAAGTAGGAGTCCTGAGGCAGTGCCTTTTATTCAAGTATTATGTCTTTCAACCTGTCTGTTTGCCTATCCTTACTCTAGGTTGATAAAGCGCGTATTTTTTAGTTGTTTAATACAGTTTCTAGTTTTAAACCCTTTTCATGGAACATTGTAGAAGATAATATAACGATGTGTGCTTTAAGTTTAAATTCTCATCTCAAAAGCAAAAATTGCCCTAGTAATTTATTATTTCATTGATGTAAACTAAATAGGCATATAGATTCCTATTTTTATGGCCTCTGTTTAAGACAGTTGAAATTTTCCTTGTGTTCATAGAACTTTTTATCAGTCTTTAAACACTTGGACTGAGAAATTATAAACTGTGAGTGGCTGCTGGAATACACCAAATACATTTTAAGATAAGTTACCATTAAGTTCCTTAGGATACAAGTTAGTCCATTTAGCTGCTGCTACTCCTGCTTCCTGCTTGTTGGTTCATTAAACAAATATTCATTAATTTAAGTGTCTTTTAATTGTAAAGAATGGTGTCATTGAAATATGAGATTGAAAGTAACATTGTCTTCATCCTCAAGTTCCACACAGTATATTGGAGAGGGGCCAAAATCTATGCAAAAATCATTATTTATTGTGTACTTGCTATATCTTATTGAGGATAAGGCAGTGAACAAATATCAGTGCAAATAGCCAAAGCAATCCTAAGCAAAAAGAAAAAAAGCTGGAGGTATCACATTACCTAGTATAAAACTATGCTACAAGGCTACAGTAACCAAAATGACATGATACAAGTATAAATATAGACACAAAGACCAATGAAACAGAAACCAGAAATAAAGCTGCACATCTATAACCAGCTCATCTTCAACAAGTCAACAAAGGTAAACAATGGAGAAAAGGATACCCTATTCAATAAATGGTACTGGGAATATTGGCTAGCCATATGCAGAGGAAAGAAACTGGACTCTCACCTCTCATCATATTTAAAAATTAACTCAAAACGGATTAAAGACTTACTTGTGATACTTAAAACTATGAAAGTGCTAAAAGAAAGCATAGGAAAAACACACCAGGATATTGGCCTAAGCAAATAATTTATGACTAAGACCTCAAAAACAAATACAACAAAAACAAAAATATCTGAATGGGACTTAATTAAACTAAAGAGCTTCTTCTGCACAGTAAAAGAAACTATTAACCCGGTAAAAAGACAACTAGAGAATAGTGTATTAGTTCGTTTTCACACTGCTATAAAGAAATACCCAAGACTAGGTAATTTATAAAGGAAAGAGGTTTAACTGACACACAGTTCCACATGGCTTGGGAGGTCTCAGGAAACTTAGGATCATGGTGGAAGGGAAAGCAAACATGTCCTTCTTCAGGATCTCGTGAGAACTCATTCACTATCACAAGAACAGCATGGGGGTAACCACCCCCATGATCTAGTCACTTCCCATCAGGTTTCTCCCCCAACACATGGAGATTACAAAATTCAGATTACAATTCAAGATGAGATTTGGGTGGGTACACAGAATACAATATTTGCAAAGTGTGTATCTGTCAAAGGTATGGTATCCAAAATCAATAAGGAACTTAATCAGATCAACCAGAAAAAAAATTAAAAAGTAGACAAATGACATGAACAGACACTTCTCAAAAGAAGATATATAAGTGGACAACAAACATGAAAAGAATGCTCAGCATCACCAGTCATCAGAGAAATGCAAATCAAAACCACAATGAGATACCATCTCACATCAGTCAAAATGGCTACTATTAAAATGTAAAAATTTCTAAAACCCAGATATAGATGAGGATGCAGATAAAAGGAAAAGTCATAACTTGTTGGTGGGAATGTAAATTAGTTCATCCCCTATGGAAAACAGTGTGGAGATTTCTTAAAGAAGTGAAAATAGAACTACCATTTTATCTAGCAGTATCACCACTAGATATCTACGCAAAGGAAAAATCATTTTATCAGAAAGACACCTGCATTCATATGTTTATTGCAGCACTATTCACAATAGCAAAGGCATGAAATGAACCTAAGTGTCCATCAGTGGTGGATTAGACAAAGAAAATTTGGTATATAGACACCTGGAAATAGTATGCAGTCATAGAGAAGAATGAAATCACGTCCTTTGCAGGAAAATGGATGCAGCTAGAGGGCATTATCCTATGCAAATTTACATAGAAACAAAAAGTCAAATACCACATGTTCTCACTTTTAACTGGAAGATAAACAGTGAGTACACATGGACATAAAGATGGAAACAATAGGCACTGGAGACTCCAAAATGGGAGAGAGAAGAGTGGGGGAAAAGGGTTGGAAAAGCTGTCTCTTGGGTACTATATCCACTGTTTGGGTGACGGATTCACTGGAAGCTGAAACCCAGCATTTTGCAATACATCCATGAAACAAATTTGCACGTGTATCCCCGAGTCTATTTTTTAAAAAGATTATGAGGTTTAGCCTTTTCTGAATCTGGTAGTTACTGTTAAAAATGTTAACAGTCCAATGGTACACATATGGTAGGATCTGTTCTGACATTTGGTATGTGTTACTAGTGTTCTATTCTGTTATTTACACTTTATTGTGTTCCTTCTGTGTGCTTATATATTTTTTAATTTCATAATTATTGACTTTAATGTCTTTTAGATTCAGTATTCCTAAACTGTGCTACAGCCCCTATGGGAACTAGAATAAGTTATGAGAGCCTTGAAAATGTTTTTGACTGCTGCATTCCGTTATTTTCTCTTCCATTGATGGCCTATAGCTTCAGCTGCTGAGTGGTGAAGGAGCTTAATCCTCCTGGGCCCATTAGATCTAACTTGTTTACTGCATTGATATCTATATGTTAAATGACAAGAGAGTTCAAGTTATTGAATAATTTAAAATTCAGCTCTAATTGGTGTCGAATGACCTGAAAAAGGCCATGGATGATGCCAGGAGCATACTGTGAATTTCTTATAAATAATTCATGAATTCGATGATTCATTTGCCTGGATGTCTTGCTAAATGCAAAAGTTTATAAGTCACAACTGATGATATAACACCTGTAAGTATTTAGTTCATATGCTAGAAGGTAATCTACCTTGATGATCTTCTAGCAAAATATGCCACTAGAGAAGAGTTAATTGCATAGGGGAAAATGAACATTTCTTTGGAGTGAGACGTTGGCAAGCCACACAGTGCAGCTGTTGCAGTACATATTTTCTGTCAAGTTGACAACTGGTCCATATATGCCCAATGTTAAAAATGCATCATGTCATTCTGTGCCTTATTCTACATTAACTCCAGATGCTCTGGGAGATACAATGACCTTGCCCACACAGTCGTGTAGGTTTAGAAATCTTTATTGAGGTCTTGAACTACTGACTTTCCAATAGAATAAAGAGCAGAGAGGGAAATTTTGAAGTTACAAAATTTGAGTTTTTCATTCTTACAAGGCTGTAAGTAGAAATATGAGGATTGTTATAGGTTGCTTGTCAGGATAGGAAATGATTATTATCATATGAGAATGAATAGCAATAACACCTGTTGGTACTATTGAGTTAATTTTGTGGCTAATAATTCATAAATGCATTGGAAGTAATCACATCCTAAACATCTAAAGTTAATAACAACCTGTGGTAAGAAATTATTACTGCAGTTTAGTTCACGTCCTTTTTTAATAAGACTGGCCAGGCCTATAAAAATGGTTTACAGAAACTTGTAGAACACCACTATTTACTTGTTGATGGGATTTCACAAAGTAATACTGCAATTGTTTTTTTAGCATGTGAGAACATGAGAAAATCCTGGCTTACCATAAGAATAGTTGTAAGTTGCAGCTTACTATAAGTTACAACTGATGATATAATATCATGTGATATAACACCATGTGATGATATAACATCAAGTATGTGATGTTTGGTGTGTGTTCATGTATGTGCTTATGTATGTGTGTATGTGTCCATACATGTATACAAGATAATACCATACATATTTATAAATAGGCACTGTTATTTTCTATACAGTCTTTTAAAATTTTTGTATTTTTTAAATTATCTTAAAGATTGAGAAAACTGATACTGGACAGGATGTGGAGAAATAGGAATGCTTTTACAGTGTTGGTTGGAGTGTATATTTGTTCAACCATTATGGAAGACAGTGTGGCGATTCCTCAAGGATCTAGAACCAGAAATACCATTTGACCCAGCAATCCCATTACTGAGTATATACCCAAAGGATTATAAACCATTCTATTATAAAGACGCATGCACATGTATGTTCATTGCAGCACTGTTTATAATAGCAAAGACCTAGAACCAACCCAAATGCCCATCAAGGATAGACTGGACAAGGAAAATGTGGCACATATACACCATGGAATACTATGCAGCCATAAAAAAGAATGAGTTCATGTCCTTTGCAGGGATGTGGATGACACTGGAAACCACATTCTCAGCAAACTAACACAGGAACAGAAAACCAAACACCACATGTTCTCACTCATAATTGAGAGTTGAACAATGAGAACACGTAGACACAGGGAGGGCAACATCACACACCGGGGCCTGTTGGGGGGTAGGAAACTAGGGGGAGGGATAGCATTAGGAGAAATACCTAATGTAGATGACGGGTTGATGGGTGCAGCAAATCACCATGGCACGTGTATATACCTATGTAACAAACCTGCACCTTCTGCATATGTATCCCAGAACTTAAAGTATAATAATAATAATAATAATAAAAAGAATAGCCTAAGTGATGACAGGCTGTTCTTGGAATGTGTAGGGCATTCAATGGTCAGTGAAGGTGACTGTTTAGAGAAATAATTTGTATAAAGTTCTTCCTTGACCTTCATTTTTTATTTTCCATCTCTTTAAAACTTATTTTGAATTATTTAAAGGTCTTGTTTTCACCAAGGACATCACAAAAGTGAATTCAGATGACCAAAAAGCATAAGAAAAGTTGTTCAACATCATGACATATAAGAGAAATGCAAAATAAGACCACAATGAGATTTCACTGCACACACACCAAAATGGCTAAAAATAATCCTTACACTACCAAGTGTTCATGTGAATGTGGAGCAACTGGGATTTTTCACTTCGCTTATGGGATATGAAATCGAATGACCACTTCAGAAAACTTTATTAGGGCATTGCCCTAATAAAGTTAAATATATGCCTACCCTGTGGCCAAGATAAATAAATGCATTTTTCTTTAAAAAAAGACTTTTATCATTACTTTTAATGGGAAAAAAACTCAATTACTTTTGCACCAGCCTAATATAAGAATACTCATAGATGCTTTATTCATAATAGCCCCTAACTAGATACAATCTTATATCCGTCAATAAGAGAATACATAAATTACGATATATTCATACAATGAAATACTATGCAGTGTGTCGGGCATGGTGGCTCATGGCTGTAATCCCAGCACTTTGTGAGGCCGAGGCAGGTAGATCACAAGGTCAGGAGATTGAGACCATCCTAGCCAACATGGTGAAACACCGTCTCTACTAAAAATATAAAATTAGTCGGGTGTGGTGGTGTGCACCTGTAGTCCCAGCTACTCGGGAGGCTGAGGCAGGAGAATCGCTTGAACCCAGGAAAGGGAGGTTGCAGTGAGCCAAGATCATGCCACTGCACTCCAGACTGGGTGACAGAGGGAGACTTCATCTCAAAAAAAAAAAAAAAAAAAAAAAAAATATATATATATATATATATAAAGAATGCACTGTTTATGGAAACACACGACATAAAAGAAGCTAAAAAATTATGTTGAGCTAGAGAAACCAGGCACAAAAGAGTGACATAGTCTGTGATTCCATTTGTATGAAGTTTAGCATAAGCAAAATAAATCTGTGGTCATAGAGGTCAGAATGGTGGTTTTCCCTGGGAGTCTGAGGAGGTGCTATCTACTAGAAAGGACACAAGGGAACTTTATGGGGTAATGGAAATGTTCTATAACTTGATCTAGGTGATGGTTACACAGGTAGGTACAAATATAAAAATTCATCAGGCTGTACACTGAAGATCTTTGCATTTTATTGTAAATTATGCCTCAATGTTTAAAAACATTGATTTCTAAGTTAGTGTTATATCTCAGAAAACAATCATATTAAATCCATATGCCAGAGGCAGCCATTTAGGAGTTTGTGTTGGTTAAGCCTTAGTTAAGAGAAGTTATATTTGCAAGTATAGAAATCCTGGAGCAGCTCCAGAAAGAAAAATACTTCTGCTTCATTCAGGCCCGTTGTTACTTATTTGTGTCCTAAAGGCAGCATCAGTCTTCAACTCTACTAATAACTTAATTTCTTATACTCAGATTCTTACTTACATGGAGTTTTCTATTTCTCTTCTCTTCCTCTTCCTTTATAGCACATGATTCAGCCTAATTGGAGATTCTAATTTTCTTTAGTTACTGTGACCCATACTCCATCTTCAATTTTTCTGTTAAACTTATATAGCAGACCATGCTTATTGAGAATGTCTATGTACAAGCCCCAGTGCAATGCACACAGAGGGATAAATATAGCTCTTTCCTTCAAAAATTGTTGAGTCAGAATTCAATGAAAAGAATCATACTAATAACAATCATGAGAAGCATTCTTTTGAATACTAACTTGTATGTTAGACATGGTCCAAGTACTTTATATGAATTATTTCATTTAATCATTACAAGAATCCTAGGAGGCAGTGCAAGATGTTAGTATAAGACTGATATATTTTGTATGAAAGAGAAAGATGAATAACTTCTTTCTTATCTCAGGCAATTAAATTCTAGCCTGACTTGCAAACTCAACTTTAGCAAAATAAAGTTAAGTGACTGAACTCATTCACTTTAGAAGACAGTTTAGATATAACCTGTTGTAACTGAACATGCCCTTTGAGGTTTTCTCCCTACCTCCTCTACACACTACATACAGTGTTCTCATTGAAAAAAAAAAAATGAGTGATTTTTTTTTTTTTGTAAATTGGACTTTTATAAATGGGTGCCCTTGATAACTGCCCATCTTTCTCACCACCATATTCACTTTTGAGATAGGTGCTTTTTTAAATCCCTGTTTTACTGATGAAGAACTGAGGCTTGGGCAATTTGAGTAATATACTATATTAGTTTTCTATTGCTGTGTAACAAATTACCACTAACCTGGTAATTTAAAGCTACACAGATTTATTACTTCACAAAAGCTTCCGTGGGTCATGAGTATGGGCACAACTTAGTTGAGTCCTCTGCTTAGGTTCTTAACAGTGCTGCAATTAAAGTTCAGATGGGCTGCATTCTTATCTGGAGCTCAAGATCCTCTTCCAAATCCACAGGGTCATTGGCAGAAGTTAGTTTCTTACATCTATATGATGGATGTCACATTACTTACTAGCTGTTGGCCAGAAACTGCTTTCTGCTCCAGAGGTTTTTCCCACTTGATTGGCCCTCCCACAACATGGCAATTTATTTCTTCATGTCCAGCAGGAGAATCTCCAACTTTGTGTAGGGTAGGGGATGAGGGAGCAGGATAAGACCTTCTTTTAAAGGACTTACCTGATGAGATCAAGCCCATGCAGTATAGTCTCCCCTTTTATTAGCTCAAAGTCAACTTATTAGGAACCTTAATTACATATGAAAAGTCTCTTTTGCCATAAAATGTAGTATAATCACAGGATTTATATCCTGTCATATTCACAGGTCCTCCCCCACACTCAAGAAGAGGAGATAATAAAGGTGTGTACACTGGGGGATGAGAATCTTAGGGAGGATCTTAGAATTCTGCCTATTACACATGCATAGTAACCCAGCAGGTAATTGACAGAGCATTGCCCTCTGAGCAAAGCATGCATTAAAATCATTAAGCTGTACTACCTCTCAAAAACATGAAACATTAACTACCTGAAAAAAAGTTTTTTAAATTATTCCAAATACTTGATTTTGTGGATAATTTCACAATGAGTACCATTAAAGTAAGTGTAGAATGAGTTAGTACCTAAAAATGGACATATGTAAATAATGTTGTGAAACAAAAATGAGACTATAAAATATGGATTTGAATAATGATATAAAATAGTTCATTTAAATTTCTGGATCCTTTAGCTGTCATTTGAAATATATATTAATTCTAGTGAAAGTTTACCATACTAAGTAGCAGGTGATAAATGTTAAATATTTGTACTGACAGTAAGTACTACAGAAGTTCAGAGTAGGAGAGATTAATGTGGACTAGAGTTTCCCTTTAGATGTAAAATAAAATTAATTTTTTATGAAGTAGCTTATTAGAAATTTTGCCCAGCACTGGTTCATATTCTATTACTTGTCATGTGTTTGGTGCACAGGATTGCATGTCTTCTTTGAAGAAGAGCCAGTCTTCTCAGATGTGATGCATTCTCATTTAAATGGAAATCCTTTAGCATTACTACAGTCATTCAATTAAAATCTTAATCACTGTAATAGCCCTCCATCTTTTATCATAGGATAAGAAACATGGTGCTGCTGTGTACTCTGTTGATACTTTTTACCCATCAGTCCATCATTTGCAACTATTGCAAAATAAATTGGTGGGATTTTGTCCCCTTATACTAGGGATCTCATTTATTTTCATTCAGTTGTTTTATGTCTGTGGAGTAGATAGCCATTTCAGCTGTTTTAAATTAATTTTTATTTAAAAATAGGTCATAGTAGACTGAAAATACCCCCCAAATGTGACCATGGCTTAATTCCCGAATGTCACCTTACGTGTCACAAGGGACTTTGTAATGCCAGAGACTTTGCAGATGTGATTAAGGCTCTTGAGAGGGGGGAGATTACGTGTATTACCCAGGTAGGCCCAATAAAGTCCAAGTGGTCCTTATTAGAAGGAGCAGAAGGAATCAGAGGAAAAGGCAATGTGTGATAAGGATGGAAGCAGGAGTTGGAGTGATACAGTGTGAAGATGGAGGAAGGGCCATAAAAGTGAGAAACACAGGTGGCCACGAGAAACTAAAAAAGGCAAGGAAGCTGATTCTCTCTTCAGAGCCAAAGAAACCAGCCCTGTGGACATCTTGGCTTCAGCCTAGTGAAGCAGATTCAAATTTCTGACCTCCAGAATTGTAAGAGAATACATTTGTGTTATTTTAAGCCACAAAGTTTGGCTAACTTGTTATAGCCCCAGTAGGAAACTAATACAGAAGTTGTAATATATTTATTTACTGAAAAAGTTGTATTTCTCTTGCAGCATTGAGCAAATAAGCTTCCCTTAGCATGCAAATAATTGTGTGTGAAAAGTGAGACTATTTCGTAGGATATAGATAGAAGATTAAGAATTTTCGCTTGTTTGGTTAATATAAGTATTCAATACGCAGAAGATATTTTGGATTTGTTTGAATAGAAATAGAAAATGGCAAGAAAGTAAAGTGTTAACATAAATGGGTTTTGAATGAAAGCCTGAGGGAAGAGGAAGTGATAGTGGAAACTGTCAAGGACACTTCAGATAACTTGTTGAGATCTGCTTAGTTTCTTTCTCTTATATTCTCTTTATCTTTCACTAAAGACTGAATCTATGTATCTAGAGTAAATAGGTCTTGGAAAACACAGCCTCTCGATAGGTGGATTTGTTCTTTTCCAATTTGTGTTAAAAGTTATACTCTGGCTGCCCAAAAGAAATAACAGCTGCTAGGAATAACACATCTTCAAACAACCCATCTTGCTAGTTAAGTAATTGGACTTGGAGGCCCTTTTTTGCTGTGCTCCAGATCTAAATTGAAGAAGTTTTTATATTCTAAAGGGCTACCCTTGGAAGAGTCTGATCGTTGGCTGGATTCATTTTCAGAAATGCACCTGCATCTGTTTAGTTTAAGATTCTTTCTTACATATTAATATCTTTCATTATTATTTTTTTAATTACAAGTGTCCACCTTCATAAGCAAGTTGCTCATCTGTAACACATGCAACATTTACATTAAACTAGAATATTTCTGTTTAGACAACCTGGAATCTAGATATACCATGTGTCTGAAATGCACTGTGAAGAAAAGCTGCTTAGTTGTACTAAGTCAGCGATGTTCAGAGATGAGCTAAGTATAACAATTCAACCTTCCTAGGCCAAGGCTAACAGTAAGGCATATGGAGACGTTCCATTATATAGACCAGTAGTTTTCAAAGTATGGCCTCAGATCAGCAACATGAGCGAATTCTCTGACTGTTCCAGACAGAAAGATTTGGAAACTCTGATGAAGCTATTGTTTCATGTTTAACAAGCACCCTCCGGGTTATTCTGGTACACATTAAAGTTTGAGAATCATTGATACAGATTAAGTTTTGTTCTCACTGATAGAACAGGCTTACAGCTAAAATGTTGCAAAATCGGACTCTATTGACAGGTCAGAGATAATTTGCAACTGCTTCCTCTCTGAGTTCTGTCAGACTGTAATCACTTGTATAGATTAATTGAAAAATCATTTATGTTTGTAGATGAAATTAAATATGTTTTGTATTTAAATAACTGCTTTTGATTAGAATCTTATTTTGTTGAAAGTGATTGGTTTTATCTATGTTCTGTAAAGATATTTATAAAACCTCATCAAAGTTCTACCAGTAAGTTACATTATATTTGGTATAAAATGAAATGTTTTACATCAAATCTCATGCTGTGTAATGGCCAAAGAGTATTTAAGGTGACTGAATGGATTCCTTGGGTCAGTATTCAAAAGTAAACATTTTAAGATGTTAACATTTCAGGCTTTTACCTCTTCTCAAAATTGATTTTATGTAACTCTCATTATTTGCAACTCCTGAAATCACCAAAAATCTTGCTTAAGCAATATGCAGCAGCACTTTATTTTTCTCGTCTTTATATGGATTTACTGAAGTGTAGGTTGTTTCAAAAGGGATGTAGCTTTGAGGCACAAGTCTGTTTAGCTGTGTGAATGCTATAATTTAATATTTAAGACGAAATAATGGCTTTGGCTTGGTAAACATATATCACTGATTTCTGAAAAACCAATAGAAACAACTTGTTTTATTGTGTTCTTATTTGACAGGTAATCTTGTGGTTCTTTTTAGGTATCCAGTAGGAAAAGCACTCTCCAGTGTTCATCTGCGGAACTGGATGGTTCCTACTTGAGTGTAGCCAGACCACAAACCTGCTATCAAACCAAGCAAAGACCTAAGTCTGCAATCCAGGATTCAGCTTCAGAATCCCTTATAGGGTTTAGGAATAATTCTTCGAAACCAGTAACTCTTCATCATCCCAAAGTTGATCTAGAGAAGATACCATTAGAGACCAGAACATGTAATTATGAATCTCCAGGGAGAAAACCAGTAGAAGCAGTCCTGACAGAGAAAATGCCCCAAGAAGAATTGCAGAGAAAGGAATGTCGACACCTTAAGCCTATTCCTAGTCAGTGCTGTGGTCATAGACTTGCTACAGATCGTGTTCACGAGAGCCATCCTACGAACACGGCCCCTCCATATCCTAAGACACATCCAGAATCATGCAGTTATTGTGGGCTTTCTTGGGCATCTCTGGTGCATGGTGGAGGGGTGCCGCAACCCAATGAAACTTTGAAAAAGCAGATCTCAGAAGAGAGAAGGCGGCAACTGATGCTTCAGAAAATGGAGCTAGAAATTGAAAAGGAGCGCCTTCAGCACCTGCTGGCCCAGCAGGAGACAAAGCTTCTTCTAAAACAGCAGCAGCTTCACCAGTCTCGACTGGATTACAATTGGTGAGTTCTGCCTGTTCCTTTAGCAATGTCTGTATTTTGGAGAACATGGTGTAAAACTGTTGTATTACTGTAGCAGATGTGTAGAACCAGAGATTCTTCAGGATCTTGGCTTGCTCTAGATGCAAATGTCTACTAAGTAAATTCCCCTCTATTCTTTGGAAGACTTCAAAGATTACCTTGTCTTCCAAATTGTTAGCGTAGAGTATCTGTTTCTGAGCAGTCTGGTGTAACTTTTGCTGGGTTCCGAAGACATTTTAAAATGATACTACCTTTACACAGAATCATTTGCTGTTTGATATCATTGTGGACAATATTAGGCATTAAATAAAAGCTTGAGATTTCGGGATGTGGAATTCGATTGTGAAGCAGTGAGATTAGCTGTCATCATTCCAAATTTATTTTTACCTGCCATAATATAAAATATAACAAATGATGGCTCCGAGTCTTCTAAATTCAACCCTTTGTGGCCATGAAGCATGACCTGTTGAATGATGAATTCTCATAAACCTATCCACATTTAGGCTGTTCTTCCCTTTGCAATTCTTCCCCTAAGAACATTGTTTCAAAAGCTGAATGCTGTTTTGTAATTATATAGTGTTTCGTTTCTCCACATCCCTGTTGGCATTTGGTATTGTCATTAATTTTTATTTTACCTCTTCTAATATGTGTATAGTGATATCTCATTGCAGTCTTAATTTGCATTTAATTAATGACAAGTAATGTTGAACATCTTTGTGTGTGCTTGTTTGCCCTCCTAACTTCAGTAAATTCTCTCTTCAGTGTTGCCCATATTCTAATTGGATCATTCGGGTTTTGCTGTTTGGAGAGTCGCCCAGGCTGGAGTGCCATGGCGTGATCTTGGCTCACTGCAACCTTTGCCTCACAGGTTCAAGTGATTTTCCTGCCTCAGGCTCCCCAAGTAGCTGGGATTACAGGCACACACCACTACACCCAGCTAATTTTTGTTAGTAGAGACAGGATTTCTACCATGTTGGCTAAGCTGGTCTCAAGCTCCTGACCTGCCCACCTCAACCTCCCAAAGTGCTGGGATTACAGGTGTGAGCCACCATTCCCGGCCTCAAGATGTTTTTTTTTTTTTTTTGGGACGGAGTCTCGCTGTGTTTCCAGGCTGGAGTACAGTGGTGCAATCACCGCTCACTGCAGTCTCTACTTCCCAGGTTCAAGAGATTCTCCTGCTTCATCCTCCCGAGTACCGGGATTACAGGCATGCACTACCACACCTAGCTAATTTTTGTATTTTTAGTAGAGATGGGGTTTCACCATGTTGGCCGGAATGTTCTCGATCTCCTGACCTCATGATCCGCCCACCTCGGCCTCCCAAAGTGCTGGGATTACAAGTGTGAGGCACCGGGCCCTGCCAAGATATTTTTAATTGAACACCTTTCACCTCTAGTTCTCCTGCTTACTCCCACCGTATTTTATCATAACTGGTGCAACCCAGAACTAGGACCATAAATTTATCCATTTAATTAATCAGTATCACAATTCATATTTCTAGGCTGAAAGTTGCCCTACTCTTTGGTCTACTTTTTAGATTTATGTAATTTTATCACTTTGGAGTTATCTGAAATTCAACCTTCTGCACATTAGCATCATATAACAAGAATATGTATCTCAAATGAATCCTAAGACATTGCTTTTCTTGTGCCACTTCCAAACTTTAAAAATCCATGATAATTTTGTATTAGGTTATGTTTATTCAAACTAATATTTGAAGCCTTTTATAATTTGGAACAACCTCTCTACCCATGTGTCCCACTTTTCCTAAGAAACAGTTTTTTTTCAAAAGGCATATTTTTTTCCTTGAGATCTCAGTATATCATTCATGTTTCTTTCTCAAGCCATACCTTTCCCTCTGATTTAAATATCTGTGTACTACTTTTCCATTTATCTGCACCATGACTCTTCATTACAACACAGTCAAAATCCCACTACTTAAAATTTCTAGGTCTGGTTTCTTTTTCACATAACTAATAATTTGTTATTGAATATGTCCAAAATTAGCACCTTATTGTTTAATGTGTAATGTTGGTCTGTAATTCAGTTTCATTCTCCTTGTCGGAGTACATATTTACTGAGCCCTCTACTCTGCACAAAACTTTGTGAGGAGTACTAAAACAAGCAAGACTTTATCTTGGCTCGGTATATTACACATAATCTCACTCTTTAATTTTATATAATTTTAACTTTTATGTATCTTTACTGACCTTGTCATTTACATTCCCCGAGGAATTTTTTTTTTGAGACAGCATCTCACTCTGTCGCCCAGGCTGGAGTGCAGTGATTTGATCTTGACTCACTATAACCTCTGCCTCCTGGGTTCAAGCGATTCTCCTGCCTCATCCTCTCAAGTAGCTGGGATTACAGGCACCTGCCACCACACCTGGCTACTTTTTGTATTTTTAGTAGAAATAGGATTGCACCATGTTGGCCAGGCTGATCTCAAACTCCTGACCTCAGGTGATCCACCTGCCTCAGCTTCCCAAAGTGCTGGGATTACAGGTGTGAGCCACCATGCCCAGCCCCAGGGAATTTCATTTCAGCTAAATTCATGAATTACTATCTGCTATTCACAAGCCGTTGTTTATAGTGCTTAGGATGTTCCAGAAAAAATATTGGGAAGGCACTCTAACTGAATACCAAATGAGTAGCACAGAATTGTTATAGTAGTTCAGAATCTTGGGATGAGCTTGTCATTTTAGAATAAATTTGGTATGGCATTGACGTTTCCTTAAATTGTAATTAATGATTCATTCTGCCACCTTGCTACTACATGATTGCTGGTAACAACTTTTGAAAGGGTATTATCTTTGTGAGCACTTTCCATATTGATCAGAGAGGATTTATCTACAGTATTATTCATGATTGTGCCAAGAACCATCTTAAATCATTTTGGGAGCAGAGTAGTGTATGTATAATGAATAAAAATCAAGGCTAATTATAAATATTTACCTTTGTCTCCCACTCTAACAATATGCCTTAATACATGATTTATACCTAACTATGATAAAATTCAGTGTTAACCAGTGAAAAACGTGTCACCTTGAGAGAATTATGTGCCTGGCCCTCATTTTAGTCATTTGTAAATAGATAATGGTAAAAGTAGCTATGTTATAGAGTGGTTGTGAGGATTAGTACAATAGTATATGTAAAATGCACTCCTTTAAGGAGTTGCTGCCATCAAGATCATCACTACTGCTGTAGCAGCTACTCTGACTGCTGTTATTACTACTGTTTTTTCACTTTTCTCATAATTGCCTGATTTGGGCATTTTGCATCTGCATTTACCTACCTATGTGTCACTACCAAATATTAGTCTTAAACTGTAAGTTCCTGAAGGTAATTAATCCATGTACTTTGTGTATTACTGTGCAATTAGTTGGAATTATAAGACTGTCTTTTGACAATGATGAAAATGACAATATTGTTTTAATGTTTTTATACTTCATGGTTTGATTTCATAGTTAAAAAATATACTTTTACAGATGAGGACATTTCTTAAAAGCCAAGAGAATAAGTGTCACATATTTGATACCAGTGATTGACACTCAAACTCCTGGCAGAAGATCTTTTTGCTGAGTTTTCAATGGCTTTCCCTCCTCAGTACCTGTCAGTGTGGGGCTAAGTAGGCATTGATGGATACAGTGTCTTCCAATTCTTTTGGAAGAATTCATCTTTAACTCAGGGAAAATGTGTTGGTCAGTGAGCTGTAGCCCTAACTCTTTGAAATGTCAGTATGCGAAGTGGGTGCTTCCTATATAAATAAATGTGATCAGGGTCAGTGATAATTAGTTACTAGACTTCACATTGAGACACTGGTGATCAAAATATACTTGCTTACAATGAATAGAGGGAATAATTAACTTTCTACGGCAGAGATTTCAAGTGCTCCTATTGAAGTATTTATAATTTTGAATTTTTAAATTGTATTCTAACCAACTTAATCTTCTCTACCTTTCCTATAAAGAAAATTTAAGTTACTATGAAATCAATTTTTTATGTATATTTAGGAATTACTCATTTATTTTTGACAGACTGAGTTTTAATTTGAAAATAATTTCTGGGGATCGAGCTGAAAAAGCATGGTTTTCCAAAGTTTGTCATTTAAGTTCACAAGATTAGAAATTCTTAAAATTAATTTTTACAGGTTAAGAACTCAGGCTGTGTTTAAGTCAAGAGAACTGGTTGCTGAAAAAGAGCTTTCTAAACCCCAAGAACTCAAACTGGATATGAACGGCAGTGACTCTGGACCAAGGTAAACCTGAAGTCTTAGTGAAAACAAGAATATTAAGGGCGTAAATATTTAGGATATATTTGGTATACATTTATATAGCTCTATATTGATTCATACAGTTTTCTGACCATGTAAGTACATTCTTGTTATAAAATTTTGAAAAATATAGAAAAGTATGAAAAACAAAATAAAAATCATTTATAATCCTACCACTTCGAGATAATCCTTTGAGCCCTTTTCTCCTATTTTTTTCTTTTTTGATGTGATATTATAGTCTATATTGAGTATTAACAATTATGCTTATACAGAATTTTGTGTTACTTTTTTCACTGTATCATATTTTCTGATCGTATTAAATACTCTGTGAAAACATTAATTCATTCAACAAATATGTATTGCTTGGTAACTGTCCCCAACATTTATCTATTAGTCTGTTACCGGATAATACCAGGTTTTGCTATTATAAATTATGCCTTGAAGAACATTTCTCTAAATAAATTTTTTTACTTTACTTCTACCTATTTCCTTGTTATAGATTCCTGTAAGTGGAATTACTAGTACAAAGTATATATAAATCTTTTTATGATTCTTGATTCACATTGGCAAATGGTTTTGTGTGATTCCTGGCCTAGAGGCTAAATCTGCAACAACTAATCTGGATCCTGGGGCTAAAGAGTAGGCCTTGAACCTGGGTCCTGGATCCTTAGTCTGTGGAGCCAACCCAGCACTGGGTTCTATGGGGTCAGGCCTAAGTCTGCCTCAGGGTGGGACCATAAAGACTGACCTAGCATGGGACAAGCCAGGTGCCTGAGGTCAGGGATGCCAGTCTAGACTGAGGCAGGGGTAAACTGGGGCTGTGTGGACTGACCTGGCTCTGGAGTAGTCTGAAATCTGAGGCAGGCCTGTAACTTGGAATGGCAGGGTCCCACCTGGTGCCGAGGCAGATCTGTTTAAGTTTTTTTGTTTGTTTTTTGTTTTTGTTTTTGTTTTTTTTTGAGACGGAATTTCGCTCTTGTTGCCCAGGCTGGAGTGCAACGGCGCGATCTGGGCTCACTGCAACCTCCACCTTCTGGGTTCAAGCGATTCTCAGGTCTGAATGCTCAGTATATAGTATTGGCCTGGAGTTTGGGACCAGGAAGGGCTGCCCGACACTAGGTTTTACTGATGTAGGCCTGATATTAGCGTCTGAGGCAAAGTCTGGTTCTCACTTCCCTGTCTTCCCCGCCCAAGCAGAGGGTGTCTTTCTCTACTGTGTTGGCTGAGCTTGGGGGAAGGGTGCTGCCAGTAACATAAATCCATCCTTCCTACCCTCTTCAGTACATTCTTTTTGATTTTTGTGCTACAGCCAAGTGCTATAATCTCTCACCTGGTTTATATAGCTCTTATAAAGGTATTTGTAGGTGGATAGTTGTTCAAATTGATGTTTCTGATGGGGGAGATGGGAGGGACAGGGACGAGTCCTTGAAAGTCCTATTCCGCCATCTTGCTGACGTTCCTCTTCCTACAAGCAGTTTTGACTTTTAGATGTTTCCTCTTTTATCTGCTCCTTCTAGTATTTATATCCATATTTCTGAATAACAGACTCATGTAGTCATTAGTATTGACTTTCTCCTATGGAAGTTGATGATTTAGCTCTCACTGATAACTATCTGTTTGCTCCCTCCTTTTCTCCCTTTTTATCTTCCCTCTATTTACCTTTCTTTCTTCCTTTATCCCTTTCCTCCCTCTCTCCATATTTCTGTCTACATATATAACATACTCCCACACATGCTATTTCCTTCCTTCTGTCCTCTCAATATATCTATATCAAAATATTTATAATAAGACTGTAAATATTTTATGCACAGCTGAGCTATGTACTTTACTATTATTAAATTTAATTTTGTATAATTATTTTCTCTGGAGTTTAAAAATGCCTTATTCAGCACAGAAAGACAAATACTGTGTGATCTATCTCAGATGTAGACTCTAAAAAGGTTGAATCAGTGGTTGCCAAGGCCTGGAGGGTTTGGGGGAGTTGGGGATGGGCGGGGGGCGAAATAGGAAGATACTGCTCAAAGACTGCAAAGTTTCAGTGAGGATGAATACGTTCTGGAGGTCTGTTGTATAACATGGTGACTATGGCTAATAATAATGTATCATATAATTGAATATTGCTAAGAGAGTACATATTAAATGTTAACACCACAAAAAATGTAAGTATGTGAGGTGATGGATTTAACTAGCTTGATTTAATCAGTTTGCAATTAATATATACAATATATCAAAACATCACTTTGCATACAATAAATATATACAGTGTTTACCAATTGCAATTTACAAGAGATCCTTCCTGGAGACTTCCATAAAATCCTGCTCTAGTATGAACTTAATTATTCTCTAGGCATTTTGTCTATTGATTTCATCTGAAATTTTCTTACCTGTCATTGTGGAAATTTTCTTTCTTTTCTATCTTCTATTCCTTTTTTCCTAGATCACATGCTGTCCTCTTTTTGGTTTATACCCTTTCATCTTACTAAAACATGCCCTGCAGTAGCTTACTGTAGGAGTACAGAGGCAGTAATTTTTTGTGTGTTACACCTCTGAAAAATGTCTTTAGTCAATCTTCACGTTTAATTTGTAGTTGTGCTTTATATAGCATTCTGAGTTAGTAGTTAATTTTCCTCAGAAGGCATTGAAGGTTGTGTTCTATTACCTTCTAGTTTCTGGTTTTATCATTAAGAAGTGTGTTGCAATCTGATTCTTGATCTTTTTATGTGACTGATTCCACATCACAATTATTAGGACTTGTCTTTCTCTAAAGTTCTTCTAAAAATTAATGCTGATGTTCATAAGCTACACATTTTTTCATTCATGCAGAATATTTTAATTGAGAAACTGTCTTCAATTTAGAGAAATTTTCTTTGTTAATGTATTGTCTCTTTCAAGAACTCATCTCATCCAGATGTCCACTTATAATCAACTCTCATTTTCTTATTTTTCTCTCCTATATTTCACATTCTTCCTTTTTTTCTTTTCTTTTTCTCTTTTTCTTTTCTTTTTTTTTGAGACAGGGTTTTACTCTGTTGCTGGGCTGAAGGTGAGCAGCACAATCATGGCTCATTGCATCCTTGATTTCCTGAGCTAAATGGTCCTGCCCACTCAACCTCCCAGGTAGCTTGGTCTGCAGGTACATGCCACAACTAATTTTTTTGTATTTCTTGTAGAGACGGGTTTTGCCATGTTGCCCAGGCTCATCTCAAACTCCTGAGCTCAAGTGATCCACCTGCCTCAACCTTCCAAAGAGCTGGGATTATAGGCATGAGCTGCTGCACCCAGCCTTATAATTTTTAATTTCTAAAAACATCTTATGCTTACAAAGGCCATTTTTTAATAACCCATTCTCATTTTATATATGCAATGTTTTCTTCTTATCTCTGAGAATATTTGTAATAATTTTTGAAGTTTTATCTCTTCCTGGTGAATTGTGTCTATTTTCACCGTTAAAAATTGCTTTTTTCCGCAAATGGATCATCAGTGATCCACCTATATTGTGAAGCAAAACAATAAAAAATTATGAAAAGCTCTCAGTATATTATGAGCAGAGCTTGTCAGCTAACGGACTTCACCATGATCAGGTAGGCAAGTTGGGAACTCTTGTTACTATCCATAGGTTTTCTTCTCTTGGGATGATCAGTTTCCCTAGGGATAAATCTCTTGCTGGTGTGAGAATAAAGGATAGAGGCATTGTATAAGTTTCACTGCCACTGTGGGAGTGAAAAAATGGGCTCATCACTTGTTACGTAGCCCAGGGGAGTAGAAAAATGGGCTCATCACTTGTTACGTAGGCTTTCACTTAATCTCCCTTTTAACTGTGTGGATTTCTGCCCTCAATGTATTTCAGGCCCCAAGTTCAGGGTCATTCGTTTTCAGCGTCTCCTGGGGGATGAACCTCCAGTCATCATCATACAATGGGAACAGATAGAGGAGGATATATTGGCTTTTCACTACTACAGAGACTTCAAATCAGCTGTGCTTTTAGTACCATCTGCATTTCTACCTGCTTCCTCCAGTCCCTGAGCCTTTCAGGAGTTCTCTGACATGTTTCAGCTTACAGCACCTCTCAACCACAGCTAGCAGGTATTTCACTTTTGACTTTTTGCTTGGCTAGTTGTTTCAACTCATATATCTGCTTTCCAGCCTTCTAAAATTCTGTAATATCTCTTCTCTGTTGTGCTCTCCTCACTTTGCAACCTCATAGGTTTTATAACATTTTTATTCTTTTAATATTATTTTTCAGTGGTTTTAGAAGAGAATAGAGATGTGTATTCAATCAGTCATGTAAATTAGCTCTCCAGTGTTTATTTGTATACTTAAACCATATTTGGCAATTCAGTAGGCAGAAAGATGGAATCTTGTAATTTGCAGTTACTCTGTATTCAGTTAGGTTGGACATTTTTCTATGTTTATTAATACTTTGTGTTTCTTGTGGAATTTTCACTTCCTTCCTATCATATTTTTTATGTAGGGACATTATAGTTCTTCTTTAGTTGATAGGTAAGAACTTATTATGTATTTTTTAATATAAGTTTTTTTTTGGAAGAAGAAAAGATTTGTTATTGTATTAGTTTGGCTCTAGCTATATATACATATATATTTTTTTAATTGTACTTTAGGTTCTGGGATACATGTGCAGATCATGCAGGATTGTTGCATAGGTATATACATGGCAATGTGGTTTGCTGCCTCCATCCCCCCTGTCACCTATATCTGGCATTTCTCTCCATGTTATCTCTCCCCCAACCTCCCCACCCACCGCTGTCCCTCCCCTAGCCCCCACAAAGACCCAAAGACCCCAGTGTGTGATGCTTCGCTCCCCTGTGTCCATGTGTTCTTATTGTTCAACATCCACCTATGAGTGAGAACATGCAGTGTTTGGTTTTCTGTTCTTGTGTCAGTTTGCTGAGAATGATGGTTTCCAGATTCATCTATGTCCCTACAAAGGACACAAACTCATCGTTTTTTATGGCTGCATAGTATTCCATGGTGTATATGTGCCACATTTTCCTTGTCCAGTCTATCATTGGTGGGCATTTGTGTTGGTTCCAGGTCTTTGCTATTGTAAACAGTGCCGCAATGAACATACGTGTGCATGTGTCTTTATAATAGAACGATTTATAATCCTTTGGATATTATATACCCAGTAATGGGATTATTGGGTCAAATGGAATTTCTATTTCTAGATCCTTGAGGAATCATCACACTGCCTTCCACAATGGCTGAACTAGTTTACACTCCCACCAACAGTGTAAAAGTGTCCCTAATTCTCCACATCCTCTCCAGCATCTGTTGTCTCTAGATTTTTTAATGATTGCCATTCTAACTGGCATGAGATGGTATCTCAAGGTAGTTTTGATTTGCATTTCTCTAATCACCAGTGATCATGAGCATTTTTTCATATGTTTTTTGGCCTTGTATATGTCTTCTTTGAAAAGTGTCTTTTCATATCCTTCACCCACTTTTGAATGGGTTTGTTTTTTTCTTGTAAATCTGTTTGAGTTCTTTGTAGATTCTGGATATTAGCCCTTTGTCAGATGGGTAGATTGCAAAAATTTTTTCCCATTCTTTTGTAAAAACCCTAGAAGAAAACCTAGGGAAAACCATTCAGGACATAGGCATAGGCAAGGAGTTCACGACTAAAACACCAAAAGCGTTGGCAACAAAAACCAAAATAGACAAATGGGAGCTAAATTTTTTTATTTTTAATACTATTCATGTTTATCTGTATCTTTACTGATTTACTTTCTTACTTGCTTATGATAGAAAAAATATAAAATGCTGATAATACAGAAGAAGAAAATATAATGTACGTATAATCTCATCATCTAAAGGTAATCTTCATATGCATTATTATTTATTTATGAATGAGTATGTATTATTTTTATGTGATACATTTTGTTTTATAAGCCACCTTAAAATTTTTTAATTGAACTTAAAAATTTTTAATGTAAACATTTCTCTTGTAAAAAGTAAAACATCAAAGACATATTAAGAAAGTGTCACTCATTGTTTATTTTCTATTCTATTATCTATCCTGACTGTCTTGGTTGAATTAAGGTTAGCACTGTAATATGCATCCTTCTAAACCTTTCTTTATACCTACAAATATATACAACATATATATATATATATATATATATATATTTGAAATCAAATCGAACACTTTTTTCTCATTTAACAGTACATAATAACAGGTTTTTAGGTAAAGAGCTATAGTAAGCAGAGTAATTCTGCCCCAAAGGTATCCATGTTCTATTAATAATTTCCTAGGAGGTTGTGGTGGGGGCCAGTATGTATATATGTGTGCACATGTGTGTTTGAGGTAGGGATGATAGGTACCTGTCGGTAGCATTTCAAAATTCTATCCTGTCTTTTGTGACTTACCTCAAATATTACCTCTTCCAGAAATATTTTCTTTGGGTTTCTTTTATAGCCCTTATATTCTGTATAGATGATACATATTTGTGTATTTGCCGTATTCTATTAGGGTACTTGAAGGTAGTGGTGTTTGTCTGTTTGTTTGTTTGTTGGTGACGGAGTCTCACTTTGTCACCCAGGCTGGAGTGCAGTGGCACAGTCTTGGCTTACTGCAACCTCCACCTCCCAGGTTCAAGCAATTCTCCTGTCTCAGCCTCCCAAGTAGCTGGGACTAAAGGCGCATGCCACCACGCCTGGGTAATTTTTGTATTTTTAGTAGAGACAGGGTTTCACCATGTTGGTCAGGCTGGTCTCGAACTCCTGACCTCAGGTGATCCACCACCTCGGCCTCCCAAAGTTCTGGGATTACAGGCATGAGCCACTGCACCTGGCCTGGTAGTGGCTTTTTATATCTTCCAAAGTACTTAGCAAGGTAGTTTTTCTTTTCATAACAATAAAAATTTTTGTTGAATTGCTCAGTATTATATAAAAGTACAAAATGGTCATATTTATAGGAGTATGCGGAATCACAAAACTGTTCATTTTTAAAGGTCATCTTTGTATAACCAATAAATTAACATCAAACAAGATAAAAAACTGGAGGACTTAGAAACAACTAACTAAAAAACTGGAGGACTTAGAAACAACTTATGACTTTTGAAATCATGACCATCTTTTGTGTAATAATTATCTTCCAAAAGTTTGGCTCAACTGTGCCCTACCATTTGCTCTTATTTGTCATTAATACTTCACATATTATTTATTTTCATTCTATAGCATTTATGCAGGAAGGCAGCAGTGTAAATTCCCTTGCCTGTAATTCTTCCCACAGACAATAGGAAATAAATTCCAATTAGATTTTGGTAATTGTATATAATTAACTCAAAATGAGCTGTTAATTACAAAAAAATATGTTTTCACTTTCTCATTATCTCGTTTATTTTAGTTCCAAATTCTTAATACCTCACTTGAGTAAGTTTAATGTTTTAAATACAGAATATTTTTAATACTGAAATAATTTAAATATCCAAATAAATAATATTTGCTTGAAATTAAATTTTATTTAGGGAGTTCTACTGTTAAAGTCAAAGAGCCTGTAAGGTAGAAAGTAAGTGGATTATTTTCATAACAATTCTTGATTGTATTTTCTAAAATTAGTGGGTATTTTTGTTTAATAATTCTACAAAGGCTTCTCAAAGCTGTGCAGTATTCTCTCCTGACTTATCTCTACCTCTTCCTGGTGTTAGTGGAGACATCATCATTTCCATAGCGAGTGGAATCAAATAGACATTAAATTCATTGTCTTTACTTCTTTTAACCTCACATTAGATAAAATAATTAAAGACTGTTGTGTGAGAATTCTTGGCTTACCAATGACTGTCAGACTTGGAAGCACTTGCCATAGTTTCTTGAAACCCTTATAATGTATGATTTTGAAAGGTGTGTGGTCTTATCAGAGGCATTTGAGGAGATTTTTTTGGAAGTGGTGTATAATCATCTTATATTTTTGTCATAATTATTTAAATTTAGGTCATACATGCCCAGATGCCCCTAAACCTTAGAGCATGTTCATCTCTTTGACTGGAGCACTAATGTTTTAAATCTCAATCTTTCTCAGTTAAGTGTGAAAGGAAGTGTCTCCTAAGAAAGATGGTAATGAAGAGAACATCAGGGAGGAGGATACTGGTAAACCTGAAATAGCCTCAATTGAAGGTATAATAAGAAATCTTCAAAAGACAATGAATAAGAAGTAATGCATCCAGAATATAGAAGTTCTCTTGAATCAATAAGATAAACTACCTTAAATAGGCAACTCTCAGACAGGTAAATTGAAATAATAAATATATAAAACCTTACACAACCAATCAAGGAAAAACCAAAATTGAAAACAAAACAAAAAGAATAGTTCAAAATGAATACCTGGAGTCACCCAGAACTCATTTCCTCTACAAAGAAGGATCAATACTGTAAGTAAATAACTAAGTGTCAAATAGAGCTTCTGGGAGAGAAGCACTGGAATTCAACAGGGAAGTGACAGGGAACCTCTGAGGCACAGAAGGAGAGAGAAGCAAAGCAACCAGTCTGTCCAAGATCAGCTCATACCCAGGAAGAACTCCTCATTGGGAAAATAAAGTGAAATAAAGCACCACCATGTTCTTTACATTTTACCCTCATCATAGGGAAAGGGTAAGCAAGTGATCACCAGTGACCCACATTCCCACCATGGACTCCTCCAATACTAGCTATGGGAGAGCTCTTCGGTTCTTATGGGCCTTGAGACTAGTATAGGCAGCTGCCTTGAACCCATGCAACAGCATTCTTCTAGCAAGAGAGTTTCTACTGGGTCCCATATACCCCCTGACACCCAAGCAACTGTACCTCCCTGCCATTTTGGGAGCTCAGCCTCCATCAAACTACATTATGCCTTAGGTCCCAACAATCCCTGCATATTCACATCTCTGGAGCCCTGCTGACCTCCCTCCACATCTTTCCAGAGGGCTAAATTGTCACAGTGCTGACTGGACCCAGTAGTGAAGCCAGATACCAAGCACTGTTGTCCATATATTGCCCTACACCCTAGGGAACAGGTAGTTCATCACACCAAGGAAGTTGGCCCCAGGACAAAGGGACCCAAAGTATGTGCTCCCCAAAGCCTGAGAGCTGCCTACCTAGAGTTGCTGCCACTGATGGCAACCTTGCTTCCTCCAACAGCAGGACCACAGAACAGCACATGTCTTCAGGGAGCCTGGGGACTGGCCCACTCATATGCCATCTGAAATCTTAGGATAGGCCCATTCCACCCACTACCAGCAGTGCCCAAGCATGCCGTCTGGTAGCCTGGCTGCTGACCCACCCGCCTGCCACAGCAGTTGCCAACATGCACCATTGGGAGGTCTGAGGACATGCCCACCCAACCCACTGCTGCTGGTACACATGCATTCTCTAGGGGCCCCAGGATTAATCCACCCCGTTCACTACTGCCTACAGCCAAGTGCACCATTGGAAGGCGTAATGAGAGGCCCACCCTACCTGCTGCCACTGGTGCCCCCACTCATACCCAGGAGCCTAAGAACAGACCCTCCCCATCTACCACCCTTGCCAGAGGCACTTTAGCATACCATTTGTCAGCCTGTGGATTGACCCACCCCACTAATCAAAGCCAGTACCCATATACACCACTGTGGGTCCTGCAGACAGTCTTGTTCTGCTTGCAGCTGATGGCACTTGTGCACATAATCTGGGAGACTTGGAGATAGATCCACTCCACCTGCCACCACTGATGCCCATGCACAGCCTGTGGGCACCTGAGGATAGGGCTTTCTTTGCCTGCTACCACCATCTGCACACACTCTCCAGGTGTCTGGAGATTGGTCTACTATACCCACCACTACTGTCACTCACAGATGTCATCCAGTGGCATAAGGACAGACCCATCCTCCTCACCACTGGCAAATGCGCACATATCCCAGAACACCAAGGACTGGCCTGCTCAACCCATCACTGACAGTGACTGCTGCACACAACACTTAGGAGCCTAAGGATTGGCCTACCACTGCCAGCATGTCACATGCTGTCCAGAGGCCCAAGGACCTGTCTGCCTACCCAAACAGCTATTGCCACTGTCAGCATCAGAGCAAGCCACTTGGATGTCCGAGATATAGCCTACTTAGACATTTTATTCCCAATGCCTGCAAAAACTACTGGGGAGACTGAGACTGGCACACTCATCAGCCACCACCAACACTAATTTCTTGTCACAGCTTGCACTGGCAACCACAGCCTAAGCCACTGAGGAACTATGAGACACTGCTGACACTAATTACAGCTAAAAATATATGAAGGCTACACTATGGCACTCACCCAGAATCAAAGCCAAAGCACTGCACTCAGCCAATACTACAAATACATTTATAGGAAAAAGCCTTTCTTATAAAAGTGAGCTCATAAAATTGGAAGAAATGCCTATTATACCAGATATCAATATAAGGACACAAGATATCAATTTAAGGACACAGATATCTATATAAGCACACAAGAAACGTGAAAAAGCAAGGTAACATAGCATCTCCAAATGAACACAATGATTATTCAGGAACGGATGCCAAGGAAAGGATATTATGAAATGCCAAAAAGGGAACTCAAAATAATGATACTAAAGATACTCAATGAGAGACAAAGTAATACAAATAACCAAAACAGAGAAGTCAGGAAAACAATTAATAAGAGTGAGAAATTCAACAAAGAGATCAGTATCATAAAAAAGAACCAAATAGAGTTCCTGGAACTGAAGAATTCAGTGAATGACATTAAAAATACAGTTGAGAGCTTCAACAATAAACTAGATTAAGCAGAAGAAAGAATTTCTGAAATTGAAAACTGTCATTGAAATAACCCAGTCAGGTCAAAAGAAGAAGAATAGAAACAAATTAAGAAAGCCTGTGTGATGCATAGGGCCACATAATGGACCAAATATTCTAATTTTGGGAGTTCCAGAAACAGAAGAGATGGGCAAAAGTACAGAAAATTTATTTAATGAAATAGTAGCTGAAAATGTCCCATGTCTTACAAGAGACATAGACATCCAGATTTAGGAAGCTTGAAGTTCTCCAAATAGATTTAACCCAAAATGGTTTTTCCCAAGGCATGTTATAAAGGCAAAGGCAAAGAATTATCAAAAGGCAAAGGCAAAGAATTCAAAATCTAGCAAGGACCAGGTACAGTGGCTCATGCCTCTAATCCTAGCACTTTGGGAGGCCGAGGTGGTTGGATTACAAGGTCAGGAGTTCAAGACCAGCCTAGCCAACATGGTGAAACTCTATCTCTACTAAAAATACAAAAATTAGCTGGGTGTGGTGGCAAGCACCTTTAATCCCAACTACTTAGGAGACTGAGGCAGAGAATTGCTGGAACCTGGTAGGAAGATTTGCAGTGAGCCAAGATTGTGCCATTACTCTCCAGCCTGGGTGACAGAGCGAGACTTTGTCTCAAAAAATAAAAATAAATAATAAATAAAAATTTTTAAAATCCAGCAATGAAAAAGCATCAAGTCACATATAAGGGAATCCTCATGAGACTAACTGTGAATTTCTCAAGGGAAACCTTAGAGCAGTGGTACCAACTGTTTTGGCACAAAGGAACGGTTTCACAGAAGATCATTTTTTTCATGGACCAGGAAGTGGGAAGAATGGTTTCAGGATAAAACTCTTCAACCTCAGTATCATCAGACATTAGATAGGTTCTCAAAAGAAGCATGCAATCTACACCCCTTGCATGCACAGTTCACAATGGGGTTTGTGCTCCTATGAGAGTCTAATGCCACTGGTGGTCTGACAGGAGGCAGAGCTCAGGCAGTAACGCTCGCTTTCCCACCACTCACCTCCTGCTGTGCAGCCCATTTCCTAACAGGCCAGAGATCAGAACTGGTCCACAGCCTGGGGGTTGTGGCCCCCTGCCTTAGAGTGTGGAGTGAATGGGATGATATATTCAAAGTGCTGACGGAAAAAACAAAAAACAAAAATCCTGACAGTCAAGAGTACTATACCCAGCAAAACTGTCCTTCAAAAATGAAGGAGAAAAAGTCTTTCACAGATAGCCAAAAACTGAAGGAATCATTCATGATTCTCATTCACATAGACCAGTCCTATAATAAATGCTTAAGGGAGTCCTGTGTCTAGAAGTGAAGTGAAAGGTCAATGTCTACCATCATGAAAACACACATAGGTATAACAGTCACTGATAAAGCAGATATACAAATGAGAAAGAGAAAGGTGTCAAATGTTACCACTACAAAAAAAAAAAATCAAATTGTAATAACAAAAGAAGAGAAGAGCTAAGGATATACAAAACAATCAGAAAATAATTAACAAAATTATAGGAGCAATTCCTCACTTTTCACTAACAACTTTTAATGTAATTGGTTTAAATTCCTCAAAGATATAGACTGGCTGAGTGGATTAAAAAACAAAACTCAATTATATGCAGCCTGCAAGGAAGTAACTTCACCTGTAAAGACACAGGTATAACTTCACCTGTAAAGACGCAGACTGAAGTGAAGTGATGGAAGAAAACACAAACCAAAAGCATACAGACGTAGTTATAGTTATATCAGACAAAATAGGCTTTAAGTCAAAAAAACATGAAAGAGACAAACAAGGTTATTAGATTAATGTAATGGTGTAGGCATCAATTCTGCAAGATGCTATAACAATTGTAAATATATATACAAACTGCACTGTGGCACCAAGACATATAAAAAATTATCGTTAGATCCAAAGAGAGAGAGAGCCCTAAATACAACAATAGTTGGGGACTTCACTTGCAGCATTGGACAGATCATCTAGGCAGAAAATAATCAAAGAAACATCTGATTTAATCTGCATTATACATCATATGGACATAACAGACTACAGGACATTTTATCCAACAACTACAGAATGTGCATTCTTCTCATCAGCACACAACATTCTCCAGGACAGACTATATAGTAGGCCACAAAACAAATCTCAGCATTTAAAAATATCAGTATCATATGAAATATTTTATCTCACCACAATGGAGTAAAACTAGAAATCAGTAACAAGAGGAACTTTAAAAACCTGTACAAATGTACAGAAAATAAACAACATGCTCCTAAATGACCATTGTATCAATGAGGAAATTAAGAAGGAAATAAATTCTTGAAACACATGGAAATACAACATACCAAAACCTATGGGATACAGCAAAAGCCCTGCTAAGAGGGGAACTAGAAAAGCAAGGACTAACCAAACTCAAAATTAGTAGAAGGAAGGTAATAATAAAGATTACAACAGAACTAAATGACATAGAGACCAAAAAAAGGACCAATTAAATAAAAAACTGTATTTTTTGGAAAGATAAAATTGATAAACCACTAACTAGACTAACCAAAGGAAAAGAAGATCCAAATAAAATCAAAACGATAAAGGAGATATTACAACTGGTATAACAGAAATACAAAGAATAATTAGAGACTACTATGAAAAACTGTATGCTAATAAATTGGAAAGGAGGAAATAAATTCCTGAACATACACAATATACCATAATTGAACCAGAAAGAAATTGAAAACTTGAACAGACCAATAATGAGTAACAGGGTTGACTCAGTTATAAAAAGCCTTCCAAACAAAATTAAGGCCCAAACTGGGTGGCTTTATTGCTGTATTCTATCAGTCTTGTAAAAGAAAATTAACATCAATTCTTAAAAAAATATTTAAAACAAATTGAAGAGAGGAGAATTCTTCCTAACTCATTCTATGAGGCCAGCATCACTGATACCAAAACCAGATGAAGCTACAACAGAAAAAGAAAACGACAGGCCATTAATCTTGATAATATAGGTGTAAAAATTCTTTACAAAATACTAGCAAAGCAAAACCAATAGCACATCATAAAGATAATGCACCATGATCAAGTGGGATTTATACCAGGGATGCAAAGATACTTCAAAATATGCAACTCATTAAATGTATTACACTGAGAACACACGGACACATGGGAGGTAACAACACATACTGGGACCTGTCAGGCGGGGGTCAGAGGAGGGACAGCATCAGGAAGAATAGCTATTAGATGCTGGGCTTAATACTTAGGTGATGGGATGATCTGTGAAGCAAACCACCATGGCACATGTTTGCCTATGTAACAAACCTGCACATCCTGCACATGTACCCCTTGACTTAAAATAGAAGTTGAAGGAAAATAAAAATGTGGTATATCACATCAACAAAACAAAGGATAAAGACCATATGACATCTCAATAGAGAAAAAAACATCTGATAAAATTCAATATCCTTTATTATAAAAACCCCCAACAAATTAAGCATAGAAGAAACATACCTCAACTTAATGAAGGCTGTATATGACAAACCCACAGCTAATATCACACTAAATGGGGAAAAGCTGAAAGTCTTTCCACTAAACCTGAAACAAAACTCACTTTCACCCCTCTTATTCAACATAGTACTGGAAGTGTTGGCCAGAGCAAGCAAGAGAAAGAAATAACATATATACAAATTAGAAAAGAGGAAATCAAATATTCCCTCTCTGTAGACAACATGACTTTATTTACAGAAAAACCTAAAGGCTCTACGAAAATAACTCTTAGAACTAATAAACAAATACAGTAAAGTTACAGGATACAAAATCAACATAACTAAATCAGTAGCATTTCTGTACACTTAAAATGAACTCATTGAAAAAGAAATCAAGAAAGTGATCCCATTTACAATAGCTGCAATAAAGAATAAAATAATGCCAGGCATGGTGGCTCACGCCTGTAATCCCAGCAGTTTGGGAGGTCGAGGTGGGTGGTTCACAAAGTCAGGAGTTCGAGACCAGCCTGGCCAATGTGGTGAAACCCTGTCTCTAAAAATTAGCTGGCTGTGGTGGTAGGCGCCTACAATCCCAGCTACTGGGGAGGCTGAGGCACCACAGTCACTGGAACCCAGGAGGTGGGGGTTGCAGTGAGCTGAGATCATACCATTACACATCAGCCTGGGTGATAGAGCAAGATTCCATCTCAGAAAAAATAAATAAATAAAATACCTAGATACAAATTTAACCAAAGCATTTCAAGACCTCAACAAGGAAAGTACAAAGCAAGCTGAAAGAAATTAAAGAGAATACAAATAAATGGGAAGATGTCCATGCTCATGGATTGGAAGAATATTGTTAAATTGACTCCACTACTCAGAGCAATGCAATTCCTATCAGAATATTAATGACATTCTTCACACATATATAAATCTTAAAATTCATATGAAATCATGAAAGATTCAAAATAGCCAAAGCAATACGGAGCAAAAAGAACAAAGCTGGTTACATCACTCTACCTGACTTCAAGATATATTACAAAGCTATAGTAACCAAAACAACATGGTCTTAGTATGAAAGTAGGGACAAAGACCAGTAGAATAGAATAGAGAACCCAGAAATAAATCTGCATGTTTATAGTCATCTTACTTTTGACTGGGTGCCAAGATCATGCATTGGGGAAAGACAGTCTTTTCAATAAACCATTATGGGAAAACTGGATATCTGTATGTAGAGGAATGAAACTAGACCCTTATCTCTCACTATAGGCAAAACTCAAAATGGATTAAGCATAAGACCTGAAATTATAAAAGTGCCAAAAGAAAACATAGACCTTTATCTCTCACCATAGGCAAAACTCAAAATGGATTAAACATAAGACCTGAAATTATAAAAGTGCTGAAAGAAAACATACGGAAAACATTTTAGGACATTGGTCTTGGTAAAGATTTTATGGCTAAGACTTTAAAAGCACAGACAACAAAACACAAACAGGCAAATGGGGTTGTATTAAATGAAAAGTTTCTGCATAGCAAAGAAAACAACAAAATGAAGAGAAAACCTGTATAGTAGAGGAAAATATTTACAAAGTATTCATCTGACAAGGACTAATATCCTGAATACACGAGGAACAGTTCAATAGCAAACACACACACACACACACACACTCACACTCACACTCACATCTAAAAGGCAAAGAACTGAATAGATACTTCTCAAAAGAAGACATACAGATGGCCATCAGATACTTGGCAAAATACTCAGCATCACTAATCATGAGGGAAATGCAAATTAAAACCACAGTGAGGTATCATCTCACCCCAGTTAGCAGGGCTATTATCAAAAACACAAGACATAACAAATGTTGGCAAGAATGTAGAGAAAGGGAACTCCTATACACTGTTGGTGGGAATGGAAATTAGTGCAATTATTGTGGAGAACAATATGGAGATTTCTCAAAAAGCAAAAATAGAACTACAGTATGATCCAGCCATCTCACTACTGGATATTTATCCAAAGGAAAGGAAATCAGTTGTCGAAGAGACACCTACACCCCCATGTTTATAATAGCACGATTCACAATAACCTGTATATGGAATCAACCTGTGTTCATCATCGTATGAATGGATGAAGAAAATGTGCTGTATTTATCCACAAATACCATTCAGCTGTAACAATGAATGAAAATGAGTCATTGGCAGCAATATGGATGGAACTGGAGGTGATTATTTTAAGTGAAATAAGACAGGCACAGAAAGACAAATACTGCATGTTATCACTCATGTGAGAGCTAAAAAAAAGTTTAAGTAGAGAGTAGAATGCTAGTTAAGAGGCTGTGAAGGGTAGTGTGGGAGGCAGGTGAGGAGAGATTGATGAATGGGTACAAACACAGAGATAGAAGGAATAAGTTCTGGTGTTCGATAGCACAGGAGGGTGACTATGGTTAACAATCATTTATATTTCAAAATAGCTAGAAGATTTGATATTTTCCTACCACAAAGAAATGATAAATATTTGAGTTGATCAATATCCTAAACACCCTGATTGAATTATTACACATTGTATGCGTGTATCGAAATATCATATGTATCCCATAGATATATATAATTAATATGTAACAATAAAAAAGTAAAAGAACATTTCTTAATAAATTGGCAAAATTGAAAATTTTAATCATATCAAAAGAGTGTGGGGCAGGCCGGGTGTGGTAGCTCATGCCTATAATCCCAGCACTTTGGGAAGCCAAGGCAGATGGATTGTCTGAGGTCAGGGGTTCGAGACTAGTCTGGCCAACGTGGTGAAACCCCATCTCTACAAATAAAAAATAAAAAAAAGAGTGTGGGGGAAATAGATATTATCTTACACTATTGCTAGGAATGCAAATTACTAGAGCCACTTTGGAGATCAGTGTGGCAGTATCATTTTACAATTATTTGTAATTATCAATGGCAACTGGCATAGCAACTCCCCTCTGGTTATCTCCCTCTTCTTTCTGACTTCTCTTTAATTCTTTGCTGTTGTAACCCACAACTAACCTTTTGTCCTAAAGAATTGCTTAGGCAAAAAGAAAAAATTCTTCCAATGTCCCTTTGAAAATTCTTCAACAACATGACTGATTAACATGAGTGGGGATTGTGGTTATTTACATAGTCTAGACATCAGTAAAATTGTAAAATTGTGTTCAGAGACATTCATTAAGAGTACGACTAGGCTTGGTGTGGTTGCTCATGCCTGTTATCCCACTGCTTTGAGAGGCCAAGGCATGAGGATTGCTTGAGTTCAGGAATTTGAGACCAGCCTGAGCAACATAGCAAGATCCTATCTCTAAAAGTTACCTGAATGTGGTGGTGCATGCCTGTTGTCCTAGCTAATAAGGAGGCTGAGATGGGAGGATTGCATAAGCCCAGGACTTTGAAGTTACAGCAAGCTATAAATGCTACACTCTACTCCAGCCTAGGCAATGGTAGAATGAGACCCTGTCTTTTTTTTTGGGTGGGTCGGTGGTGTAAAGAGTACTACTGGAGAAAATTATTTGCTATTAATTCAATGTTAAATAATTTCCATAATAGAGACATTTTCAGGGATTGGAAATGTCCTATCCTCTCTCAGATTCTTTTGAATTATAGTGTAAAGGCTGGACACAGTGGCTCACGCCTGTAATCCCAGCACTTTGGGAGGCCAAGATGGCGCATCACTTGAGGTCAGTAGTTTGAGGCCAACATGGTAAAACCACGTCTCTACTAAAAATACAAAAATTAGCCCAGTTTGGTGGCAGACACCTGTAATCCCAGTTACTTGGGAGGCTGAGGCAGAAGAATCACTTGAACCTGGGAGACAGAGGTTGCAGTGAAGAGAGATCACTTCACTGCACTCCAACCTGGGTGACAGAGCAAGACTCATCTCAAAAAAAAGTAAAAAAAAAAAAAAGAAATATAATATAAAAAGATTATTTCTAATAAGTATAAAAATCATCCCTTAAACAGGGAATTACCAAGTGACCTAGCAATCCCACTCCTAAGTAGCATACATCTACACAAAGATGTCCATATGAATATTCATAGCAACACTGTTTATAATAGTTGAAAAATGGAAACACCCAAAATGTCTAGCAGCTGGTCAATGGATAAACAAAATGTCATTTATCCATGCAATGGAATATTCATCAATAAAAAGAAAAAAGTACTAATGCATATTACAATCTGGTAAACCTTGAAAACAAGCTATGATTTCATTTATTTTTATAAAATGTCCAGAAAAGCCTAATATAGAGATAAAGGAAGTATATATTAGTGACTGCCTAGTGCTGGGAGTGGGAACTGGGAGCAACTGCCAATGGATATGAATTTTCTTTTAGGGTGTTAGAAATCATCTAAAATTAGGTGTTAAGAATGCTTGCACAATTGTCAACTAAAAATCACTTTTTTTTTTTTTTTTTTTTTAGACAGGGTCTTGCTCTGTTGCCTAGGCTGGAGTGCAGTGGCATGATCTTGACTCACTGCAACCTCTGCCTCTTGGGTTCAAGCAATTCTCCTGCTTCAGCCTCCCAAGTAGCTGGGACTACAGGTGTGCCCCACCATGCCCGGCTAATTTTTGTACTTTTGGTAGAGACAGGGTTTTACTATGTTGGCCAGGCTGGTCCAGAACTCCTGACCTCAAGTGATCTGCCTGCCTCGGCCTCTCAACATTCTGGGATTATAGACATGAGCCACCATACCTGGCCTAAAAATCACTTTAAATGGGTGAATTTTATGGTACATAAATTATGTTATCTCACTAATACTTTAAAAAATTGTTCCCTCTTTTTAGTATTGTTCAAAATTCAAAATGAATTAAATGTCACTAAGAACGAAATAAAATGATACAAAGCTTTCCTTACTTTTAGAATGTATAAGCTTTTCCCCTTTTCTCCTCAAGATTTTTCTGCTTACTTCCCCCTTACACTAGTAGGGAATTGCTTTTTAAAAACTGAATTCTTGACCGGGCACAGTAGCTCACGCCTGTAATTCCGGCACTTTGGGAGGCCAAGGCGGGCGGATCACTTGAGGCCAGGAGTTCGAGACCATTCTGGCCAAAATGGTGAAACCCCACCTCTACTAAAAATACAAAACTTAGCCAGGCGTGGTGCACACATGTAGTCCCAGCTACTCGGGAGGCTGAGACAGGACAATGTCTTGAGCTCAGGAGGCAGAGGTTGCAGTGGGCAGAGGGTCTGGCCACTGTACTCCAACCTGGACAACAAAATGAGACTCTGTCTCTCAAAAAAAAAAAAAAAAAAAAAGCCTGAATTCTCTAAGATGTCTTGTCAGAATCCCTTTCTGTATCCATAATAGGTACAATGATAAAACAAATGAGAGTAGCTACTATCTAAATCCTTTTTATGAAACCTATGTCCTGGTGACTAATAATGTAAATTTTAAAATTACATGTAGTTTCATAGGAAGAGCACTGAATCTTTACATTGCTTTGGGCAGTATGACCATTTTTACTATATTGACTCTTCTAGTCCATGAGCATGGAATGTTTTTCCATTTATTTGTGTTGTCTCTGATTTCCTTCACCAGTGTTTTGTAGTTCTTGTAGTATCTTTTACCTCCTTGGTTAAATGTATTCATTCCTAGGTATTTCATTTTTCTTTGTGGCTATTGTAAGTGGGATTATGTTCTTGATTTCATTTTTAGTCTGGGTGTTGCTGGTATATAGAAATGGCACTAATATTTGCACATTGATTTTTGTATCCTGAAACTTTACTAAAGCCACCTATCAATTCTAGAAACCTTTTGGCAGAGTCTTCAGGATTTTTCTAGATATAGAATCATATCGTCAGTAAAGATAGATAGTTTGACTTATTATTTTCCTATTTGGCTACCTTTTATTTCTTTCTCTTGCATGATTGTTCTTAGAACTTCCAGTACCATGTTGAATAGGAATTATGAGAGTGGGCATCCTTGTCTTATTCCACTTCTCAAGAGGAATGGTGTGAACTTTTGTCCATTCAGTATGATGTTGGCTGTGGGTTTGTCATAGATGGCTCTTATTGTGTTGAGGTATATTCCTTCAGTGCCTAGGTTTTGAGAGTTTTTGTCATGAAGGAATGTTGGATTTTATCAAAAGCTATTTCTGTGTCTATTGAGATAATCATATGGATTTTGCTTTTGCTTCTGTTTATGTGGTGAATCATATTTGATTTACATATGTTGAACCAGCCTTTGATCCCCAGAATAAAGCCTACTTGATCATGGTATATTAACTTTTTGATGTGCTGCTGGATTAGATTTGCTAGTATTTTGTTGAGGATTTTAGCATCTATTTTCAGGAAGGATATTGGTCTGATATTTGGTTTTTTGTTGTTGTGTCTGTGCCAGACTTTGGTATCAGGCTGATACTAGCTTCATTGAATGAGTTATGGAAAAGATCCTTGTACTTGATCTTTTGGAATAGTTTTAGTAGGATTGGTATCAGTTCTTCTTTGTATGTCTAGTAGAATTCCGCTGTTAATCCTTTTGGTCCAGAACTTTTTTTGGCTGCTAGATTCCTTATTACTGATTCTATTTGAGAAGTTGACATTGGTCTTTTTAGCCTTTTAATCTCTTCCTGATTCAATCTCTGGAGATTGTGCTTCCAGGAATTTATCCATTTCCTGTAGATTTTCTAATTTGTGTGCATAGTGTTGTACATAATAGTCTCTGAGGGTCTTTTGTATTTCTGTGGGATCAGTTGTAATGTCACATTTGTCTTTCCTGATTGTGTTTATTTGGATCTTTTCTCCTCTTTGTTAATCTAGCTGTGGTGGTGGGGCGTCTATCAATCTTATTTTTTCAAAAAAACAACTTTGGGTTTCATTGATCTTTTGTATGGATATTTACATCTTGGTTTCAATAAGTTCTTCTCTAGTTTTATTTATTTATTTCTTTTCTTCTGCTAGCTTTGGGATTGTTCTTTTTTTTTCCCTCTAGTTCTTTTAGGTACAAAGTTACATTGTTGATTTGAGACCTTTCTAACTTCTTGGTGAAGGTATTAGAGCCATAAACCTTCCTCTGAACAATACTTTGGCTGCATCCCAAAGACTTTTGTAAGTTGTATGCCTATTTTCATTAATTTCAAAGAATTTTTTATTTCTGCCTTAGTTTTGGTGTTTACCCAGGAGTTATTCAGGAGTAAGTTGTTTAATTTCTATATATTTGTGTAGTTTTGAGAGATTCTTTGTATTGATTGCTATTTTTATTGCACTGTGGTTCAAGAGTGTACTTGGTATGATTTCAATTTCTTTGAATTTATTCATACTTTGCTTTGTGACCAAGCATATGATCAGTCTTAGAATATATTCCATATGCAGATGACAAGAATGTATGCTTTCCTCACAGAATTAGAAAAACCTATTCCAAAGTTTGCATGTAACTAAAAAAATAGCTCAAATAGCCAAAGCAATCCTATGCAAAAAGAACAAGGCTGGAGGCATCACACTACTCAGCTTCAAACTGTACTATAAAGCCACAGTAATCAAAACAGCTTGACACTGGTACAAAAACAGACACATAGATGAATGGAACATAACTGAAAACTCAGAAATAAAACCACACACCTACAACCATCTGATCTTCAAAAAGGCCAACAAAAGCATTCAGTAGGGAATGACTCCCTATTCAATAAATGGTGCTGGAATAACTGGCCAGCCATCTGCACGAGATTAAAGCTGGACCCTACCCTTTACCATATACAAAAATTAACTCAAAGTGGATGAAATATTTACATGTAAGACTTCAAAGTAAAAAAATTCTGGAGGACGACCTAGGGAATACTCTTCTCAACATTAGCCTTGGCAACAAATTTTTGGCTAAGTCCCCAAAAACAATTGTAACTAAAACAATAATAGACATGTAGGCACTAATTAAACTAGAGAGTGGCTGCACCGTAAAAGAAACTAACAAACAGAGCAAACAGATAACCTACAGAATGAGAGAAGACATTTGCAAGCTATGCATCCAACAAAGGTCTAATATCCAGAATCTATAGGGAGCTTAAACAATTCAACAAGCAAAAAACAAATAACTTGATTAAAAATGGGCAAAAGACATGAACAGACATTTCTCAAAAGGAGACATGCAAGTGGCCAACAAACATGAAAAAATGCTCATCATCACTAATCATCACCAAATGGAAATCAAAACCACAGTGAGATGCCGTCTCACACCAGTCAGAATGGCTATTATTAAAACGTAAGAGAAAAAAAAAATGGTGCTAGTGAGCCCGTGGAGAAAATGGAACACATGTACTCTGTTAGTGGGAATGTAAACACAGCCACTGTGAAAGCAGTTTGGAGAACTTAAAACAGAAGTACCACTTGACCCAGCACTCCTGTTACTGGGTATATACCTAAAAGAAATAAATTATTTTGCCAGAAAGACATATGCACTCATATGTTCATTACTGCACTATTCACAATAGCAAAGACATAGAATGAACCCAAGTGCACATCAGTGGCAGATTGGACAAAGAAAATATGGTAAATATATACCTGGAAATACTATGCATAAAAAGAATGAAGTCATGTCCTTTGCAGCAACATGGATGGAACTGGAGGCTGTTATCCTAAGCAAATTTACACAGGAACAGAAAACCAAATACTGCATGTTCTCACTTATAAGTAGGAGCTAAGCACTGAGCACACATGGACATAAATGTGGGAATAGTAGACACTGTGGGCTACTATGAGGGTAGCGGACAGGTGGTTAAAAAACTACCCATTGGATACTATGCTCACTACCAGGGTGATGGGGATCTGTACTCCAAACCTCAGCATTATGCAATATTTCCATGTAGCACATCTGCATGTATACCTTCTGTATCTAAAAAATTGAAATTAAAAAGAATTATTTGTAGTGAACAGTTTAGAAATATATACATTTCTAATAAATATATGGTATTAAATCAACTTGTGCATGTTTTCATTGTAAACCATAAGTAAGATGGTTAGCATATCACCAATCTGGTACCTGCTCTCTCCATGCCTTAGCATGGCCTTATATGGCCTTCAGAAGCAAAGATGTATTCTTATATTCCATACCAGGACCCCTCACTTCTCAACCCTTGCCACAGATAGTGGTTTTAAAATGATAGCTAATAAGCTGAAATGTAAGGCTACTTAGAGTTCTTCCAGGCTTTTCTGTAAATTTTTTTTGTTAATTGCAGATAGATGACACTAAAAGGGGAAAATAAAACATGTTGTCCCTCATATATGGCATAGCATATCCCAAGAATTAGCTTCTTTGTATGTAATAACTACATGTTCTTGGCTCTAGATAATTTTTAATCATATTTGTTATATTATTACATAATTTGTGGGATAAATATTTTCTCAAATGGCAATTCGTAGATTTTTTTTCAGGATGTTAGATTATCTGACTGCATTCTTTTTTCCCAGGGCATGACTTATATGTGACTTGTATGAAAGCAGGGGATAGAGAGCATTATCCATAGAAATTAGAGAACCATCCTGAAAAATATTGCTGCTACCACTGGTTAAATACAAGAAGCTGGTTAATAAACTGTATAAACATTACACTTTATATCTGCTGCACATGAATAGATAGAATACTGTTGCTTCTTAGCCTTTGTTCTAACATACTTACACAAATCTTTTTGAAGGTAATTTTCTTCCTAGAAGAAACAATATAGGTGGGATTGGGGAAGTGGAAGTTTCATTGCCACTTGAGTCTGCTTGCTTTGATAACCTCATTCCCAAATTTATTTGGAATGAGAGCAGTTTGATTTCTTTCTACACAGTAACTGCTTATTCTGCTCTAATCTGAAACGTATGAGTTCTTGTCACACTATGGACCAGAGGTGACATCTTAGATAGTGAACATTATTTCCCAGGAGACAGAGAAAAACAGTGGACTTGAAAGTGTCAGCTCTTTAAAAAAAAAAATCACTTCCTTTTTAGCATTTTTTTCCAAGTTCCAATAAATAGAGATTAGTCTGCAGCCTACAGCCACGTATTTAGTTGTCATATCAGATCTTTGGTAGATTCCAAAAGACTGTTAGTGGATATTACGATCTAATTGATAAAATATGTCCAGGTGAAGATTTTTTTTTAATGAAAAGAATCTGTAAATATATTGTAGTGTTTCATTTATACTACTGAAATATTTGAACATTATGTATGTTACAGTATGAGGTGAGAGTTAAGGGATAAGGCAAAATAGATGGAAGCCAAAAGCATTTTATCAAAATGTCATGTTTTCCTTTAAGACTTTTACATGCCTGTAAATAGTGAAGGTAGCAAGGTTAAAAGTAATTATTAAGTCAATTTCTTTATTCTTGTTTTCAGAAATTCCAGGAATTCCCTCTGAAAGGATATAAAATTTTTAGTGCCATAAAAGGTTTTATTTTTAGATTGCTATAGCTTCCATTTGCTTTTCTAACTGCATGGAAACAGTTTTTTAAAATTGATTTTAGGGTCGAGGGTAACTGGATACACATAGAATGAACAAACACAAAAATTTAACAAACATTATTTTATTTGTGGAATTTCTGGGTAGAGAGAGTGGGCAAAAGTTTATTTGAACATGGATGAAAAGAAATATTGACTGTATTTCTGATCGTACATTTTGTTTATAAAGTGTCTGAGAACATGGTTGCAATCTTGATTGGCTTATAGTGGCTTGCTTTAGGTGGATGCTGTCTCAGAAGAGCTTGCAATTGCAGATGAAAGAGTGCTAATTTTTAATAATCCTACAGAAAAAAATTTACATTGAACTCAACTTATTTGTTTTTCACATTGCTCCTGAGGTGAAGAGGATTGATTTCTGCATTACTTTTGCTATTTGGCATTGTCTCCTTTGGTACTCAGTGTGTGCAAGTCTTAATCCTTTAACCTTGAATCTGAGCCCTGAGCTATTTGATGGAAACAGAGACTTTATTTGTTATGTGGTATGGTGGAATATCATATTAGTCTGAGTCAACTTGAGAGAAAGAACCAGTAGGAGATATAGATTATAATATATATTGCAAGGAATTGGCTTACACAGCTGTCCGTGCTGGCTAGGCATGTCTGAAATCCATAGGCAGGCTATCAGGAAGGTCAGGCTGGAACTTAGGAACAGGCTGAAGCTGCTATCCACAGGGGGAATTTCTTATTTTTCAGGAAAGCCTCGGGTATGCTTTTAAGGCTTTTCAAGAAATTGAATCAGCCCCATACGGATTACCTAGGATTTTAAGGACTTTAATCACATCTACAGAATACCTTCACAGCAACACCTAGATTAGTGTTTGACTGGTTAACTGGGAACTTTACTCCAGCCAAGTTGACACATAGCCCATATAGCCCATACCTTGTCAGCTTAGCACCCATATACATCTCCTTAAACCGTACTTAACCTCCAAATAAAAACATTAAAAACATCATACTTCCATCTAACATGATACAACTATCCTACATACTCCTGAAAACATGCTAACCCTTGCCCCAGAAAAGGATACAAAGTCCTTGGATGTTGTTTACTTTTTTCCTTGATATCTGTAAGTAAAATGCTGAGAAATAAAGTTAACTTTTAATGTATCTCATGTTAGATGATAAAGGGATACGAAAGGGAAGAAAACAAAAATATTGGGTTAAAAAATATGTATACTAACATAATCATAACAAAAGTAGAATTACTTATAGCCGCTATAGTCCTCATCTCTGCAACTGGTCCCATAGCCATAGCTGGTATTTACAATTGCCTTTTTTTTTTTTTCTGAGATAGGTTCTCACTTGGTCACTCAGGCTGGCAGGAACACAGCTCACTGCAGCCTTGACTTCTTGGGCTCAAGCAATCCTCCCATCTCAGCTCCCCAGGTAGCTGGGACTACAGGTGTGCCACCACACCCAGCCAATTTTTGTGTTTTTTGTAGAGACAGGGTTTTGCCATGTTGCCTAGGATGGTCTCGAACTCCTGACCTCAAGTGGTCCACCTGCCTTGGCCTCCTAAAATTCTAGGCTTATAGGTGTGAGCCACTGCACCCAGCCTGTAATTACTTTCTTTCACTACCTATTTCATATTCCCTTTGCCATCAGCAAGCACCTCAGTTGGTCCTGGATCTTTGTCTAGTGTAGTGACCCAAACCTTTATTCCTGAAGGGGCTGGGTCATTAGTAGTCCTGCCAGAATTAGGTTGTTTTAGTTTCCTATTGACTGTTCTCACAGAATATAGTGCAAAGAGATGTCCTAAGGATTCCTCCTGTATTCCATACATACTCTTCCTTTGTGTAGTAGCAATCTATTTCCCCCTTGATTATCATGATCAGTCACCCTAGCCAGTACAGCACCCTCTTCTTTGCCTCTTAATTCAGAGGCATGAATTGATCAAAGTGACCGGGTAGTAGTGTCAACTTCCAGTTCAGTGGAAGTATTGTTGTGTCTCCTGTTGGAAGCATTCCTCCCTTTGGAACCTCTAGACCAACAGACCCTAAAGTCATTGAGAAGAGAAGCAAAAATTTTGCTAGTGGAGCAGTTGGGGGAAATGGTTAGTTGGAGCCATTCCCATTTCCACCCTTTCTTCCTTGGCCCTGTGAACCTTAGCTACAGAAAAAACGGCACCATATGTTAAACAATGATTTAGAGCCTTTCCCTAGTGCCACAAAGCGTTGCCACCTCGTTGGCACTTTTGGGTATCCAAAAAGACATATCATCATTCTCTCAAGACAGCTGCTTTGTCATGTTGGGGGGTATGCTAAGATCAGAAAATTTCATGAACATATTTTATTATCTTTGAAGGGAGTTTCTTGATCTGAAGCAATGCTGTGTGAACTACCAATATGGTGGATAAAACACTCTGTAAGTGCATGGATGGTGGTTTTGCAGAAGTATTATGTGCATAAAAGAAAGGAAAATCCATATATAAAGTAAATGTCTCTTTCAGTGAGATATATGATCTAGCCCTATGACAGCTACTGATACTACTGATAGCTACAGCCTATCAGTTTAAAAAGAAAATAAAGGAAAGCTACAGATAAACAAGGGGGATAAAGCTTGAATGAATGCTGTGGTACTAGGTTAGAGAAAAGACCTTACATGTACTCATGTTTATATATTGTCTTAGTCTCCTTGGGCTTCCATAACAAAAATGCCATTGATTGGGTGGCTCAAACAACCCGGAATTTATTTTCTCACAGTTAGGCAGGCTGGAAGTACAAGATCAGAGTGACAGCATGGTTGGGTTCTGATTGGGGCTCTCTTCCTGGCTTATAGGTGGCCACCTTCTTACTGTGTCCCCCATAGGCTGAGAGAGTAAGCAAGAAAGCTCTTCAGTGTCTCTCTATAAAAGAGCACTAATCCTGCCACCACCTCCCCATGAATTCATCTGAACTTAATTACATCTCAAAGGACCCATCTTTGAATACCATCATATTGGGGGTTAGGCCTTCACTATATGATTGAGGGTGGGGGGAGCCCACAGTTCAGTCCATAGTGTGTGTTTTTGTGTATTTGTGAATATGTGAATGTATGTGTAAAATGACAGTGGTCATATACAATAAGTACAGATTTGTGTTAATATACATGATATGTGTTTCTTGCTGTTGTCTGCTGAGAGAGCCTAGAAGCAGTCATACCCAGTTGTAGTGAGTTCACCCAGCACCCAGATATTGGTTTCTAAATACCATTCTCCATTAAAAGAAGCTCTTGGATAAATGGCTTATTGTAGGGATGGGGCAAAGAAAAGGAAAGATGAGCTTAGAAAAATGTCATTAGTTTTGACAAATGTAGTACTAAAAGATATTGACTTCAGGGGGAAACTGGATGAAGGGTATATGGAAACTCTCCTGATAATCTTTGAAACTTTGCTGGAAATCTAAAACTTCCAAAATGAACACTTGATTTTTAAAAACCAAAGGTGTAAAGACAAAATGATATGCAAATGAATCAGAGGCAGGGGGAAGCATAGATTTTTTTAAAAAATTCATCTTGATTTTACAACATACCGATTACTCTGTGACTACTCAGTGTGATCTGATGGTAGCTACCATACTTTAGCAATAATAAACGACAGGATTGTAAATAAAATTTAGTTATACTGACTCCCAGTGACATTTACTAAAATTCCCTGCATGAGGACACTATGTCATATGTTTTGCTGTTTATTTCATTATTTGTTTCCTTGTAAAATGATACACAGAAGTTACTTTGGCTGAGATGGAATGGGGGATAAAAAAGCAACATGACCTTATAGCAAAGAAAGGTGGATGAGAAGAGATGAGTAATTATTTAGAATTCCTGGTAGTTTGATAAAGAGATTCTACAGTCTTTGTTACCTTGTTAGTAAAGTTAGTAAAGAAGTGCTGGATGGTGTAAGAAATGAATGGTTTTACTTAAGACAAAGAAAGCCTCGTAGTTCATCCAGAGAACCAGCCCAAAAACTCTCAAGGACAGCCAGAGAGGCTCTAGGTCTACCTGAAAATGAAATTCCTAGCTGTGAAGTGGTTTTCTATTCTGATTTCTATTACTACAGAAATTTCACTATATTGGTCTTTGAATCATAAGTGCTTTATGTGCAAGCAGGTGTCTTTCAGAGAATACCAAAAAAGGATACCTTTTAAAACTCCACTTCATTAGAAAGTTTGAAGAATTTCTAGAGAGAATGAAGAAATTAATATAAAAGGAATCTGAAAAGTATAAGATTCTGAGGAGCATCTAGATTTTAGAAATTTCTAGCTTTCTTAAGTAGGGAAAAGCACTATCAGGTATGTAGTAAATGGAAAAATATGACAGCTTAAAGAGATAAAAGACAAGCTCTGTTCTGTCATACTTAGTACTATAGAGATTTTGCTTCTTGAAAAATTATAATGAAAAGAATAAAAACCAAAACCATGAAGACAGATTTTTAAATTTTTAGAGTTTAAAGAGCCTATAGAGGTATAGTTCAAGTCTCTCATTTTATGAATGTGTAAACTAAATAAACATATGTAAAAGAGGAGGAACAGAAAGAGAATGAATCCGATTACCATTGTGTATATCCAACCATTTGAAAAACACAAAAATAGCAAAGAAAATTTCTAAGTTCTTATAAAATCAAGGAAATCTATTAATCAAGGAAATATATTGTCTTTTATAAGAAGAATTCATCAGGTTAGTTGATAATACCTTATATCCATTTGGAGATAGTCTAATGTAGACCTGACATAATTCTAAAGAAAGTGTGTCATCATTTTAGGACTTCTATCTGTTTATCCATCTATCGTTACAAAAAACCTGTTGAGACTCTTCAAATCTAATAATTCTGTGGGAATCATGATGTGACTGTAGATCACAAACATAGATTTGAGGTGTAGGACCATGTCCTCAGACAGCTGGAAAAATGATCTTAGCTGTAGGTGAATTACTTTATGTGATGACCGGAAGGACCATCAAAAGCCAGCTTTCCTAATTAAAAGAATGTTAAAGTCAATATAGAAGAGCTAATAGGATAAAACTCTGAACATATTCTTTAGGATAGTAGACATGTTGAAAATTAAAAGCATTTTCACTGGACCTTAAGGTTTTTGAAGAGATGCAGGCCTCCTATTTGTTATTTGGTGATTGCGTGAATGAAGGAGATGTTTGACAGAGAAACGTGTGTGTGTGTGTGTGTGTGTGTGTGTGTGTGTGTGTGTGTAAAATGTATGAATGACCATTGAAACCAAAGATATACCCAAATCTCCAAGAGAGATTATTACAGAAATCTGAAACTGGTGGCGTCCAGGCTGAATCAGACTTACAGACATAGTATATAATATTTGGTTGGGAAGATGTTTTTAAATATTTAGAATTTAAGTGCATTTAGATGACGTGACATGAGGCTAAAATAGAATCTCAAATAATAGCAATATTTAAGAATTAGCCGAGAAAGAGGAGTCTGCAATGGAGACTAATACAAGCAGTAAGAAAGACTTGGCAGAAAACCAAGAGAAAGTTGTGTCATAAAAGTCAAGGGGGAAAAAGAATTTCAAGAAAGGAGTAATAATTATTATATCATGCTTAAAGGATTATGTGATAAGGATGATAATGTGTCCATTGAACTTAGTACAGAGATAGTAAGAATGGAAGATAATGGACTTTGGATTGAGTGGGAGGTGAAGTAGTAATGACAATGGGACTTAGCCATGAAGGGGAGAAGCAGGGAATTGTAGCTGGATGCAGACTTAGAGTCAAAGGTGGGTTTTGTTAAGCCAAGTAAGTCACAAAGATATTGAAATGTAGATGGCAAGGAAGCAGTATGCCGATGTTGAAAATACAGGAGAGGGGACTATTGATAAAAGGAGATCCTAGTGATACAGAACCTAGAAACTGAATCACAGGTGGGAAAATTATCCTTAGTCAAGACAAGGAAGACTTTACCACTGTAACAGGAGGGAATGTGGAAGGGACAAGTATGTTGCAATTGATGGGTTTGTCAGCAGGGACCTAGGGCACTTTTGAGGTGATGAAAGTATTTTGCACCTTGATTGTGATGCTGGTAACATAACAATATACATTTGTCAAACTCATTGAACTTTGTATTTTAAAAGGATAAATTTTATTAATTTATTACATTATACCTCAATATTTTAAAGAAAACCTAAAGATGAATCTGCTTATTGACCTCAAATTCCATTCCTATAATTTTTCCCTTGGAAGTAAAATTATGAAAACAAAATATATGGATAAGTATTTTCTGGCAGTATTATTTGTAGTGAAAAAAAAAATACCTGAAAAGAACCTGAATTCCCATCATTAAGAGAATGACTGCATAAATTATAGAACGTCCATTCTGTGGAAGGTAGCGGCTACTGCAGAACAAACAGCATAGCTCTTTACCAGTTGATGTACATGAGAAGAAAAAGTGAGTGGTTATTTTCATTTTGATTTTTTTAATGAATATTTAGTAAGTCTGGTGAAAACAAAGTTTAAACCAAAAAATGTACCAAATGTGAAACAATCTGTGGCATGATTCTAAGAAATTGGAGGTGTATTAGGAATAGAGAGCGTATTTAACCCTAAGGTTGCGGTTTCTTCTTCCAGTGGAAGAGATTGAGAAGATTTCATTACGTTTTATTTTCAGTTAGCCATACTAATTTCTTCAATAGTGAATAATATTCATGTAATCATAACATGGCAAATGATATTTATTGGTTTTCAGTTTCAGGGTTAGTCTATAGACAAACACAGGAGAGATTTACATGCAGAATGGAGAGTAAATGTGAATACCAACAATGTAGAGTTGATGCTATAGCTGACAGAAGGCCAAAGGGGAAGTCTGTGAAGAAGGGTGGAAGGAAGTATGGAGAACACATTTCTTCCTCCTACCTAGTGTGGAATTAAGAGAGAATTTCACCAATTAAAGTTGGCAAAATGAGAAATAAAGGGTTTGCTATGTTATTGAAGTATGTCTTGGTAACTAATAGAATTTAAATGATAAAATTTACTAAATCGAGATATGAGGAGAGGTGGGAGAGGTCTGAGCTAAATACTCATCTTTCCTATAAAGAAATGGAAAGGCTCCTAAGCTGATTAATTAAGAAACAGAGGTTTATATATAATATATGGCATTATGGGTTTTATGTATAATATATAGCATAACCACTGGAAGAACTCACAATGAAACAAATGGGAATAAAATCAAGCATAGGGCAGGAAAGTTAATTTTTATTTAAAAAGTAACTGTGCTGTAGTGTTAAAAAGTTTTTAATCATATACATACATTATTTTTAAAATGATTTGCCACCAAAAAGAAATGCTAGCCTAGTCTCAGTTCATTTTTACAAGGTTTCTGAACTGGGAAACAGAGAAATGTGGTAGAACAAAATAATCCTGATTTCACAAAGGCATTTGAAAATGGGTTCTTAAAATGCCCCATGGATAAGAAAAAAAAAAGTATGTGTCTTTCTGTAATACAATTAGAAGGTTTCATCTCTGGGGGCCTGTGACTCAGATAGTGCTGACACTGATTTTTTTCTAGGTTTCCTGTTAGTGCTGGGGGGTTGGTTTTGGCCATGTGTTCCATAGCTTTGTGCTCCATCCTGTCCTATTTGTTACAACCCCAGTATGGTTTTATTAGGTAATTAATAATAATATGAATTTCTATAAAATTTTAGTATATGCCTAATTGTATTTACTCATCACATCAAATCTTTAAAATAATAGATTAAATCACAAGAGGGGGTAGGGCCTGGGAATGTGTATTTTCAGAAAGCTCCTTGGGTGATTCTGATGTTTGGGAACAGGTAGGCAAGATCCTTTCTATACTTGAGTAATACTTGTGTGAATTAATTTATGAGACTTACATGGTCTGTAACATGTGACTGTTCAGTAAGCATTTTATATTAATGCTTCTGTCATTATCTTTAGCAAATAGTTTTACCTATCTTTAGGGCCACTAGAGATTCAAAGTAATGTCAGAATTTCCCTTGCTCTCTAGAGCAAGTATGTGCCACTGATGGCTGAGTAGTGCTATCTAAGGTCAACCTTATGGACCATAGTTTGTGATCCTTTGATTCTGTGTTTGTAGCACCTTTCAACACTGTAAAAGAAGCTTCCATCTCCAAATGAATGAACTGTATAAACTATGGTCATAGTTTGTTTTTCATGCCTGATTATTATATATATTCATATTTAGCAACCCCCTGCTTCTCCTAATAAACAACCCAATGCAGGCTTACCTAACAGTGAGCATTTTTTTTTTGGTGAAACACACTTGCTGCACAGACACAGAAGCCTTTTTGCATAACAGCACAACTCAACAGATAACAGTTCAAATTGCAGAGTTGTAAAACTATGGTTCATTTGGCAACTATACAGTAGTGCCTGTAGCATCAAACATTATATGAGAAAAAAAGGACTGTCATGTAAATTATATGTAACTGTTAACATTAAGGTAGCATGATGGATTTCCTTTAAACTAGTCACACTCTGGGGTAATTAAAGACTCTCACTTTATCCTTATTCATACTATGGGGCTTTTTATACTCTTGGAGGGTTCTGGGGTCAAATGAATGCCAGGGTATACATAGCCCATACAAATGACAAGAAATCCAGGATTTTATAGCTCAAAGCTGGCTGCTCTAATTATGCGTCCTTTTAAGTGTTTTCTTAAAATCTCTCTAAAATGCTATTAATTTATTTTTGCCCTGCTTTCTATTACATTCGTATTTACTTTCAATGGATGATGGTTTTATGAATAGGACACGCTGGCCAAAAAAAAAAAGCATTTCAGCATTGCTATTCATTTACCCAAAGCTGCCTTCTATCAATGTCCAAGGGCTAGTTTTGACGCCCCTCTGATGGAATATGGTGTGTATACACTCATGGTCATATTGTGTGTCTGAAAATAAAAGATCTTGTAGCATGCTTTATTTAGGATTTTTACAGAAGTTTCTTTGATTATACATGTTACTGAATCAGCTTGGTTGTCATTATCGAGTTTAGTAACAAAAGCCCTAGAGATTAATTTTTGGTACTGTTTGGTCCAAGGAGACAAGGAAGCCTCTTGCTGGTTGTTTTATTTAGTGGTCAAACCATAAAACATGATTCTGTAAATGCCAGAGAATGGGTTATTTTTGTGATGCACATTGGTCAGGCCAGGTTTATGTCAGTCTCCTGCCTGGGCAGAAAACAAGGGCTAGTTGGAATTGGAACTCCTAATAAATGCTCAAGGATCATATTGGAAGGTAAGCTGACTTTTCTTCAGTAAATGGGGAATATGCATTCCCTTGACTTAAATTACATAGTCTGATTTAGGGAACTTTGGATGGTGTTTTTAAAGTTTATCACAAAACTTTTATTGATAATACAGGAACAAAGCTTCTTTTCAAACTACTGTTATCAGTGGTAAAGGCTGGAAGATTTCTTACTTTACCTTTGACTGAAATGTTAAGAGTTTCCTTTAGTTAATTGAATGCTCACAGCAACTTTATTTGCAATAGCCACAACTTGGAAGCCATATAAATATCCTTCAATGGGTGAAGGTGAAATAAACTATGTAAATTTATACAATGGAATACTGCTCAGCAATGAAAAGGAAGGAACTATTGATACATGAAACAACTTAAATGAATCTCACAGACATTGTGCTGAATAACCCAGTCTCAAAAATTCTATCCTGTTGTTTGATTCCATTTGCATGGCATTCCAGAAAAGATAAAGCTAGCGATTGTGGCCCGGCATGGTGGGGCTCACTCCTGTAATCCTGGCACTTGGGGAGGCTGAGGCAGGGGGATCACCCAAGATCAGAAGTTCAAGACCAGCCTGGCCAACATGGTGAAACCCCATCTCTACTACAAATACAAAAGGAGGTGGCTGGGCGTGGTGGTACATGCCTGTAATCCCAGCTACTTGGAAGGCTGAGGCAGGAGAATCACTTGAACCCGGGAGGCGGAGGTTGCAGTGAGCAGAGATCACACCATTGTACTCCAGCCTGGGCAACAAGAGCAAAAGTCTGTCTCAAAAACAAACGAACAAAAACTAGCAATGGAGAAAATAGTGACTGTAGGTGTTAGGGTGAGGGAGGGAAGGTTGTGACTACACTGGAATAGTAGAGTTTTTTAGGGTGATGGAATTATGTTATATCTTGTTTGTGGTGATGGTTAAAAGAATCTATACATGTGTTAAAATTCATAGAACTATATACCCTCCAAAAGCCAATTTTACTGTACACTAAATTTTAAAATTAAAAACATTTGCATGAAAAGGTTTTCTTGCCATTGATCTCTGACATCTTCCATATTGATGCCATATTATATTTTCTGAAGAACATATTGGTAATTATTTCTATGAGCTCATTTATCATGCTGTAGAGTAGCAATTCTCAAACGTTTTGATCTCAGGATCCCTTTACATTCTCAAATGTTTTTGAGGACCCAAAAGAGGTTTTATGTAAGTCGTATGTATTTAATGTCATATCTATTAATGTTTAATATGTAAATATTTATTGATTTTAAAGTAATAAACCTATTATAAATTAATATAAACAATATATTTTTATGAAAAATTGCAGTATTTCCTACAAAAAAACTTAGAAAAATATTGTTTTATATTTTTGCGAATCTTTTAAATCTCTGACTTAATAGAAGACAGTTGTATTCTCATTTCTCCTGCGTTCACTCTTTTGTGGTGCCCCATGTTGTGCACCTCCTGGAAAATCTCACTATCTGCTACTGAGAGAATGAGAGTGAAAAAGGCAAATAACACCTTCATATTATTATGAAAATATTTTTAAATTTTTTAAAATAATTTCAACTTTTATTTTAGATTCAGGGGTACATGGGTAGGTTTGTTTCCTAAGTGTATCTTGTGATGCTGAGGTTTGGGGTACAAATGATTCTATCACCCAGGTACTGAGAATAGTACCCAATAGTTTTTCAACCCTTGCCATGTCCCTCCCTCCCCACCTTCTAGTAGTTCCCAGTGTTTATTGCCTTCTTTATGTACAGAGTACCCAATGTTTAGTTCCCACTTATAAGTGAGAACATGCGGTATTTTGTTTTCTTTTCCTGCACTAATTTGCTTAGGATAATGGCCTCCAGTGGCATCCATGTTGCTGCAAAGGACATCATTTCATTCTTTTTTTATAGCTGTGTAGTATTTCATGGTGTATACTTGCTACATTTCCTTTGTCCAGTGTACCACTGATGGACACCCCAGGTCGATTCAATGCCTTTGCTATTGTGAATAGTGTTGCCATGGGCATATGAGTGCATGAGTCCTTCTGGTAGAATGATTTGTTTTCTTTGGGGTGTATACCCGATAGTGGGATTGCTGGGTCAAAAGGTAGTTCTGTTTCAAGTTCTTTGAGAAATCTCCAGACAGCTTTCCACAGTAGCTGAACTAATTTATTTACATTCACAACAGTGGTGTATAAGTGTTTCTTTTTTCTGCAGTCTTGCCAGCAGCTGTTGTGATTTGACTTTTAAAGTAATAGCCATTCTGACTAGTGTGAGATGGTATCTCATTATGGTTTTGATTTGCATTTCTCTGATGATTAGTGATACTGAGCATTTTTTCATTTTTGTTGGCCAGTGTCTGTCTTCTTTTCAGTTCCTATCTTTTGCCCACTTTTTAATGGGGTTGTTTTTGGCTTTGAATTGTTTAAGCTCTCTGTAGATTCTGCATATTAGACCTTTGTTAGATGTATAGTTCATGAGTACATTCTCCTGTTATGTAGGTTATCTGTTTATTCTGTTTATAGTTTCCTTTGCTGTTCAGAAGTTCTATAATTAGTTCCCACTTGCCAATTTTTTGTTCTGTTGCAGTTGCTTTTGAGGACTTAATCATAAATTATTTCCCAAGGCCGATGTCCAGAATGGTATTTCCTAGGTTTTCTTCTAAGATTCTTATAGCTTGAGGTCTTACATTAAATATTTCTTCCATCTTGAGTTAATTTTTGTGTATGGTAAAAGGTAGCCAGTTATCCCATCATCATTTATTGAACAGGCAGTCCTTTCCCTATTGATCATTTCTGTTTACTTTGTTGAAGATCAGATGCCAGTAGATGTGTGGCTTTATCTCTGGGTTTTCTATCTGTTCCATTGGTCTATGTGTCTGTTTTGTACCAGGACCATGCTGTTTTGGTTACTGTAACCTTGTAACATAGTTTGAAGTTTGGTAAGAAAAAAGTGAAAATACTTTTTGCATTCTTGTATCACACTTTAAGAACCACTGCTATAGAGATATGTAGGCTGGTCCTTACCTTGTATCTTCAGTAACACTCTGGCCATGTGTTGATTCACTAGTGGACCTTGGTTTTCTTAAAGGAGATTTCAACCACAGTCCTTAAGTAACAAACATGAGGTTCTTTGACATTTCCAATAAATTTATAGGCCTTTGGGACCATATATTGGATTACTCTCAATTCTAAAATTTTGTATTATATTCATGGTTCATTTGCAAGATGTTTTTTGACATAATGTAAATATATCCTCATAGTGTCTTTCTCATCTTGTGCCAGATTTTTGAAGCTTCGTAAGTACATATTTGAATGAAATTAAATTATGGATTATAAATCTAAGATTGACTATGAATGGTCTACAATACAAGAAAGAGCTAACAATTAACTCCGAGTTCTGTTGTTCTAGTCCCACAAATGTCCTCCAAATTATACTCATTTCTTTGGTAGATGTATGTTGGTCCTCATATCTGTGTACCTCCACGTGGAAGGCATTGCTGGGGATTCAGAATAGAATAAGGCCTGGTCTCTGTCCTTAGGAAACTAATCATGCGGTGGACAATCTTCATACTTTGGTTTGTACCTGTCTTTTTTTGTTTATATTGAACTGACATTTTCGTCTTCCCATATGTTTACCTTCTCTTAATACTTTAAAAAGTTAAAAGGACTCATTCTACATTGAAATATACATTAACTGACTTAAAGAGCTATTTTATTTACTGAAGAGCATATAGAAATTGTCAAGGCCTTTCTAGGATTTGAGCAATAGAACGCTAATTTAGCTGTTTAGTGATCAGTGCAGTAGAGTGTTTTATTTAGTATAACTTCATCATCATTCTCTTTTTTTCTTCCCCCTCAGTTGCTGCTTCTTCTGGACAGAATTGAAGATATTTTAATTAATGAAATTGCAGCTTTTTTCTTTTTTAAGTAAAGGAGCAAATTAAAGTCTAGTAACACCTTCTACTATTAAGTGTACCTTCACTAAAAATGAGATCTGCTCTAATCTCTAACTATGCAGCAGGATCACATCTTAGCGTGAAGCACCAGCCTTTCTCTGGAGTTCATATTTTAATGTGCGCAGCAGGCATTACTGCTTAGAGGTCCCACAGAGATCTCAAATCCAAATGTCTTCTGGATCAGCACCTTTTACATCTTCGGGCTCTTCCTCTCCACTCTCATTCCTTCTCTTCTGCTTACAAACTTGCTCAAAGATTCTTCCCCTTAAAACAAAACAAAACAAAACAAACTCATTTTTGCCTTACTATTAAGCTACTGCCCCATGTTTTTCTTTTTCTATGCTTCTTGAGAGCATAAGCTGTATTTTCATCTTCTGTTTCTTCACCTTCCAGTTATTCCTGGTCTACTATATCACTCAAATAAAACCATGCTCCCCTGGTCACTAGTATCCTCCTAATTCTCAAATCTTTTTACTTTTTAGTCCTCATCTTACTTGACTTCTCAAAAAGAGGTGGCATAGCTAACCTTTCTGATATTTCTTTCGTTCCCATGCTTTCTTGACACCATTCTTTCTTTCTCTGCTGATCTCCCCTGTTGGAGATTATTTCTCCATTAGCGTTTGCTTCCTTTGCCTCTGCATCCTGTTTAAATATTGACAGTTTCATCCTCTTTCCCCTTCTCAATAGACCTCTTTCTCTGTGGGAAACTTAATTCATTTCCATGACTAGATCATATCTCTATGCCAGTAAGTCTACAATCTTTATCTCAGGTCCCAGCTTTTCCCCTCCTGAGGTCCAACCTGTCCTTATAACTGTATGATAATGTAACTAGCCCAAGGGATTCACACATCCCTCAAATTCAGCATCTCCAGATCCAATCCAATTATCTCTACCCGCTCCCCAACCATGACCTGCTTTTTCCGTATAATTTCCAGCAATTATAACATCTATCTTTTCAGCCAATCCATAATATCTTATTGAACACCTTCTATGTACTGGATATTGCTCTAAGCCTTTTAAATGTTTCCTCGTTTAACATAATGAGGTAGTGTATATGTGCTGAGCACTCTTTTTTGTTGTTGTTTTTGGTTTTTGTTTGTTTTTTTAGTGCAACGGCACCATCTTGACTCACTGCAACCTCTGCCTCCCGGGTCTCGGTTCAAGCAATTTTCCTACCTCAGCCTCCCAAGTAGCTGGGATTACAGGCATAAGCCACCATGCCCACCTAATTGCTAAGCACTCTTGTATACATCTTATATGTGTTCATTCATTGAATCCTCACAACAACCTTATGAGTTACATTATTAGTAAGTTGTTTTATAGATGAGGAAATGAGGCCCAGAGAGGTTAAGTAACTTGGTTAAGAAATTACATCTATCAGAACTTAGAAACAGCTATAGAATATCCAGTTCTGTCTAACACCAAAGCTAATGTTCTTAACCACTCTGCTGCCCTAAGTGCTCCTCAGGATCAGACTCTTCTCTTTCCTAAACCGCAAAACTAAGTTACGTTTTTCTATCTATTATTGTCCAGAGACCATTATTCTACCCAGTACACCTAAGAGATTTGGCATAAGTTAATTAATCGCTATGATGGTCACATCTTGTAAAGCCAGGGACCATGCCAGTGCCTTTGCATAATAAACACTAGTAAATTATTATTCCTTTTTACTGACTTTTCTTACCTCACTCCCTTCATGACCCCCCTCATTCTTCTCTTCTTGCAGGCTTCCTGTTATTGTTACCTCTTTCATGTAGCACTTTGCATACTGCCATCATAACACCTGCCACATTGTGTATTCATTGTTTAGTTGCCTATTTCTTCTTTTTTTATCTATAAATATCCAAAGGTACTCACATACTCCTTTGTGTACCTCCATGCCTGAATACAGAACTGACACATAGTAGGCTCTCAGATAATATTGTTGGATATATGGACATAAAATTTATATTGATAATTTTGGAGTGGGAAGGCAGAAAGATCTGACAGTACATGGAATACTTAATGTACGAAATTTTGTTTTTCAAACACTTTGGTCTCAAAATTTTTGTTCATTCACAGGTCCATTGCTGATAAATATGAAGATTTAGTTGGGATGTTTAGGGAAATTTTCTTTAAGATGAGTTCTAAGCAGTATGGTTTGTGACACCTGGCTTTGTATTCATTGGTACCCAAGTATGCACAGAAATGGTAGCTAGAAAGTAGTACAACATAAGAAATTATGAATTCTTCCTTTCAAATAGCAGGTGGAATTTAAGTGTTAGTTTATGGTTATTATTGGTCCTGCCTTTGCTACTTGAGTCACTGAGCCCATCAGTTGATCTGTAATATTTCATTTAGAGACCAAGCAGACTGTTTTTGCTAGATTGATTTATTGAGACGAGCAGCTAGCTAAAACAAGTTAAATCCCATCGTCTCATCCCTGCATTAATTTTAACGTGAATTTAGTTGGTGTTAAATGGACATTTGTTTTTATTGTCTCAAAGATGGAACTTTTCCTCCAGTAAAGCAGAATAATGTATCTATATGGTGTTCTAACTTGAACAGTACATAAAGATTAGTAAATAAGGCCCCATTAAAAATACTTAAAATGTAAGTAACATGAGTCCCAGTAGCATTTCTAATGTCCATTAATGCTTATTCGGAGGATCAGAGCTCATTTTACTGAGCCATTTAGTCAAACCGTGTGATTATTTAGAAAGTTAATTCATGCATACTAAAAATCTAGCTTAAGTAATGAAGAGGGTAGGAGGTAAAACTCTATGGAGATGATAGTCCTTTTTGTTATTTAATGATCAGCCATAATTAACTTGCAAATTTGCAATAATTAGAACAAATTAAAGGTATTTAACTTTGCCTCCCTAAAGAAAAATTCAAATTGCACCAAATGCAGCTTTAAATTATTCAAGTCTCAGAGGTCTAGGCTAGATTTTTTTTTTTATAATGCCTTTTCTATGATGAGAATACCAATCTGCTTTTTGTCAGAAGGCATCCTATCAAGTAATTGTTCTTTGTGTTAATAAATGACAGCTATTCTTCTTTGTAAAAGTATTTCAGTCTCCCAAGACTACAACAGCATTTCCATGGCATTTTAATTCAATAAAACAAAAGGTTAATGTTTTTCTACTTTTTAAGGAATGCAAATACATATGGTATTCAATTGGTCCTGAATGACATTTAAAATTTGCCATTCAAGCTCAGACAGACTATCGCGATATGAGATTTGGGCAAAATAGCAAGAAAAGTTCAAGGTGCTTTGAATTACCAGAGTTTCATTAAACTTTAAGAACTGAGAATGTTTTTTCTTTCCCCTTCCTAAATCAAAGCTACTCAAAGTTTCCCATTTAGTATTTTATAATATTAAAATATGGAAATATAGTTCAGCAAAGTCTTAGGAACTTAAGGGTGAGTTAGACAGTGTAGCAAACCTAAATGCTAGGAATTGAACCTTTCTTCTGCTGTCTTGATTTTAGTTATTTTTCATCACTTTTAATAGCTCCATCAGATGCTAAATAAGAATGACAGAAAACTATTTCTGATAATTCCATTTATATCAGTGAATGATGTTCTATTAACAATAATTCATTGTATGCATTTTATCTAGACTGTGTGAACTGATGAGAAACACTGATCATCTAACAATTAGGTTTTGACTTTATGGTGCCTGGCACAGTGAATGGTTCAAAGTACATGGTCAGTGAATGTTTCTTCAGTGTGTTATCTGGGTGCTTATAGTTTGGGAAATAACTTACATAGTTCTTAATTTTGATGCAATTCAGTATATTTAAAAGTTCTTTGGTGAAAGTTTTCCTGCATTTGTCTTCAACTTTATTGTTAATCAATTTTATTTAAATACAACTTATATTCAGTGAAGTGCACGTATCAAGCTTGATGTGTTTTAACAAAGGAATGTAGTTCTGTAATTAACACCAAACCCCAATTATGACGGAAAGTATCCATCACCCCAGAAAGTACCTTGCACCACTTTTTGGTGAGTTCCCCCTCCAAAAATCCCTAGCCCATGCAACCAATGATCTGACATATATCACTTGAAATATTTTTGCATATTCTAAATCTTCATATAAATAGAATTATACAGTATGCCTAAGTCTGATATCTTTTACTGACCATAATGTTTGGAGATATAGCCATGTTGCTGCATGTTTCAGTAGTCCATTACTTTTTTATCCCTTAGATATAATTCATTGTATATTACAACTTGTTTATCAGTGCATCTGTTGATGGACATATGGATCATTTTCAAATTTGGGCAAAACAAAAAACAACTGAGCTGCTGTGAACATTTGTGTACACGTCTTTAGTAGACATGTTTTTTTTTTTCTCTTAAGTAAATATCTAGGAGTGAAATTACTGTATCATATTGTAACTTTATTTTCAACTGTACATGAAACTGCCCAACTGTTTTCTAAAGCTATATAACAATTCTATCAGGAAAGCAAGAGAATTCAAGTTGCTCCATGTCATTGCCAAGACTTGTTCTTATCACACTTTTATTTTAAGCATTTTAATGGATGTGGAATAATCTCATTGTGGTTTTAGTGTGCAGTTCTGCTGATGACGTTCATTGGCCATTCATGTATCTTTTTGTGAAATATTTTAACCAGTTTTAATTAGATAAACAACTCAATTATTGAACATAGAGTTCTTTCAATATTTTGGATACAAAGTCTTCATCAGTCTTCATATGATCACAATACATCATATATGGTATTGTGAATATTTTTTCCCAGTGTGTGACTTACCTTGTTATTTCCTTAATGGTGTTTTTGAAGAGTAAAATGTTAAATACAGATTTTTGGTAGATGTCCTCTGTAAAATTGAAATAAGTTTCCTTTTAACCCTAGTTTACTGAGAATTTTTAATCATAACTTTGTCAAATGCTTTTTCTGATTTATTGATACAATCAGGGTTTTGTTCCTTTTTTCTTTTAGTGGGATCACTTACCTGGATTTATCTTTGAATGTTAAGCCAGTGTTATATTTTGAAAAAATACTAACTTGGCCATTATATGGTACCATTTTATATTATCGTATCATAATAACTTAGGTTTTACACAGTAACATAAAAGGAAAACCCATCTCTACAATGAAGCTATCTGGGCAGTTTTTTTTGTGGGAACATCTTTGATTATGAATTCAATTTCTGTAACAGATATGAAGCTACTCTTATTTTCTGTTTCTTCTTGAGTTAGTTTTGACAAGTTATATTTTTTAAGAACATGTGCATTCATTTCATTAGTTATTGAATATATTGGCATAAAGTTGTTCACGATATAACCTTAATATCCTTTTACCATCTGTAGGCTCTATAGTGATACCATCTCTGATTCCTAACTTGAGTTTTCTTTTCTTAGTTTGTCTTGGTACAGGGGTTTGCCAATTTTATTAATCTTTTCAAGAGGCCAATTTTATGTTTCTTTTGTGTTTTCATTTGTCTATTTTATGGATTTCTACTCTTTACTGTTTCCTTCCTTCTCCTTACCTTATATCTAGTTTGCTCTTCTTTTCTTACTTCGTAAGATAGAATATTATATCACTGATTTTAAACTTCTTTTCTAATACCAGCACAGAAATTACTTTTCGTCTAAGCACTGCTTCTTCTGTTGCTGTTGAGACAGGGTCTAAGTCTGTCACCCAGGATGGAGTGCAGTGGCACAATCTTGGATCTCTACCTCCCCTGACTCAGGTGATGCTACCATCTTAGCCACCTGAGTAACTGGTACTACAGTTGCACACCACCACACCCAGCTAATTTTTATATTTTTCTGTAGAGATGGGGTTTTACCATGTTACCTAGACTGGTCTTGAATTGAACTCCTGGTTTGAAGTGATTCTCCTGCCTCGGCCTCCCAAAGTGTGGGGATTACAGGCGTGATCCACTGTACCCAGCCAGTACTGCTTCTTTATCCCTCAGATTTTAATATGTTATATTTTTATTATCATCCCTTAAAGAATATTTACTAATTTCTCCTGTGATTTTTCTTTACCTATGGATTATTTAGAAGTGCATTAAATAGACCAGTTGTGGTGGCTCACTCCTGTAATCTCAGCAATTTGAGAAGGCTGAGGCAGGTGGATGGCTTGAGCCCAGGAGTTTGAGACCAGTCTGGGCAATGTGGTGAAAACCCATCTCTACAAAAAATACAAAAAGTAGCCAAGCATGATGGTACCTGCCTGCAGTCCTTGCAGCTTAGGACAGAGGTAGGAGGATCCCTTGAGCCAAGGAAGTAGAGGTTACAGTGAGCCATGATCACACCAGTGCATTCCTACCTGGGCAACAGAGTAAGAATCAGCCTCACAAAAACAAAGAAAGAAAAAAAGAGTATGTTAAATAATTTCCAAATATTAGAGAGATTTTTCTAGATTTTTTTTTTATTTTTAGTTTAATCTATTGTGGTCAGATTACATATTCTATAAGCTTTTATTATTTAGAAATGTATTGAACTTTATTTTATAACCAAAGGTGTGATCTATTTTGGCCAATATTCCATATGCACTTATAAAAATGTATAGTCTGCTGTTGAGTGTAGTGTTCTGTACATATCACTTTGATCAAATTGATTAATAGTATTGTTTACTTCTTCGTTAACCTGCTGAATTCAGGGGTTTTATTTTTTGGTAATATCAACTGATAAAAAAGAAATGTTAAAATATCCAAATATGATTTTAATTTTTCTACTTTTTCCTTCAGATTTATCAGTTTTTACGACATGTATTTTAAAGCATTGTTCTAGATACACGTGTATTTACCATTATTATGTCTGATTATTTTTCCCTTTTATCATGATGAAATATTTCTCTTTATCTCTGGTAACACTCTTGCTTAACATTTAATTTATTTGATACTATATTATCATTCCAGCCTTTTATGCATACTGTTTTCATAGCCTCTTTTCATCCTTTTATGTTAACCTATTTATTATTTTATTTTTTAAGTTAACTCTTGACAACATATATTGTTAACTCTTATAAACAACATATGATTTTGTTCTGCATTTTTCTCTAGTCTGACAATCTATTCCATTTCAGTGCTTAATTCATTTAACTTTAACTTAATTATTGATACTTTTGAACTTAGGTCTACCATTTTGCTTCCCCCTCTCCCAATCTATTAGCTGATCTATTTTTTGTTTGTTTCTGTTTGTCCTTTTCTGCTCCTTTTTTGGGGGAAGAGGAGGATAATAAAAGTTTTTTTTTCAGTTTTTAAACTTTTACCTTCAGAGATACATGTGCAGGTTTGTTATACAGATAAACTCACATCACAGGGGTTTGTTTTACAGGTTATTTTGTCACCCAGGTACTCAGCTTAGTACCCGTTAGTTATTTTTTATTCTCCCCTCCCTCCCCCCCATCCTCCACCTTCAAATAGGCCTCAGTGTCTGTTGTCTCCTGCTCCCCTCTTTGTGTCCCTGTGTTCTCATCATTTAGCTCTCACTTATAAGTGAGAACATGCGGTATTTGGTTTTCTGTTCCTGCATTACTTTGGTAAGGATAATGGCCTCCAGCTCCATCCATGTTCCCACAAAAGACAAAATCTTGTTCTTTTTTATGGCTGCATAGCATTCTGTGGTGTATATGTACCACTTTTTTTTTTTTTATCCATTGATGGGCATTTGGGTTGATTCCATTTCTTTGCTGTGTTGAATAGTGCTGCAGTTAACACTGACATGCATGTGTCTTCAAGGTAGAATGATTTATATTCCTCCGGGTGTATACCTAGTAACGGGATTACTGGGTTGAATGACAGTTCTGTTTTTAGCTCCTTCAGGATAATTCCTCTATTATCTTATTAGCTATATGGCTTTGCATTTTCTTTGGTGATTTCTGTAGAGATTGCAATGTTTCCCTAACTTACTACAGTCTACATAGTGTTAATGCTGGGCAATTTTACGTAGAATATGAGGCCTTTTTTATTGCTAACGTATATTTACTTCCCCATTCTTTGTGACATTATTGCCATATATGTTAGTTCTTAATACTTCATGAATCCCAGTGTTACTGTTTTTGCTTTAAACAAAGAAATTAAGAGAAGACTAAGAAAATACAGCCTTTTATAATTATTCACACATGTCCTATTTCTGACGCTCTTCATTTCTTTGCATAGATTCAGGCTTCAACATGAAAAACATTATTTCTCGTAACACAGATCTGCTGGCAACAAATTTTCCCTGTTTTTCTTCCTTGGAAAATGGTATCTCCTTCAGTTTAGAAGGATCTTTTCATGAGATCTAGAATTTTGTTTGACAGGTTTGTTTGTTTATTTCCTTTCAACACTTTAAAGATACTGATGTCTTCCAGTCATTATTCTAAGGAGATGTTGACTCTCCGTGATGTCATCATTCTTCTCTGTGCAATTGGCATTTTCCCTGGCTGTTTCCAGGATTCTCTTTTTATTTTTATTTTTGGTTTTCAACAGTTTGACTATGATCTATAGGTCAAAGTTTTTCATCAAATAATTTGGGAAAAAATCTGCCATTATTTTTTTAAGACATATTTCTTCAGATTTTTTTTCTATTCCATTCTCCATCTCTTCTCTTTCTGTACTCCAGTTATATTTATTGGACAGCTTAATATTGTTTCTAAGACCCTGAGACTTTAATCATTTTTCTTCAATCTTTTTCTCACGTTGTTCTTCAAATTAGATCATTTCAATTGATTCTGTCATATAATTTATTTTCCCTTTGTTCTTTTATCTTCATTTTCCAATTTTTATTTCAGTCAGTAAAATTTTTAGGCCTAGAATATCCATCTGGTTCTTTTTAGACTTTTGGTATCTCTGTTGAAACTGCCTAGCTGTTCACTCATTAAGACCACGTTTTTCTTTATGTCTGCTACAGTTTGGATGTTTGTCTCTTTCAAATCTCTTGTTGAAAGCTGATCCCCAGTTTTAGACATGGGACCTAATGGAAGCTATGTGGGTCATGGGAGTAGAACCCTAATGAGTGGATTAACTCCCTCAGGAGTGAGTGAGTTCTTACTGTGTTAGTTCCCATGAAAGCTGGTTGTTCAGAAGAGCTGACATCTCACCCCTCTCCTTCCTCCTCTCTCACCATGTACTCTCTGCACAGTGCAGCTCCTTTTTGCCTTCTGCCATGAATAGAAACAGCCTGAGGCACTCACCATGTGCAAATCCCCAATCTTAAACTTTCCAGCCATCAGAATTGTGAGCCAAATAAATCTTTTTTATCTTATGAATTACTGAGTCTCAGGCATTCCTTTATAGCAACACAAAACAAAGACAGTGTCCAGCAACATATATTTGAATCATTAATTTAAATAAAGTCCTTACCTGCCAAGTTCAACATGTGGGCCATCTTTTGGTTGATTTTAATTGATTGATTTTTTTTTTTCCTTGACTCTGGTTCACATTTTGTTTCTTTTCATGTCTGCTAATTTTATATTTTGTCCTGAATATTATGGATGAAACATTTACAGATATGGGTTTTATTATTCTCTGAAGAGTGTTGATTTTTACCCTCATCGGCAATGTAGCCACCAGTTAGTCACCTTTGAGCTTGGATAGGTTTGGTTTTATGCTTTCTGAGGGCAGATCTCTGGAAAGCCCAGGGTGTTTTTCTGAGCCCCTCTAAATTGGTAGGACTCACTCTCCAAACTCCTTCTTTGTATATTTCCTTGAAGTTTGATCTTGTCTTTGTTAGACAAGTTTATGATAAGCCTTCTTCTAGTATGGGGGGGCTTTCTAGTGTCTCAGCTGAAGTCTAGGACATTAATGATATCCCTCCATTCTATGTCAGAACTTAAATTACTCCTAGCATTGCCCAATTTGTAGCATTTCTATATATGTGTCAGCTAGTGATAGGTATATGTTCTAAGAAATGTGTTAATAATTATTGTGCAGACATCATAGAGTATACATACACAAACCTAGATGGTATAGCCTACTATAGACCTAGGCTGTAAAGTGCAGTCTGTTGCTCCTGGGCTACAAACTTATTGGGCATTTGTTTTTCCTTTAAATTTTTATTTTAAGTTCCAGGGTAGATGTGCAAGTTTGTTACATAGGTAAGTGTGTCCCATGGTGGTTTGTTGCACCCATCACGTAGATATTTATATTTAGCCCAGCATGTATTAGCTATTTTTCCTAATATTCTCCTTCCTTCCTCCACACCACCTGACAGGCCCCACTGTGTGTTGTTCCCCCTCCCTGTGTCTGTGTGTTCTCATTGTTCAGCTTCCACTTATAAATGAGAACATTTGGTGTTTGGTTTTCTGTTCCTGCACTATTTTGCTGAGGATAATGGCTTCTAGGTCCATGCATGTCCCTGCAAATAACATGATCTCATTCCTTTTTATGGCTGTGTAGTATTCCATGGTGTATATTCACTACATTTTCTTTATCCAGTCTATCATTGATGGGCATTTGGGTTGATTTCATGTCTTTGCTATTGTGAATAGTGCTGCAGTGTACATACGTGTCCATGTATCTTTGTAATACAATAATTTGTATTCCTTTGGGTATATACCCAGTAATGGAATTGCTAGATCAAATGGTTCTAGATCCTTGAGGAATCGCCACACTGTCTTCCACAGTGGTTGAACTAATTTACATTCCCACCAACAGTGTAAAAGCATTCCTATTTCTCTGCAACCTCACCAGCATCTGTTGTTTCTTGACTTCTTAGTAATAGCTTTTCTGACTGGCATAAATTGGTATCTCACTGCAGTTTTGATTTACATTTCTCTAATGATCAGTGATACTGAGTTTTTTTTTCATATGTTTGTTGGCTGCATGAATGTCTTTTGAGAAGTATCTGTTCATTTCTTTTGCCCACTTTTTAATGGGGTTGTTTGTTTCTTTCTTGTAAATTTGTTTAAGTTTCTTCTAAATTCTGGATATTAGACCTTTGTCAGATGGATAGATTGCAAAAATTTTACCCCACTAAGTAGGTTGCCTGTTCGCTCTGATGATAGTTTATTTTGCTATGCAAACGCTCTGATAGAAATAATCAATATCATGAAAATAGCCATACTGCCCAAAGTAATTTATTATTCAATGCTATTCCCATTAAACTACCACTGACGTTCTTCACAGAATTAGAAGAAACTATTTTAAAATTCATATAGAACCAAAAAAGAACTCGTATAGCCAAGACAGTCCTAAGCCAAAAGAACAAAGCTGGAGGCATCATGCTACTGGACTTCAAGGCTACGGCATGGTACTGGTACAAAGATAGACACATAGACCAATGGATACAAAAAATAAAACAGCATGATACTAGAACAGACAGACACATAGACCAGTGGAACAGAATAGAGGATACAGAAATAAGACCACACATCTACAACCATCTGACCTTCAGCAAACCTGACAAAAACAAGCAAAGGAAAAGGATTCCCATTGCTTTAATAAGTGGTGCTGGGAGAACTGGTTAGCCTTATGTAGAAAATTGAAACTAGACCCCTTCCTTACACCTTATACAAAAATTAACTCAAGATGGATAAAGACTTAAATATAAAACCCAAAACTACAAAAACTCTAGAAGAAAATCTATATAGTACCATTCAGTACATAGACATAGGCAAAGATTTTATGGCAAAATCCCCAAGAGCAATTGCAACACAAACAAAAATTGACAAATGGGATCTAATTAGAGCATGTTACTGCACTCAATACTCTAGGCAGTTATAACACTGTGATAAGTATTTGAATACCTGAATATAGAAAAGGTATAGTAAAAAGTTGATATTATAATCTTGTAGGACCACTGTCATATATTTGGTCAATTGTTGACTGAAACATCATTATAGAGTATGTGACTGTATTTCCATTCTGGTTTCAACCTTGTAGCAGCTACTCTTTGGTAAGTCATGCAGTGAAAAGAAAATAGTGTAGGAAATCAACAACACTAAAAGTTGATTCTTTGAAACTGTAAAAAAAAAATTAATAATCCTTTTCAAGATGATCAACCTACTATAAAAAAATTACCAATATCAGAAATGAAAAAGGATCTATCACTGCATGTTTTAATTATATTTTTAAGTAATGAAGGCATGTTGTGAACAATTTTTTGCAAGCACTTTTGACAGCTTAAATCATATAAATTCCTTTAAGTCAATAATATACCAAGATTGGTACAAAAAAGTAGAAAATTTGAATAACCCTATATCTGTTAAAGAAATTTAATTTCTAGTTAAGAACTTTCCCATAAGTAAAACTACAGACCCTTCAAAACTTCACTTGTGAATTCTACCTAGTATCTATAGAAGAAATGTTATCAATCTTACACAAGTTATTTCAGGAGACTAAAACAAGGTTTCTCAGCCTTGGTACTATTGATGTTTCAACCAGATAATGATTTGTTGTGAGAGGCTGTCCTCTGCACTGTAGGATGTTTAGCAGCATCTCTGACCTCTGCCCATTAGATGTCAATAGCAAACCCCAGTTGTGACAATCAAAACCTCTGCAGACATTACCATATGCCTTCTGTGTGGCAGCATTCTCTCCTCCTACCACACTTGAGAACCACTTGGACTATAGGAAGAAGGAACTTTTCTCAACTTCTTTTATGAGGTCTGAACCTGGTAAAGGCATTAGAAGAAAAGAAAATGACAGACCAATCTTCCTCAAGGGCATAAAAAAAAAAAACCCACACACACAAAAAATCCTTAACAAATTATCAGCAATTTAAGTTAGGAATATGTAAAAAGCATAATACAGCTTGACTAGATAGGATTTATTCCAGGAATGCAAAGTCAGCTTAACATTTGAAAATCAATCAATGTAATTTGCTATATTAACATAATAAAATACTTTAATCCTTTTTAAAGATTAAAGGAAAACTTCATCTCAAACAGATGCAGCAAAAGCATTTGACATAACTCATCCAGTGCTTATTCATTATAGGAAGAAAAAAAGACCTCTCAGCAAGCTAGAAAATTGATAGAGTGTCAACAGAGATCCATCTCTTTAATAACGAACACTTTTAGGAACAAGGTGAAGATGTCCACTCTTACCACTTTTATTCAACATTGTATGGGAGGTCCTAGTGTGATCAGGCATGAAAAATATTGGAAGAAGTAAGCAAAACTGTCTTTATTCTCAGATAACATTATTGTATACATGGAAAAATACTAAAGAAGCTACAGAGAAAAGCACTAGAATTATTAAGTGAATTTAACACAATCACAGAATATAAATTCAATGTATAAAAATAAAATTTATTTCTATATAATAACAGCAATTAGCATAGAAAATAAAAGAAAGCATTTATAGTAGCATCAAAACCATCAAATAATTAAGAATAAATTTAGCAAAAGAAGTAAAATATCTCTGCGCCTGATAACCACAAAATACTGCTGAGACAAATTTAAGAAAACTAAATGGAAAGAAAGATACGCTCTTGAATTTGACCACTCAATATTGTTATAAATATCAAAATTATTTTCCAAACTGAATCTTAGATTCAATGCAATTTCAGTCAAAATAACAACATACTGATTTATAGAAACTGACAAACTTATTCTGAAATTTATTTGGAAATGTGAAAGAACTAGAATAGCAGTGACAGTCTTTACTATTCTAGAAGACTAAATTGAAGGACTTATGCTACCTAATTTTAGGTATGTAAATTAAAATTATATAATCAATACAGGTTGGTATTAACCTTAAGATGCATAAATAGATGAATGGAAAAGAATGGAGTCTAGAAACAAACCCACACACTCATATGCTCAACTGTTTTTTATGATGTCAAGCAATTTAGTAGAAAAAGGAAAGTTTTTTAAACAAGTAATGCTAGGAATATTGTATATAAATTGGAAGAAATGAACCTTGATCCCTACCTCACACCCTAGCCAAAAAATAATTTGATCTTGAGGCATTAGAGTGTGAGTCGTGTGAGAAGCGCATCCATAAAGAGGGCAGCTAGGCATAGAATATCAGAACTTGTGCTGGGTGAGGAGGGCTTCCATATGGGGACTGCACTGGTGTTGTGTGTTGGAGCGTGAGCAGAATGAGAAGGAGGTATCCATGTGGCATTTGGCCCTGCATAGGGTCTTTTTACCCTGAGGGACGAGGAGAGCTTCCTTACAACAGGAGTAGCCCAGTCACGGCTAGGTAGGGAATGTGTTGTGGGGGAGAGAATTTTTTCTTCAACCCTCATAGGTTCTTAGTTGGAATGGACCTATGGCGAAAAAAAAGATTAACAAGAGGAAAACAAACATAAATTTATTAACATGTATGTTTCATATGTACATGAAAGACATTCTGAAAATGAGTAGTTCTCAAAGAGGTAGTTTTCATTCCAGCTTTTATAGCATCTTCAATGAAGAACAGTAAAATTTTAGAAAAGGAAAGAGACAAAGGTAAAGGACTTTGAGTCCTAAAGGTAGCAAATTGAGTCAAGACAACTAAATGGCAGATGAAGGCTAGTTAGTAGAGCTCATTAATGTAGATTCCCCTGGTGTTATTTCCAGATGATAAAGTCTAAAGTTGCCTTCAGTGTTTAACCTTTGTTCTTTCTAGTAGAAGGCGAGCAGTGTGCTTTTTGTCTCTGTAAATCTGTGTTCAGCTTTTAGGCAGATAAAGGGAGGGCAGAGAGCTTTCCTACATTTGCTTTTTCTTTTCTTTTCTTTTTTTTTTTTTTTTTTGAGACAGTCTTGCTCTGTCACCAGGCTGGAGTTCAGTGGCACGACCTCAGCTCACTGAAACCTCTGCATGTCCTTCGTTTCTTTGGGTAGCACATTTTATCTCCTACAGTGTCCATAGAAAGGCATATTGGCAGAAGCAGCCCAGAGGCATGTGGTGTGAGAGAGGTAGGCTGGTAAAAGATGAGTAGCTGTGGTGACAGAATATTATTTTAATACAGAAGTATTAAGTAAATAATTATGGTATAGGAGCTGAAAAGAAATTATTTAGGCAGTTAGTGAGGGTAAGAGAGTCCTCAGTAAGGCTTCCCTTTAACAAAAGCAGCCTCCAAATCATTTCTTTCTAACAAAGAGCAGCCTGAGAAATCGAGCTGCGGACATAGATGACCAAGCTGGCAGCTTATACTGGTGAATGCTGGCAGCTGTGCCAATAGGAAAAGGTTACCTTGCCAGGCATGTTCAACATGGAGGCACCATCTTCCCTTTTCTTTGTCAACTACATGTACAGTAAAGGAGCAGGCAACATGGCACTGGCAAGGTAGAGAACCTATCTGCATAATAAAACATTAGGATGGGGTGGCCATCTTCATCATGCACTGTGTAAGTGGCACACTCGTTCTGACCAATCTCTTGAGCCCTATGTAAATCAGACACTGCCTCCTCAAGCTTGTCTATAAAACTCCATGCATTTTACCATGGAACCGGAAGACCCATTCAAGAGCCCCTCTCTTAGCAGGAGAAAGAGCTTTTCTCTTTCTCTCATCTATTAAACACCCGCTCTTAAATTCACTCGTTGTGTGTCCACATCCTTGATTTCCTTGGCGGGGCAACAAACATCGGGTATACCCCAGATGAATGACACCGCTTCAACTATATTAAGGAAAATGGCAGCCAGTTTTTTTCATTGTTGGAGAAGGGGTATCTATGGAAAGGGAAGAAGCTAAAATGAACCCTGCTGGTTTAGAGTTGGAATTTTGAAGATATTAGTATAAACTCTGTATAGACTCATGTTTTTCTATATATATATATATATACCTATATATAGAAATGACTATATAGGTACATACACATATTCTCTTTCTGTGTCCACGGTAAGGACTTGGGAGCTGTGGCAATCCAACAGCTTCCCCCCGCCTCCCAATATGAGGTACCAGGCCTTTTTGAAGAAATGGCTGATTCCTGGGCTGGTTCAGAAGCTGGACAATATAGCAATTGTTTATGTATGATATGGCCAGCACCTGAATCAGGCCATTGGAAATGTGAACGGAGGAAATGAGGTATCTATCTGTTTCTCCAGCCTAGATTGTATAATCTTCTAAATCAAGGACTTGTTCTTTTTCTTTAAAAAAAAAAAGACACATGCCAAAATTTGAGTAGTGTGCCGTTTTTTCTCTTATACTCTCATTCCCTTAAGTGTCTACCTTTTCTCCTCTAGTTTTACTCACATCACTAACACCCCTTTCCTTCCTGCTGTCCCCCGAGGGTTTCCTACAGGTACCTTAGAGAATCCCCTGTTTCAAGGAAATACACTCTTTTCATCCTGCCTTTTTCTAAAAGAATGTTTTCTCCCACTTTTTGCAATAACTCAATAATTTTCAACCCTACCTAGACATTAGAATCACCTATAGAGCTATTTGAAAAGGAAAGGAGAGTGAGAAAGGGAAGCAAACAATGTCCAGGTCCCGCCCTAGACTGATTCATTTAGTTTCTACAGGTGTGTGGAACTCAGTCCATCACTCTTATTAAAAATTCCCCAGATTATTTAAATGTATTGCTAAGCTGTGAATCACTGCCTAAAATCAGGATATTTTCTGAGAGCATCACTTTCTAAGAGAGGCCGTTCTTTCTGTCACATCTGATAAACAACAGAGAGAAGAGTGCCAGAATTTTTCTTGCAAATCTCTTTCTTTATGTGAATCTAAATATATGTCCAGTTTTACTGCAGCACTTCATTCTTTTCCATCCTTTGTTTTCCATCATTATCTCACTAGGACCTTGACATCCCACTCAGAGTCACTTTCTCTCCCATAACTCCTACCATCATTCTGTGAGCTCCCAATATCCATATGGTCGATCTGTCCGTTGCCAGACCTGATGAATTTTTGCCTTCCTCGGTTCACTCCAGCATCATCCATGGCCACACCCAGAGCTTGCTATCACCCACTATGGTTTCATCAGAAAAATTATCGACTCTGCCGTCCCAGCTTCTTCCCTTTCAGCTTATATTCTCATGTTTCTCACATACACTATACCAAAGGTTTTTATATCTGTGGTGTTGTTGCTGTTTCATTTTTGCTTTACCTTATAGGGATATCTACATTATTTATTTCCCTTCATTTTTCTGCCAGTCTTTCAGTCCTTGTTCCCTCACTTTCCTCCTGGACAAAATGGTTGACCTAAAATACTTCAGTATATTTATTTCCCTTGACCCACAGACTGCTGCGTTGTCCCAGTAAAATCCTCACGCCACTTTCTCTGCTTTTTAATCTGTGCACCTGAGCCCTGCTACAAGTGTATGATTTCTGTTTCTGTTAGGGCCTCAACATTTCTGGAAAATCTTTTTTCTTTTCATTTCTATTTTGAATTCCCTCAATACCTACTCCAAACCTTCACCTCTCTTAACACCCGCTTTACTCACTCACAAGAATGACTGTATCTCCTTCTCCTACACCAAGGGAAATTGAAATTGAAACATATTCTTTCTCAACTCTGTCTCCCTCAACCCTACCACCTCTAAACTCAGTCAGCCGACAGCAAAAAGCCATGGAGTTGCTGATCAAGTTACTTTCTTGAAATATCTTCTCAGATGTTCCATAAGTACCTCAAGCTGCAGTTAATTTTTCCCACCCTTCCCCAGTCCTCCTCTGCATTGCTTATCAACCCAAAATTCTGCTAGTCATTCTTGACTTCTCTCTCTTTTACATCAAGTTCTGCCCTCTTTAAATCCTAAATATTTCTTAAACTATGTCTTTCCATTCCTACTACTGCTTCTCTATTGCAAACCTTCGTCTCTCACCAGAGCTGTTTCAGCAGCCTTCCAACTCATCCAGTTTCCTGCAGCCCATTCTCTAAATGGTGCCAGAGTCATTTTTCATAAATTCAAGTTGGATCATGTCATTTTGCTCCTGAAAGCCTTTCAGTGACTCCACCTTGGCCACAAGATAGCGTTCAAGCCCCTCAGTATGGAAAATGTAACCTTTCGTGATCTGACCAGCCCTATCTCACCTGCTTCATCTCCGTTCCTCCCTACCCCACACCCAAAATTTGATGCTGTAATAATACCTATTTAACTTACCCAAAATATGAGGTGAAGTTTTATTTGTTGGTACATTTGCTAATGATGTTTTCTTTTACCTAGACCATTCTTACTTTTTTTTTCTTATCTTCCAAGGTTAACTTTGAATACTTAAGGAATCACCCTTCCCTTACGTAGATAAAGTTAGGTGCCTTGCCCTTGCGCTCTCATAACATCCAGTATAGTCCTGAATTACTGCATTTAGCATACAGTATTAAAAATTCTGTTTCCACATCTGTCTCCACCAGTAAAATCTCTTTCAGAACAGGAACCAGGGCTTTCTCCTGTTTGTATACCCAGCACCTAGCGTACAAGAAGTACTCTATAAATGTTTATTTTCCATTTTGCCCAGCCTAGTCCCACAGTACATATCAGGCCCATAAACTGTGTTCTTCTGTAGATATCTGAAGAATATATAAATGAACGATTGATTTGGAAATTTATTAAAAAGGAATAAGGAAAGCAGAAGTTGAGATAACCGAGGTTTTCTTATGAGTAACTGGGAGGATGGTGATATCATTAAGTGAAAATGGAAACAGATGGAGGAAGTAGTTTCAGGATAAAGATATTGCATTGCTTTAGCAAGAGTTGGTTTGGGAAGCAGGAATAGACATCTCTTTACAGCTTTTCAGCAGATACTTGATCCGGTCAGCAGTTTTGGCAAGCACTGTGAACTAGAAGAATCTATTTAGAAATCATACTTGAAGATATAGAGGTGTGGCAAGGATCACCAAGGAAGTACTAAGTGGGAGGAGGACAGGGACAGACTTGTGGAATGTCTACATCTAAGGGGAAGGAAGAAGTCTCCTAAAACCAGAAAACCAATCAGTATAATGTAAAGACCAAGGGAGAAAACATTTCAAGAAAAATGTTTTCTTGAATTTCTTGAATTTTTATAGGGTGATCTAGTAACAACCAAGACTGTTCAAAGAAGAAAGGCATTTTGATTTGTTCTTTAAAAAATAGTTCTAGTCGGTATGTCTATTAGAATAAATTATTGTTTTCTAGACATTCAGCAGAGAAGCAAGGAGAGAGAAGATAGTTATGGAAGGGATATGATGAGAGTTTTTTGTTTGTTTTTAAATTACGAAATGCATGCCTTTTGGAAGCAATTAAAACATTCAGAGGTATATAAATTAAAATATAAAAGTTTTCCTGTATTTCTTCTAGTCTCTTTTAGTTTGACATTTATCCATCCAGAACTTTAAAAATATTTTTCTATATTTTTGTTTCTATAAAAATGAGATCACATTATATATTCTATTATTGCAAATTGCTTTTATTTTATTTTAATAGCATGTCATGAAGTTTCTCCACATCAGTATGAATAATTACCTCATTCTTTTTAATGGCTGAATAGTGTTCTTTATGATGAGTATGTACCATTATTTATTTATTCATTCTCTTATCGAATGATATTTGCCTTCAGTTTTTCACTATTACAAATAATTCTCCAGTGATTATCTTTGAACAAATATTCTCATGCTGTTGTTTATGTAATTCTGTGGGAGAAATTTTTTTTTTTTTTTTTTTTGGAGACAGAGTCTCACTCTGTCTCCCAGGCTGGAGTGCAGTGGCATGATCATAGCTCACTGTAAACTCACACTCCTGGGCTCAAGCTATCCTGCTGCCTCAGCTTCCAAGTAGCTGGAACTACAGGTACATGCCACCATGCCTAGCTAGTTTAAAAAAAAAATTCTTTAGAGATGGGGTCTTGCTGTGTTGCCCAGTCTGATCTCAAATTCCTGGCCTCAGTTGTGGGATAAAAGTAGAACTGTTGGAAGAGGGATGCATTTTCATTTTGTGTTGACAAGTCACTCACAAAAAGGTGGTACCCATTTGTGGTTCCTATAGTAGGTATTAAACTGCTCTTGTCCCCATACCCTCACTGACACTGGGTATTAATGGAGGATCTGCTCTTGTTTGTAGCCCTAGGAAAGAATCCAATTTAGAGGAGAAGTTTGTAAGTTATAAGAAAAAGAGATGATTGACAGGCCATAGTCACAGAGGGGATGGGTCAAGATGGTATCAAGAGTGTATATAAAAGAAAAAAAATTTTGAGACATTAAGAGAGGAATAGTAGATGAGTGAATATGGAAATAAATACAAATGAAGGAAGAAATTTTTCATATAGTCATCTTTATTTTAGGGAAATTACAAGCCAAGTTCCCAGTTGAGAATGGAGGATTACCAAGATAGAATTTTGAATAAAGGTACAGAAAAGCCTCTGTGAAAATGCTGTAAAGAAGCAGAAGGCAGTCAGTATTGGGAGTTCATCTGAGCTGAGAATTATTCAATTTGGGGGAAGCCAATGGTTGGGGTCACATTAATTTCTCTACAAGAATAACCAGAGATGTAGTCATTGGATTTGCCTGGGTTTGGGGCTTCTGGGTTGATGTAAATTTATATAACATTCATAATAAGGTACTTTTATTTTCCGTATTTTCCTGTTCCATTAGTACAATTTGTATAACCTAAGGTACACATCTTCTGGTCGGTCTGCACAGGAAAATGGTCCGTGTTCTGGTTTTAAAAGAAAAGGAGAGAGTATCACTTTTATACATTTTCTTGTGCCCACCACATAAAGCCGTGTAACTAATAATTTTATTTTGTTTATATAATTCTGAACATAAAGCCATTTATTTTCTTGGTTTTTATTAATAAATTATGATATGAGCAAACACTGCTAAAAATTCTGATCGGTATAAACCAGAGACATTTACATAAGAATATGTGATTTAGAGCGAAGCAGCTGGCGGAGCAGAATAGATCTTGAGGTCAGCCATGTCATCTGAGCCTACCCGCCCACCACAGCCCCCCACCCGTCATGCTTCAGTCGTGCTGCTGGACACCCCCTCCGACCTGCGAGCACTCACCATCCCCTCTGCGGGGCAGTGTGGTCCTGAGCCCCCTGCCCACTCACCAGAGGACAGCCTTCTCAGCGACGGTGCAGGCTTCACAGGGCCCCCGTCTACAAAGGAGTCTGCAAATGTTTCTGCTGATCCAAGGGCCATGGCTTCATTACCCCAGCCAATGGCGGCCCCGACATCTTCCTGCAGGTCTCTGACATGGAAGGGGAATATGTCTCAGGTGAAGGCGACGAGGTCACCTATAAGATGTACTCCCTCCCGCCCAAGAATGAGAAGCTGCAGGCCGTGGAGGTTGTCATTACGCACCTGGCACTGGGCACCAAGCATGAGACCTGATCCGGGCACGTCATCAGCTCCTAGGAGACGCTGGAAGTGCCCCTTCTCCTTGCCTTTGGGAGACTTTGCAAGGAGGAGGCGGCAGACACTGGAGATGACATTTTTCCACAGGAGACGGGGCTTCACCGGGGCATGGCCCCTTTCAAGTATCTCCTGGAGGAAGGGGTGTGGGGGCAGGCATGGGGTGCCCCCGGCCACCAGCACAGCCTCTGACCATGGCAACAACCTCTCACCATGTGAAGAGCATTAAAAGCATTTAAAAAGGGGGAAAAAAAAAAAAAAAGAAAGAATATGAGATATGAATCCTGGTCAAAGGCCACCTGGAATAAGTGATAGACCTAGCAACACTCCATTCAGCTTATTCTTGTCTAGAGATTCCCTCTGCTTCTGGGGGAGTTTAAACATTTTAATTTTAGAATACTGTTTTTTGAGTAGCTGCTTCTGTGTATTTCCAAGTCTTTTTCTTTAATTTTCACATTGTTTATGGGCATGGGGAAGACAAAACCCAAGTGCTATGAGTTTGTCGTGAACTTAAATTAGAGGGAACAGTGGAATAGTGAGAGATAACACATCTTTAGAGTATTTCTCCCTAAAATAAGAAAATATTATAAGAAGAAATGTGCTAATGGTGGGAACACAGTTTATTAAAGAAGAAAATATGTATATATGTTCATTTTCATTAAAACGCCTTTTATTCTACATGTGTCTTGTTGACCTTTTAATGAAATTATGTAAGTATGGAGTCTAGTTCTTCCACATGCACTATTACACTACTCCTTACTTACTCTGGGTACATAATAAATACCAATAACAATGGAAAATTAGAAATACAATTGCATTTCGAGGCACGTTGGTGATATTTTAATCCCTAGTGTTCATTTTTAGTATTTGGAAAACATCTTAGATACGCAAGTCTTGTTTTAGCATACTTTTTATTTCTATAGATAGTCTGGTTCTTAGTCATACTCTGTGGCTTTATTGGCTGTTTCATCAGTTTGAGTCTCATTTCCCCAACTCCCAGTATAAGCTTTTGAGAATAAAGACCATTTCTTTTCCAAAATTTTTGTGACAGGACACAAAATAAACATTGAGTAAATTATTTAAATTATACCTCAGTAAAAAGTAAGATAAAGAAAGTTCTTAATGAATTGCATTTCAGCCCATGCTGAATTTAAATATCTGTATGATTCGTGTCCCCTTCTCTGCCTTCAACAGTTCATTCATCGTTGTTCTTTCAGTTTATTAAAGTCAAACCGCGATGGCTGGCCGCTTGGAACATCATCATCCATTAAAAAGTACCAAGACTCCCCAAACAGTGGAGAGAACAGGAAGGAGAAAAAGACAGTTGGGTTTCATTCGCATGTGAAAGATGATGCCCGGTGGTCATGTCAAAAGAAAGATACATATAGACCCCAAAGAGGTAAGTTTAACAACTGGAGTAGCAAAATGAGAAGCTGGCAGGGGAAGGTAGTTGCTAGCCAATGAATTTCAGATGATTTCCTACAATGTTGAGCAAAAGTTAAATGTTACACACTGAAGTGTGCCTGCAGGGCCGCAGGTAACACATCTACTGGATTAGTGAATTGTGTCTGCATTTTTCTTAGAATACTAGTATGAAAAACTGTATCTAAATTGTCCCTCTTTTGCAAGCAAGAACTGTTAAGAATTAGCAGTAAGTATGATCATATTCTAAAATAATGTTCCAAGTGAGTAAAGAGGGCAAGATATTGAACATAAATCTCTCCTGGAAAAATAAACTCTAACAACTACAGTTAATCTTCAATTGACTGGAAACATGGGGGAGGGTAGAGGAGAGATCATGGACAACTCCCCATATTATGACTGAAACAAACCTCACAAGTCTAAAGCATATATTGCCTAGCAATCTTTTAAATGTCAATAATATTTCCTATTATGTGGTAGATTCTTTTTTTTTTTTTTTTTCCGGGCAGAGTCTCACTCTGTCACCAGGTGCCAGGCTGGAGTGCAGTGGTACGATCTTGGCTCACTGCAACCTCTGCCTCCCAGGTTCAAACGTTTAAGCAATTCTCCTGCCTTGGCCTCCTGAGTAGCTGGGACTACAGGCACACGCCACCACACCCAGCTAATTTTTATATTTTTTAGTAGAGACGGGGTTTCACCATGTTGGCCAGGATGGTCTCGATCTCTTGACCTCGTGATCCGCCCGCCTCGGCCTCCTAAAGTGCTGGGATTACAGGCGTGAGCCACTGCACCTGGCCCGGTAGATTCTTAAAGAAATCAATTATAAATAACTATATTAAATGTTGAGTGAAGCAAATTTGTTTCCTAGTTGTTCCTGGAGAGGCTTTTGGCTTAATCTATCCTGGTATCCTTAAAGGAATGACTTTGGAAAAGAACAGAGCAAGTCTGAGCTTCATTATACAGAAAAGACGTACAGGAAACAAAGGGCCAAAAAGACCTCTGAGCCCTGTCCTGCTCACACCTCTTTCCTAGGTGTCTTTGTTCCCCTTCCCACAACCATTAACCCTCATTTCCTTCTTACTTACCTCTTTCTCTGCTGGGGCCGAACCTTTCTACCTCTGGTGTCATGCAACCTACTTTTCATAATCTCTATAGCCACTGTCACATTTATTTATTTGAAAATTGGGCTGTTCTTTGTGAGATCTTGCAGGTGTACATCTCCCTGCCTTTCTTCATCTGCTACTAGCTCTGTCATGCTTTTTGGTTTAGATTATGATTAATCTAGAAATGGTTTAATCCTCTCCCAGATAATTGAGAGATGATAATTAGTTCAAATTTTGGGAGGGAGGGCTATCCACAATTTGAAATAAAAGCAAAAGTAAATGTTGTTTGACATAAGACAAAGAAAGGTTTTGTAGACTTCCATTGCTTTAGAACAACTTAGAAGCTGCTTTCTGGACATTGCTTCCCAAACTAAAAATTAAATTGAAGAAACTTTATGAGATAGAATCTTTACTTTCTCTGTTAGCAGTCCTTCAGAAATGGAAAACTCTTACCTCAGCTTCCTCTGTTCTTAGTCATTGCACTTCGGAGAGTGAAGAATTAGTCACAATTGGTGTGGTGGTTACACCGCAAGGTTTAACATAGTCTTCAGTTAACTTGTCTACAAATTTGTGTTGTGTGGCAGCACTAAGGTAAAATGGCAAAATGAGAAAAATAGTGTAATAGCAAAAGAACAAATAACTTGTGTTACTGGTTAATACCACAGCCACAGTAGAAAGCAGCAATTGAAAAGGCACTTTGAGGAAGATATCATCAGGCCAGCCCTTGCTGTGGTGAAGGTTAATCTCTCCTGGGCCTAGCTACAGAACCAGAAGGCTGAAAAGGGCTTGTGTCCAAAAAAAATCGATTTCTAATTTGAAACAAAATCATTTTTGACTAACAGGGGTTCAGAACCCATTCCTTTTTGCTGTATAGTCTGCTGACATTTCAGCACTTTCTGTTGTGCACAATGAATCCTAACAGTCATTTTATAATGTTGCTATACCAATCAATTTAACCAAGAGAAAGCTGTTACAATTCTGCAAAGTTTTCAGGAACAGTTTTCACTCATGGTTTTATTTTCTTTCCATTAGGTTTTTTTCCCCCCTTTTCTTGTGGGGCTTTGGAAAGGTTGTAGTGTTGCTCTAAAACAAAAAAAAGAATAGAAACTTTTTCCTCTTTTTAAGAGTTTTTATTTTAAAGCATTCACAGGAACTACTTTCTGTTCTGTTCATGAAAGAGACTGTCTTGTATTTTCCTTTTCTTTTATTCTAATATGGAACTGTTAGCAAAAGTATGGTCTACATGACCATTAAAGTGGCTAAAGTTGCCGGTTTGAGCCGTTCTGCCCATCGCACAGCTAGAGTATGCAGATTACAGTACAGGGCAAAGCGATTGCATTGGCGTTTGCTGTGGCCCCAACCAAATGGGAGATAGAAACTGTCCATGGATGCTGCGGTAGATTTGGAAACCCTGTTTATCCTAAGGCCGACGACCTGGCACAAATGACCCAAGTTACACTGCTTGGCTTAGCACCTTCTTAATTGCTTTTCCCTCTTTAGTGTGTCTGAATTTTTTAATACACTTTTCTTCTGACTTATATCTTTTGTTTCTTTCTTTTGTTGTTATCCTTTACTCATTAAATACTACATAGGACATTTACTACAGGACCATTAATCTTTATTACCAGTCTCTTACTCCCTTACCTCTCCTATCCTCCTCACCATTCTGCCAGCTTTATTGATGTTAAACATGTAAAAAAAAAAAAAAAAGAAAAAGAAGAAGAAGAAGAAGACGACCAGACTATTGTCTCAAGAACAACCTTACAATAGCAAAAATATGTACAGTATTGTCAAAATTGCACTTAAGATATGTACACTTGTTCATTCATCAGTTTTAGTTGCTTTTATTGAGCTATGTGGAACAGGGAGATAATACTTGGGAAAATCTAAACTTGAGTAAAGAACTTTTAAAAGGCATAAATCTGGAAACACCTGATCGTTATTCTTCTTTTTTCATCCTTTGCAGCCTCAAAACATTTTTGACCAGCTTGCCTGGAACCTCCCTTTCCTTGAGGAATCATCGCTATTCCCTTTTATCAGAGCCTTCAAAGCTGAGGGCATTTTCTTCTTGTTATGTTGATGGGCTAGCAGAGGCACTGAAGCCACGGAGCACACACTTTCCAGAACTGAAATCTTAAACCTCTGGGCTTGGCACTGCCCATTCCTAAGTCAGGCTGTGAAACCTGACTTTGGCCACTCCCCTTCCTCCTTTTTGTTCCTCCTTCATGAATCTCTACATTCCCTTAAAATGTTGGCAGAGGCTGAACCTAGAGCAATTTGGATTTACATGATGGTATTGATTGTGCCCTTCATTTTGTCTTTGGGGTTTTCTTAGGTTATATGATTTTATATAGCAGCTGCCACTCGTTAAGGTCCCCTAGTAACTTCCAAACACTTTTTTTTTTTTTTTTACTGGAAGATGATCGTGGTAGACTCAGCTGAAGTGAATAATGATCTCAGAAGCTCCTAGTTGTTCTAAGTGAGCCTGTGCTTAAACTGATGTGAGTGCTCTTCATGGCCCCAGGTGGGTTAAAGTACAGGACATGCTTAAAGAAATGAACAATTGGCCCAACGCGTTAGCTCACACCTGTAATCCCAGCACTTTGGGAGGCTGAGGCAGGTGGATCACCTGAGGTCAGGAATTTGAGACCAGCCTAGCCAACATAGTAAAATCTGTCTCTACTAAAAATAGAAAAAATTAGCCAGATGTGGCGGTGCACGCCTATAGTCCCAGCTACTCAGGAAGATGAGGCAGAAGAATTGCTTGAGCCTGGGAGGCAGAGGTTTCAGTGAGCCAAGATGACTCCACTGCACTCCTTCCTGGGTGACATCGAGCAAGACTCTGTCTAAAAAAAAATGGAAGAAAGAAAAGAAAAGCACTGCCTTAGGAGTTAAGAAAATATGGTGGGGGAAGGTTCTATTGTCTTTTATTTTAATGAGGTTTAATTTATATACACTAAATTGCAGAGGTCTTAAAAGTATAGTTTGATAAATTTTGAAAATTATATATACCCATGTAACCACTATCCCAATTAAGATATAGTACATTTCCATTTTCAGTAAATCCTCATGCTCCTTTCTAGTCAATCCCCCTGAGGCCTTTCTTCTTGGCTGTTGATGGCTGCCTTCTCACTGTGTCCTCACATGGCCTTTCCTGTGCGTGCATCCCCGGGAATGCTTCCTCTTATAAGGACATCAGTCACTCTCAGTTAGGCCCACCCCTGTGACCTCATTCAACTTAATTACCTCTTTAAAGATCCTGTCTCCAAATACAGTCACATTCTGAGGTGTCCTAGACTTTAGGACTTCAGTGTATTCATTAGAGAAGGCACAACTAAGTCTGTAACAACCACTTTCTTTCCAATTGTTGTGCCTTTTCTTTCTCTTTCTTATCTAATTAGACCATGTAGGGGTTTTATTACAATATAGAATACGATGAGAAAAGTAGACTTCCATGCCTTGTTCCCAATATTATAGGGAAAAGACAGTCTTCCACCATTAAGTATGATTTTAGCTGGAGGCTTTTTTTTTTTTTTTTTTTTTGAGTTGGAGTCTTGTTCTTGTTGCCTAGGCTGGAGTGCAATGGCACGATCTCATTTCACTGCAACTTCCGCCTCCTGGGTTCAAGCAATTTTTCCACCTCAGCCTCCTGAGTAGCTGAGATTACAGGTGTGTGCCACCACACCCAGCTAATGTTTTGTATGTTTTAGTAGAGACAGGGTTTCACCATGTTGGCCAGGCTGGTCTCAAACTCCTGACCTCAGGTGATCCACCCACCTTGGCCTCCCAAAGTGCTGGGATTACAGGCATGAGTCACTGTGCCTGGGAAGCTGGAGGCTTTTTGAAAATGCTCTTTATCAGATTAAGAAAGTTTCCTCCTAGTTTGCTGAAAGTCTTTGTCATAAAGGGGTGTTGAATGTCATTAAATCTTTTTTTCCATACTTACGATCATGTTATGGTTTTCCTTCTCTATTCTGTTAGTTTAATGATTACACTGATTGGGAGATATTGGGGTGGTAATATGTATTTTTTTTTGGTAGGGACCTTGTCAGGTTTGGGTGTCAGCGTTATGCTAGTGTCATAAATGCATCAGAAAGACATCAGTGGGAATGGTGTGGTAGGTACCTTCAGGGCCTCATCCCTCCCAAGAAACACTGAAAACTCTTGCAAAAACTGTCAGAATCTACCTTATCAGAACTCTGGATGATAGAGACAGACTTACAGAAACAAAACAAATTCTTAGCCAGGAGAAAAGCTGCTGAAGCATTGTCGGAGGACTTTACCTAGTGATGACTTAGTCTTGCCCTACCCCAAGCTTGCCCAACCCTCAGCCCATGGGCCACATGTGGCCCAGGATGGCTTGGAATGCGGACCAACACAAATTTGTAAACTTTCTTAAAACATCGAGTTTTTTTTTTTTTGTGATTTTTTTTAAAGCTCATCAGCTATCACTATTATATTTTATGTGTGGTCCAAGACAGTCCTTCCAGTGTGTACTAGGGAAGCCAAAAGATTAGATGCCCCTGCCCAACCCTCTTCCCAGCATGACCGCAGTCTAGAAGATGGCAGCCTGCTGCCCTCTGAGGAAGCAGAGCAGACCCTGTTCTCAAGGGATTGTTTCTCTGTTTCAGCCTGTCTGTGGATTCCCTACAGGGGTGACACAGGGAGCCTGCCTTTGTTTTGTTTGACTCAACTTTCTCTGGGCAGAGAGTGGCTACATGTAGGACATTCCTTGAAAACATTGAAAATCAGATGAACACACCACTGGCACCTGGGCTTAAAAAAACAAATAACAATGAGGCAAACAATAGACACACCAAAAAATTAGATAATCTAGAAGAAATGGAAAAATTCCTAGAAACACACAAACTACCAAAACTGTCTCAAGAATAAATAGAAGACCTAAATAGACCTGTATAATAAGCAAAAAAGATTGGATCAGTAATCAAAACCTCCCAACAAAGACAAGCAAGGACCAGATGGCTTCACTGATGAATTCTACCAAACATTTAAAGAATTAACACAAATTCTTCTCAGACTCTTCCAGAAAACGTAAAAGGAAAGAATACATCCTAATGAAACTGGAAAAGTTCCCCTATCCCCCTCACAGGGTGTGTGATTCGGGAGTGGCTTACTTCTTCAGTGCCCTGCTGCTCAAACCTCTAGGGGGAGCATGCAGACGGGCAGGTGGTGGGGCCATGGCAGAGTCCAGGGGTGGATGTTTACAGCTCTTGAAGCCCCAGTAGGCATGAGCTACCATGTGCTCTTTTAGTTTTGCCATCTACAGGTGGCTTGTGTTAATCATCTCACTTAGACCCTCTGCCTTATCTCAAGGACAGAAACCTTTCTGTATCCCTGGTTTCTAGCCTTAGTGTACCAGAAAAATTGGATCACATAGGCTTGGAGAATGAATGCAAGTTTTTATTGGATGGTGGGAGTAGCTCTCAGCAGATGGATGGGGAGTCAGAAAGCGGATGGATTGGGAAGGTAGTTTTACCCTGGAGCTGGGCTGCTCAGTGGCTAGACTCTCCTCCAACCCCTTTGGCCAAATTTCCCTTGTTGTCTGTGTCGTTCCACCAGTCAATGGCCTGCTGGCGTCTGCTGGTGCCTGTTGGTGTGTTCTGCTTTTCTTGACGTCTAGCTGCTTGTGTCCCTTCCTGCTAGTGTCTTGGGGTTTTTTATGGGCACAGGATGGGGGTGTAGCAGGCCAGGGTGGTCTTGGAAAATGCAAAATTTGGGGTGCAAAACAGGAGTGCCTGTCCTCACCCAGGTCCGTGGGCACAGGCCTGATGGTGGAGCCCTCACCAGGGACCCTGCCCTTTTCCTCCCAGCATTTCCCTGCCCCCCTCCCATATCACTAACTTGTTTTAAGAGGCCATCATTACCCTGATATCAAAGCCAGAGACAGATGTCACAAGAAAAGCAAACTATAGACCAGTATTCTTTATGAATATGGATGAAAATATCCTTAACAAAAAACTAGCAAGATGGATACAGCAGATTAAAAGGATTATACATCATAACCAAGTGAGATGTAGCCGAGGAATACAAAGGCAGTGCAACATATAAAAATCAATCAATGTAATACACATTAATAGAATGATGGAATAACCACATGATCATCTCAGTTTACACAGAAAAAGCATTTGACAAAATTCAACATTCTTTCATGATCTGTCCAACTTTATAGGAAATTGTTTGCTGACTCTGTCAAAGTAGGTCAGCAAGGACAAGGAAAGGTTTTGGAAGAGTACATGTGAAAAGTTGTTACAGGACAGAATAGAAATGGCATATACAATGCCCACTGGCTTCCCACCTGACCACATGTAATTGCAAGGAGGACTGGGGAGTCTAGCTCTGTACCTAGGAAGAAGGAAGGAGTACGTTTTGGTGGATAACTGACAGCATCTGCCACAGCAGTGTTCTCATAATACCCCCAAACCAGAAATATTCCAAATGTCCCTCGACAGCAGAATGGATAGAAAGTCATAAATGCATACAGTGGAATAGTACTTAGCAAAGAACACAAAGAAACTGCGGTACATAAAAATTATCAGCACAGGTAAATTTTGCAGACAAAAGACTCAAAAATAATATATATGTTTCTATTTTATAAAGTTCAAAAGCAACAAAACTAAATGACATGTCTAACCAAATACATACAATGGTAGAACTATAAAGAATAGAAAGGAAATAATTATTAGAATAGTTGGGTCCCCCTGGAGGCGAGAAGGAGTTGTGACTGGGGATGGATACTGATAATGTATCTGGGTGGCAGTGCTGCCAGGGCTTGCTTTCTTGGTCTGAGAATGGGTTACACTGGTATTTTCTTTATAATTTATTCTTTAAACTAAACTGAATAGATAATATGGCTCAGCTCTTTGAAAAATGTGAAATAAAACAAAGGGCCCAGAAACAGAATTTTCTTAAACATTGAGCTCTAAGAAAAAAAATTACCATGAAATATACCCAGCTATATCTAAGTAGGACATGATCCATTATATTCAATTCCATCTGTGCATGTGAAAATATATGTGCATGTTTATTTATGTAAATACATCCACATTTATATGTATGTAAACATATACATTTATATATGAAACTGATTAGCCCAATAATATTCTTGTCAGCATTTGTTGTTATTGTGTGTGTCTGTGTCTGTGTGTGTGTGTGTGTGTGTGTGTGTGTGTATGTGTGTTTAAATATACAGGAATATAGAGTTCCATGAATATGTGTAACTGTAATTATTGGGATACTTAATATTAAATAAAATTTATAAAGGGAACAAATACAATTAAAAGCTGATATATAGCTTTCTGGAAATGCAATAAGGAATAGAGAGAAGTAAGAAAAAAGAACAGTTAAACTTGGTTTTTGCTTCACAGCATTCTTATCCTTTTTGGGGTCTCATACCCTTTCAGAATTTGGTAAAAGATATGGTTTCTTTCTTTAGAAAAATAAATGAGCACGCATATATACATTGCTGTGTCTATAATTATGAGGTATTTGCACATATACATTCTTGAATTATAAATGTCCCTGAACCATCTGTTAAAATTCCTTCTTTAAATTGTCCCCAGTATTCTGTGATAGTGACTGAAAAGATATTTATATTCTGTCACTACCAGGCATTTCTTCTTCCCTTTCACCTCATTCACAAATCCCTGTCGATTCTTTCTACTCCTATTTGTCCATCTTAATTTCCTCTTACATCACCTAGGAGTCTACCCAGACAATTGTATTAGTAGTGAACTGCTTTGCCTGCCTTTATTCTATCTATTCCACTGTATTCTAAATTCTGCCACAAAATTAATCTCTCCAAAGACCAGTTTGGTATTTTTTTTGTCATTGTTATTACTCTTTTATTTTTGAGTCCATCTAAAATAATGCTAACAAGTTTGCCATACAGAGCCAAACAGACCTTGATTGCATTCAAAACCCAGCTTTGCTCTTACTAGCTGGGTGATATTGGATATGCTGCTTGACATTTTTACAATTTCCACTTCCTTATCTATAAAATAAGGACAATAATATAATTTAAAGACTGTTGTAAGTATTAATGAGATAATACATTTAAAGTGATTAGCAGGGTATAAGGACATAGTAATGTTCAGTAACTATTTCCTGACTAAATGAAATATTTAGACTTGAGGTTTTCTATTTAATGCTTTTGCTAATGTAAGTCTGTGTCTCCCATTTCATGCTCATCATTCTCTCCTATCAAAGAATCCTACCTCCTACATCAGATGTTCCCTAAATGCTATAGCCAAATGTGATCTCTCCCACTTCTTAATTCCTCAGACTTTTTGTAGTACATATTACAGCAGCATAACATAATGGCCAAAGCTCTTGGGTCGTCTTGGACATAGATACTAGCTCCATCACTTATTAGCTCAGTGACCTTGGGCAGATGACATGGGCTCTTTATGGCTTATTTTCCTTATCTGCAAATTTGTTATAAAAATATTATCACAAGGAGTTTTTGTGAAAATAAAACCTGATTTCTAAAAAAGGTAAAACAATAGAGCTAGAGAGGAGGCTAGGACCAGACCAAGGCAGGGGGCAGGTATTACCTACAGAGGGCAAGAGGGGAACCTTCTGGAGCAAGGAAATATTCTAAAACTAGATTTTAAAAAGAAATATGTAATACCATGCAAATTTTTTTAAAAACTGGCTTGTAGCCATGCCTTCACAGCTATGTAAAGTTACTATTTATCAAACACTACAGTTAAAATGAGTAAATTTTATGATACTCAAATGATACCTCAATAAAACTTATACACACTAAGCATATTATATGTGTTAGTAGTTATGATCTTATACTGCCTTGTGTTACTGTGGTTTTGGTTTTGGTTTCTTCTTGAGACAGAGTCTTGCTCTGTTGCCCAGGCTGGAGTGCAGTAACATGACCATAGCTCACTGCAGCCTCAACCCCCTGGGATCAAGGGATCCTCCTGCCTCAACCTCCTAAGTAGCTAGGACTAGGACTACAGGCACATGCCACCACACCTGGCTAATTTTATTTTTTATAGAAACAGGATCTTGCTATGTTGCTCAGGCTGGTCTCCAACTCCTGGCCTTGATCTCCTGCCTTGGCCTCCCAAAGTGCTAGGATTACAGGCATGAGCCACTGCGCCCATCCTCTATGTCTCTTTATGTGATTGTCAAGAGTGTCTCATGTCCTTACTCTTACATCTTCCTTCCCTTCCCCCATAAACTAAGCCTGAACTTAATCCTGGCACTGTCCAGTATTAATATGTGCTTGTTTGGGTTGAGGGTACCACAGATTTCTATATATAAGGAAGACTGAACTGTACATTTAGAGGCTGGTCTTTTACATCTATACATAATAGATTAGTGGGACCCCATCTCTACAAAAATAAAAATAAAAAAATTAGCCCAGCACAGTGGCACACATCTGTCGTCCTAGACACTCAAGAGGGTGAGGGAGGAGGATCACTTGGGCCCAGGAGGTCGAAATTGCAGTGAGCTGTGATTGCACCACTACACTGCAGCCTAGCGATAGAGTGAGACCCTGTCTCAATAAACAAACAAACAAACATGGTAGAGAATAGTTGACGTTAAGAGTGTAGGTTTTGAAGCCAAGGATAATGGTGATCATTTTGATGCTAATCTCTACAGCTGTAAGACTCTGACCTTCTCTATGCCTGATGATTTCTGGTTACACACAACCTGTTGCCATTCCCAAAGTTAGCAGGCTGCACTCCTGGCATTTTAGGGTCTGGTATTCCCAGCACTCCAGAGCTTTTTGTTATTTGAATACTCTCCCTTTCCTCAACGAGTGGATCCTCCCAAGTAACTTCATGCATCCTGGATAACAGTTTTCAAAGAACCAGAAGAAAAATTGTGGATGGGATTCTTACAGTCTTTTAAGATAAATACAGCAATATTTTATGTTACTTAGAAAATAATAAATAAATAAATAAAAACAATATTTCTGTCCATACCATCTTTTTATTTAGCACTCCAGAAGAAAAAAGTAATTACAAACTAAACATTTCTTGTTGGAAAGGAATTGAGGCCAAGTAAACCAGTTCTTGGAAGGATAAACTATTGCTTAGGAACTTTCCTGTGGCCCTTGAATGAATAGTTAGTTGAGCATATCTTCCTATTAAGACATGTGTTTTAGCCACTATTGAGTTCTCTAAAAGAAACTTTCAAGGGTTGTATATATCTTGAAAGTTTTTTAAAGAGGGCCAATTTAATTTGGAGGGTTTAGAGATACAAAGGGCTGGAATCTTTCTTATGAAAGTTAAAGGGAACAAAATAAAACATCCCACCTCCTTGGGCATTTTCACAGTAAACCAAAATCAGCAGGGGTTTGCTAGGCAATTAGGTCTAAAAACAAAATCTCTAGTTAGTCTGTCATTGCACAAATGTACTTTTTTAAAGTACATTATAGATCTCTCATGGTTACAAAACTGAAGGGAGTTTTTCATATGCCATTGTTCCATTTCAGGGAAACAAGTGGCTTACCTTTGAAGCTCGGACATTCCTATAGTGTCTAATATATTACTCAGAATAAACTTTTCCATATGCTTTTATTGAATGCCCAGATTATTTTCTTTATTGTTTATATAGGGACAGCAACAGGAGTTAGAAAAGATGCGTCCACATCTCCTATGCCAACAGGAAGCCTGAAGGATCTCGTCACCACAGCCTCGCCATCATTGCAGCACACCACCTCCCGGTAAGCTTCAGAGATGCTTTTAGTTTTTAATATTCTCCCCTATGAGAACATTTTTTGAAGTTTATTTAATAAGGAATGGAAATATCTTGACAATTCTTAGTGACTCTTTCTCAACAGAGGTCCTTCTTTTGAAGCATCTGGATTTGGCCAGTTTGAACTACATGGAGTCCTTTTCTTTATACATGCGCTTTCTTAGTTGATCATGGTAATGGGTAAGGGTTTCCATAGAAACCTAAAGCTAATGCTATCCTTCATCAGAAAGTCTCTTTAGCAGCAGGTCTTTCCCGTTTGTCACAGAATAGTTGTACATTTAGACTATAAGTTTAACTAGCTGAAATCATTGATATTGAACATTACAGTGGCTTTTGTATTAAACAAATACCAATATTTACTTATATCAGAGACATTTGAGGGGTTAAGCATTTGATCAGCCTTTTCTGGATTCAGGGAAATAAATATATTATTTAAAATATTTCATATCTAGTAAAGCAACTCCCATATTATGCAATTAAGGCTGATATATAAACATGAATACCAAAAGGGCTTGGCTTGTTTCCTCAGGGATATGATTGGTTTTGAGCACTCAAATTCATAGCATCTTATCCGATGAATTGAATATAAATGTTAAGACTTAATTTGTAGTTAAAGTCCATTGGCTTTGCAAAGTAGAAATCCCCAAATTATAGGTCTCAAGTCTGATGATTTTAAAGTTGTACTCTGAAACTTATTCTTTTGGTTTGAGGTAATTTCAAAAGGAAGAGAAACATTATTTCTTCCTCCTCTAAAAAGTTGTATTCTAGTCCAGTGCCTACAGATACGCTGTTCCAAAGAAGCCAGACCTAGGAAATAGTGTGTTCATCCTATTTTGGCTCTTTTTGTCATCCTTTAATTCTGGAGTTGGGAAAGTAAGAATCTTAAAGAACTTTCGAGAAATGACTCCGACACAAAAGATAATATTAATAACAATGGCTGTGTTATATTCGAGGCGAGATTAAGGGACCAACACCAACACAAAAGTATGCCAAATTGCAGGGTTTATTAAGCCGGCGACCACGGAGGACTCGCATCTCTCTAACCCGTGGCCCCGAATGGAGGGTGTTAAGACCTTTTATACCCGTAAGAATCACTTTGGGAGTCAGGGCTAGAGGCGGGGGTGGGGGTGAAGGGGACACAGACATTTAGGGGTTTTGGTAAATCATCTCCCGGACAGGAGGAGGGAGCGGGGCTCCGGACATTCCAAGGGCTTGAGGACATCTTGCCCCCTCGATTGTTACCTAAGTGGCTTACAGAAGTCAAGATAAGCGTTAGTTTGCACATCTTCTGGGCTGTAGTGGAAATAACAGATTTTGGTTACTTATTACAAGGCACAGGGACCAGGATGGAATTGGCCTGGGCTTCTATTCTAGTCACAAAGGCTGACAATTCTGGCTATTACTGATAAGAAAGGTAGATAGTTTGCAGAGCAAACTAGCAGTTTTATGTACAGAAGCCAAAGGCCAGCAGTTATTGTGAGGAGAGTGGGGCAGCCGTTACAACTTATTTTAAAACGTAGCTTTGTTCAGGTTCTAACTTTAGGCCAGCTATAGCACAGCTGCCATCTATTTAGTATCTGCCATGTCCACAACACCTTGCCAAGCCTTGTCTTATTTAATCTTCACAGCCTTATGAGGTGGTACTATTATCCCCATTTTAAAAATTAGGACAGTAAGGCTCAGAGACATTGAAGAACTCTCTAAGGTCACATAGCTAACAACAGGCAAAGCCAGCATTTCAGACTCCAAACCTCGTAATCTTAAATATTCTAATAGTTGACAATGATAACCTCTCTATTTTGGAGGCCACCTACAATCTAAAAGAGAATATAAGTAGTCTGCCACAACCTTTCACTGTTGCTGCTTTCTTTTATTTTTAATGCTGCTATTGTTGGCATTCTGCCTAAGACCTACAATAAGTTGTGATTCTGAAATGTGGATGGGGCTTCCTTTTTGGATCACTTAACGTTGTGTCTGAAAAAGCTTGTACTCAGAGGGCTTCCGTCCTAGCTCACCCTGAGGAATTCATTTGGAGGAGTTAGAGGTAAAGAAGGGAGATAATGTGGATTTTCAATCTTAGTGAATTTTCCTATTAAGGAAAGATGAAAGATTAAAATGAGATCTTTTACAGCACTTTAACGTGTTTTTGTTGGTTGCATTTCAGTTTAGAGGGAAGGAAAAAAAAAAGAAGTGGAATAAAATGTTTTCCCAGTAAGGGTTTTATAAAACATCTTCAGCACATATTTTTTGAATGGACCATATCAACACTGTAGAGTTCTACAAGCCCAGGTTAAAACTGCTGTGAAGAGTCCTATTTGCAGACCTTTAAAAAATGATTGTCTATTTGTTCTTAATATTGCAGATCAGCTAAATACAGATTCTCAGAAGCTTCCTAAGTAATGAGCATTTGGCTTAATAAAACAGTGGGTAGCACACTAGATTTTATCCTCAGAAATGCGTGCTGGCATCATATACATCTCTTATACAAACTGCAGAGTTAAAAAAAAAAAATCAGTACCAGGAAAATCGTTTACTAGGAAGGTTATAGTGGTGGCTTTCCAGATTTCGGAATCAGGATTATTTGAATTGTTTTTAATTCAAAGTGTAGAAAAGGCATTTTTTTAAAAATAGACTATGTATCAGTTACATGCAAACTCTTAATGTAAGAGAAAAGGTTTCTTTATCTCGACAAACCTTTGAAAGTACCGAAGAGAATAAAGAGTAAAATCTCTTCCCCTGTCCACCTTAAATTTAATTTTCAAGACATGCAAATGAGGATGAGGGTGAGACAGATGCCAGTGGGAGGCAGGTTTTCCTTTGTTCTCTGAAAATACCTAGAAGAGTTCCATTTCATTCTATGTATAGGTGAAAAAAAACACAGGTGTGGCAAAGTCATCTTTCTCATTCACAGTGTTGGTTGTTAATTGTTTTCACTGCTGGCTGTCAATATAATGTGAAATTTTCATTCCCCATTCAAGATGGAAAAAGTTGTGGCTGAAAATGTTAACATTTGCATTTTTATTTGTTGATTTATTTAAAGGACAACCTCTCCTACAGCAATCCATCACTTGGTGACACCCCAAATATGAATAATGTATTGTAGACTTGCAGTTACAATGTGTAGTAAGTGCTGGAGACAGTAAAGGAATGTTAACTATGTTGCAAATGTAATATTTATTGACTCATAAAGTTTATTGCTTTCAAGGTTCAATAATACTGACCATAAGACATTAATATCACTTATCCTGATTTTAGCTGGACACCTTTGTATGTAGAAATATTCATCTATCTCATGCTAATAAAATAAATATGTAATTTACAGCATAAGCAAAGAGGGCATTATAGTTTTCTGTGCTGAAAGCTACAGTGTTTTTTTCTCTCCATTTCCCTTCTGTCTTTCCACGATGATCACACACCCCTAAGCTGCCAAAGAGAATAAGCACAGTGGTCATCTTGGCACAAGAGGGTGGTGAAGCTGAATTAAATGTACCATTCATTTCTGCTTGGCTGGAACAAGCAATGAATGCCCCATGGACCATTCCATCTGGAAAGAGGAGTGGAGGGGCTTTCTCTCTGTCATTCTGAACACCTCGGGATAGGTGAGTCTTGGCTGTAAGAGAAAGTTAAGTAAATACTTTTCCTGCCATAAGAGTGAGTCAGAGTTGATCCTCTAGTCTCCAGTGAGAAGCCAGAGCTGGGCAAACTACCATTTGCTTCTCAAATGAATGTGTTATGAGCACAGATACAACTAATAATTAACCATTTTGTGCCTTCCAGAATTAGGTATGTCCATTGCCAACAATAAAGATCATTCAGGAAATAACTAACACCCAAAGCAAAAGAAGTAATGATAATTAGCAACCATCAGCTGTAATTGTCATCTACATTAAGATGCAGAATTATGTATTTCTTCGTTATAAATAGCCTTTCTAATTGTACTTGATGTATGCCAATTTAATCAAAATGTATACTTGCAACAGGCAGATATTTGCATTAATGTAGCTTTGGATCTTCAAGTCTTTTATTTCAAATTCGACTGGAAAAGAAGGCCTCTTACGCCTGTATATCTTTCATATGTTGGTGTCTTTTTCTATTCAGGCATGTAGATCTGATACATTTTATATTAAAATGAAGATAGTATCCTCTGGGATTGCTCAATGCAACAGAAATCTTGTCACCTTTAAAAATGTTGGTTGAGTTTCTATTTTTTAGTCATATGGTAACACAATGATGATTGTGAGACCCTGATAAACAGAGGCACACCAGGAGTACAGCGGCAGGATTAAATTTTCAGTCCCTGAAGTAAAACATTACTAAGGTCACTTCTCTCTGTTTTTCTATGACTCATACAAACAGTTACAGCTGGTACTTTCCCTGTGCCTCTGTGTGTGTGTGTGTGTGTGTGTATGTGTGTGTGTGTGTGTGTGTGTGTGTGTGTGTGTGTATGTGAGATGTAAAGAAAGAAAGGGAGATTTCACCAAATCATGCTCAACAGAATTTTCAGAACTGGAACTGGAATTAGCCTATTTCTAGGATGTACTATTCACCTATTTAGCTTTTGCTTTTTTTTTTTTTTAAAAGAAAGATGAGTTTCTAATGACAACACAAAAATGTTAAAAGTTTTTGTTTTATTGCTTTTTGAGTTACTGGTGGGGAGAGGTGTTGATTTTGTGAAGCTTCTTTTTTCTTGACAGGATTTGGAAAATACTTGAGTCCATGCTTTGAGGGACTTGATAAATTATTTGGGGGCTTTAAAAATACGTTATTTGTATTACTCACACGTGATGATACATATTTTGAGTTATACTGTGACGTTTCATACATGTATATAGTGTGTAATGATCACATCAAAGCATCTAGTGCATCCATCGCCTCATATTTTATCTTTTCTTTATGATTAGAACTCTCAAAATCTTCTCTTCTAGTTATTTTGAAATATATTAGGTTGGTGCAAAAGTAATTGCAGTTTTTTCTATTAAAAGTAACGCCAAAAACTGCAATTGCTCTTGTACCAACCTAATACGATGCAATATTGTTAACCATAGTCATCCTACTGCACCATAGAACATCAGAACTTATTCCTCCTATCTAACTGTAACTTTGTACCCAGTGACCCATCTCTCCCTATGTCCCACCTCCCATTCTTCCTAGCCTTTAGTAATCACTATCACTCTCTACTTCTATGAGATCAGCTTTTTTAGATCCCACATACAACCGAGGTTGCTTGTTGGAAAGCAGTCGAGGCCAAGTCAACCAGTTCAATATTTGTTTTCTGTGCCTGGCTTATTTCACTTGACATAATATCCTTCTGGTTAATCTATGTTGCCACAAATGACAGGATTTCATTCTTTTTTATGGCTGAATAGTATTCATTGTGTATGTATACCACATTTTCATTATCCATTCATCCGTTTATGGACACTTAGGTTGATTCTATGTCGTGGCTGTTATGAGTGCTTCAGTAAACATGGAGTGCAGATATCTCTTTGACATATTGCTTTCGTTTCCTTCTAATATACCCAGTAGGGGGATTGTTGGATCATATGGTAGTTCTTTTTGGAATTTTTTGAGGAACATCTATACTATTTTTCGTGATGTCTGTACTACTTTACATTCCAACCCAATAGTATACAAGAGTTTCCTTTCTCCACATCCTTGCCGACACTTGGCCTTTGGTAACCGCCATTCTACCAGGAGTGAAGTGGTATTTCATTGCGGTTTTGATTTGTATTTTCCTGATGATTATTGATTTTGAGAATTTTTTCATGTATCTGTTAGCCATTTTTATGTTTTCCTTTGAGAAATGTCTATTCAGGTCTTTTATCTGTTTTTTTTTAGTCACTTTGTTTTCTTGTTATTAAGTTCTTTGGTATTGTGGATAGTAACTCCTTATCAGATGGATAATTTGCAAATATTTTCTCCCATTCTTCAGGTTGTCTCTTCACTCCGTTCATGGTGTCCTTTGCTGTGCAGAAGCTTTGATGTAATCCTGTCTGTCTATTTTTGCTTTTGTTGCCTGTGCTTTTGTGGCCATATCCAGGAAAGCATTGTCCTGACCAGTGCTGTGGAGATTTTCCTCTATGTTTTCTTCAAGTAGTTCCATAGTTTCAGGACTTACATTTAAGCCTTTAATCCATTTTGATTTGATTTTTTTGTATCTGATTAGAGATAAGGGGTCTAGTTTCATTCTTCTGTATGTCTGCATGTGGATATCCAGTTTTCCCAGCATTGAAAAGACTGTTCTTTTTCCATTATGTGTTCTTGACACCTTTGTCAAATATCAATTGGTTGTAAGTACATAGATTTATTTCCATGCTCTTTATTATGTTAATAGTTTGGTTGGGTTTTGTTTTTTTTTAAGGACCTTCCTTTGCTGTCAATCTTAATGTGTTCTGAAAAAACAATACTTAATGTGTTCTGAAAATTTTGCTATAAGTTTATGCCTTGCTGAGCTTTCTATAGTACAGTTGCCTATGCAAAGCCATGCTTACAAGGCAGCTATTTAGACACAACTGACTAGAAGGTGGCTTGTGAGATCTTTGGCCCACTGAGACTGAAATCTAGGAACTAGGCTCAGAAGTATCTGAATTTATAGATTCAGTCCTATCCCCATCAAACTACCATTGACTTTCTTCATAGAATTGGAAAAAAACTACCTTAAACTTCATATGAAACCAAAAAAGAGCCTGCATAGCCAAGACAATCCTAAGCAAAAATGAAAACAAAAACAAAGCTGGAGGCATCATGCTACCTGGCTTCAAACTATACTACAAAGCTACAATAATCAAAACAGCATGGTACTGGTACCAAAACAGAGATATAGACCAATGGAACAGAACAGAAGCCTCAGAAATAACACCACGCATCTACAACCATCTGATCTTTGACAAACCTAACAAAAACAAGCAATGGGGAAAGGATTCCCTGTTTAATAAATGGTGTTGAGAAAACTGGCTAGCCATATGCAGAAAGCTGAAACTGGATCCCTTCTTCATACCTTATACAAAAATTAACTCCAGATGGATTAAAGATTTAAACATAAGACCTAACACCATAAAAACCCTAGAAGAAAACATAGGCAAAACCATTAAGGACGTGGCATAGGCAAGGACTTCATGACTAAAACACCAAAAGCAATGGCAACAAAAGCCAAAATAGACAAATTGGATCTAATTAAACTTAAAAGCTTCTGCAAACCAAAAGAAACTAGCATTAGAGCAAACTGGCAACCAACAGAATGGGAAAAAATTTTTGCAATCTACCCATCTGACAAAGGGCTAACAACCAGAATCTACAAAGAGCTTAAACATGTTTACAAGAAAAAAACAACCCCATCAAAAAGCAGGCAAAGGATATGAATAGACACTTCTCAAAAGAAGACATGTATGCAGCCAATAAACATATGAAAAAAAGCTCATCATTACTGCATTAGAGAAATGCAAATCAAAACCACATTGAGATACTATCTCACACCAGTTAGAATGGTGATCATTGAAAAATCTGGAGACAACAGATGCTGGAGAGGATGTGGAGAAATAGGAACACTTGTACACTGTTGGTGGGAGTGTAAATTAGTTCAACCATTGTGGAAGACAGTGTGGCGAATCCTCAAGGATCTAGAACTAGAAATACCATTTGACCCAGCAATCGCATTACTGGGTATGTACCCAAAGGATTATAAAACATTCTATTATAAAGACACATAGGCACATATATTTACTGTGGCACTATTTACAATAGTAAAGACTTGGAACCAACCCAAATGCCCATTAATGACAGACTGGATAAAGAGAATGTGGCACATATACACCATGGAATACTATGCAGTCATAAAAAAGGATGAGTTTATGTCCTTTGCAGGGACATGGATGAAGCTGGAAACCATCATTCTCAGCAAACTGACACAAGAACAAAAAACTTAACACCACATGTTTTCACTCATAAGTAGGTGTTGAACAATGAGAACAACATGGACACAGGGAGGGGAACATCACACACCTGGGCCTGTTGAGGGGTGGGACCCTAGGGGAGGGATAGCAGGGTTGGGGGGAATTGGGGAGGGCTAACATTAGGAGAAATACATAATGTAGATGATGGGGGGCGGGTGCAGCAAACCACCATGGCACGTGTATACCTACATTACAAACCTGCACATTCTGCACATGTACCCCAGAACTTAAAGTATAATTTAAATTATAATAAATATAAATAAATAAACTATGGACATTAAAAAAAACTCTCAAGGTCATCAAAGACAGAGTCAAAAAGTGTCACAGCCAAGAGAAGCCTAGGGACACGCGATCTGGGATCCTCAGACAGAAAGAGAACATCAAGAATAAACCAAGAAAACCTTAAGTATGGACTTCAGTTAATAATAATGTCTCATTCTGCATTAATTGTAACAAATGTTCCACCATACTAATGTAAGATGTTAATAACAGGGGGAGCTGGATGTGGGGTGTATTTCTCTGTACTATTTTCATAATTTCTCTGCAAATATAAAGCTATTCTAAAGTTAGAAAAAAAAATATATCAGATAGAATTTATTCTCATTTTTCCAAAAGGACTTCTTAAAATATGAGCTGTAAGGCTGGGAACTGTGATTTTAGCTTTCCTTTCCCTCACAGTAGCAGTTTACACACTATACACAAAGTAGCATTAACCATAACTTTTCCATTTTGAATATCTTGTAAATAATAAAATTAAAACCAAATGAAATGATGAACGTAAACTGATACTAATCTGAAAACTTCAGAAAATAATGTATTGAGCATGTAAAAAAAAAATATGGAGTTATAAACATGCCTGTCTCCCATGTTTAACCAGGAAGGTAAAAAGCCCAGCCATTCAAAAGGATTTCCATTTAGTTGGGTTGATAACTTGGAATTCCAGGCTGCTGCAGTACCACCAAGAACAATAGAATGTATAGAAATTCTTGAGTGTTTGATGAAAAGATACTGCTTTTAGTTAAGTCATGATGTTGGACAGATACTGTAATCCCCCACTGTTAAAAGCCATTAATAAAAGAATCCATTCTTGCACACACTGGTTTATAGTGTGCAAGTTAGGAAAATAAACAAATAGGCTAGGTAGAAATAATAACGATGTAGCAAATTCTAAGAAGCGAATTCAACTTGAAGAAGCTTGTCAAGACATTCTTACTAGAGAAAGAGTATATTGTACTTGGGAAAATGTACATTAGACAACAGCTTCTATTTACTACTCACTTAGAATTCTACTCCTTGGCTTCAGGAAATCTTTCTAAAGGCCTCAGTTCTGGGTGAGGAGGTTGTGAAAGGTATTTTATTTTTCACACTATTTTTCAGATGTTCTACAACAATGCTATGTTACTTCCATTGTTTTTAGAAACAATGTTTCTAAAACTAAAAAGACAAAGGGAACACACTTACAGGAGAGAAACCCATTTCAAAATTTTACACTCAGTGGTTCCGAGTAGTTGCAAAAACCCTGAAGTTAGTCTTGGCCCATGTGACATAAATATCTTATTTCTTTGTCAACCCAGCAATAGATGAGGATTATGCTTCCTTGTTGTGTCTTCTCCAGGGTACTGAACTCTGAAAACTGCTATGATTGGTGACATCTGTTCAGTATTGCCAGTTCCTGCTGTCATTTCACAGCTTTTAGCCTCACAAACTGCCATTTTAGAGTTGTTCATTTGGTCCAGGGTTATCAAATTCCCTTAACTTCAACTTTAAGAAATATTTTTTTAGTGTCTCTTCCTTCGGCACTTTAATGCTTTTATAAAAATTATTTTATATGTTACCTAATGTATTCCTTACAATCACAAGAAAGTAAAGCTCCAAGAAGCAATTACAGAGCAATTAAGAGCCCAGGTGTAATAATTATAACTCCGAGGTTTATAGGCCTGTGTTTGAATGCTAGCTATGTGGTTTTGAACAAAGCATTTAATTTAATCTATAAAATGGGAATAATAATATCTCCCTCATAGGCATGTCATGATGATTAAGCAGGACAGATTATGTACAGTACCTAGCACAGGCGTGGTGCATGGCTGAGTGCTCCATAAATAGCAGTTGTCATTAGAGAACTTCTCAGGGTCACTCAAGCTGTCAGGAACAAGCTAGGACTTGGACCTTCCTTTTGTGATTCCGAACTACGTGTGTATCCCCTAAGAAAGGGTTAGGAATAGGGTTAGGTTCTTCTCAGAGGTGAGCAATTTGATTGTATTTTTTATGTTGACTTTGCAGACATGCCTGTTACTTTACCTCCACATGCCCAATTCCTTATGTGAAAATATGAATATTAATAGCTATTTTATAAATTTGCTCAGAGAATTAAATATGACTGTGTATGCAAATCCTTTAACGTGATGCTTATCCATATTGGGCACTCAGTGTTAGCTTTCTTCTTCTGTGCTCTGGGAAATAAAACTTCTTTGGGCATCTAGAACAATGCATGTGAATAGTACTGGCCCCTCTGCAAAATGCCCTAAATGAGTGCTTCTGCCAAGATGTGGCTTCTGCAAGCCACATGTTTATGAATGACCCTGCATTCAAAGGGCTTTCTTTATGCAGTGTTGGTGGATTTTCCAGTGTTTTGAGACTTCCCCTCCATTTGTTTTTCTTCTAAATGGAGGAGGGTAGAAAGTAAGATTCTTGTCTAGATCATAGGGTTAAGATTTTGTTTGTTGTTTTCCTAGGATATCTGTTTCTAGAGTCACTCAAGGACTGACCGAAGTTACTGATAATTGATTTTACCCTCATAATTAGCCATTTCATAAGATTCTGAAAGGATTTAATTCCCTTCAGAGCAGTGGTTCTCAAATCTCTCTGCCCATTGGAATCACTTAGGAATCTTTAAAAAATACCTATTTCTAGGCTTCATTCCAGATTAATTGAATCAGAATTGCCCATAATGGGCTCCAGTGATGTGTGTTTTTGATTTTTCAAAAGGACTCTGATGCACTTTGTCTAAAGACACATATTTGGAAATCCCTACTCTGGAGTTGCACATCTCCTTACTACCTAACCCCAGCACACCAACATTCTCCCTTTCTTTTTTCTGTCCCCTACCTAAGCCCGGGGCTTCTTCTTTCCATTAGCAATTTTTATGAGTCATCATTATCCTCCTCCCAAGGGATTATCAGACTATGTCAATCTGCAGTGAAAACACTAAGAAGCCCTTAAATAACTTGACTTATCAATTTAAATTGTTGAAATTGGGGATTAATTACTAAGACGTATTGTTGGTGTCAGTCTTCTCTACAAAAAGCTTGTACAGACTCATCATTTCTCAGGGAATTCTCAGCAAGTTTAAGAGAAAATTTATAAGGAAACATTCCTGATGCTTTCTACCACTTTCCCTTCTGTGCTTCATCTTTCTCCATAGTACTTACCACCTTCTAATATGCCATGTAATTTCCTAGTGCGTTTTATGTACTGTTTGTCTCTCCCCTCTTCCTCTCCTGCCCCACAAAGGATGTGAATTTTATGAGCACAGGTATTTTTTCTATTATTTTCTATTCCTTTCATCTCTGCGCTACAGCAGAGCCTGGCTCACAATAGGCATTCGATAAATATTTGTTGGATGGATGAAATAGTGAATGGTCATAAACAAAGCGAATGTTTCTTTTTAACTTACCAGTTCATGACATTCCTGTCCACACCTATTTTGCTTTCTGTCTTCACCACATCTCCAAAAGAAAACATTGTTTCTGCCCAGCGTATACACGTAGTTTTGCTTCTTTTATATCCCAAAACTTACTGCATTTTCTCTCATTTTAAGGTTTTTCCATTTTGTAAGAATTAGAAAACATCTTGGCTTTCAAAGTATTTCCAGACAGGATAACAGCAGGTTCCTGAGTGTGAGCAGTGTCAACATGTTTTTTGCATTGGGAGTTGATTGCCTAGACAATGCCAGTGTCAGTGAGGATATCAGATATGCTTTCCTTAGCCATTCAGTTATCTTATGTTCAGCCATATCACAGAGCTCTTCCTAAATCTCTGCTTTGGTCTGCAGCTGCTTTATTGTTTGGGTTTTCTCAACTTAAAATCCTTGCATATTGACAGGCAGCAGAGCTTTGAGGAAAGGGCATTAGAATCAAAGGCCAAAGATCTGGATTTATCCTGCCTCTAACGCTTACTACCAGCAAAACTTTGAAAAATCCCTTGACCACATGGAACCTAAGTTTTCCTGGCTTCTGTCCTCTGTCTGACCCTTACCCTTTGTTTAGAGATAAAAATCAACAGAAAAACAGGTACATCTGTCTCTTGATTTCAGAGTAATTTACACATTTGTATAATAAAGTATGAAGAAATAAATGTTTCCGAAAATAATTATATAATTGATTTCAGAATAACATGGTTTAAACTTCCCATTAAAAATGTTTGGGTTTTGTGCTAGTCAGTGAATGACACCATGTCATTCACAGCATGGCACAGAGCAATTCCATGAGAAGCACTGACCTTCCCAGTTGACAAGGGGCCCAGTACAGTTTACATGTCCTGAGATTATGCTCTGTGAACATACTGAAGGTTTACTTTTTAAATTTTAAACAAAATCATGTCTGGAAAACATCAGATCTTACTATATGGAGGATACCGACTGAAAGAAATAGAAAAAAAGTAACATGCTTGGTTGCCAGTCACACTGAAAAACATGACCATATATTAATGTAGGCTACATGCTTGGCTTTGGGGAAAGAATGTTCAGATTTGTGCCTAAATAGTACCAAGAATGCCACTGTGTAAATCAAAGACTATCAGCAAGAATACTTAAAATGGAGAAGACAAAGAATAAAGTTAGTTAATGGTAATTGGCTAATGTATCTGCAACTCAGCTGGACATTTCTGTATACACTGTTGATATATTTAAATATATGTACATATATAGTGATAAATATATGTGTGTGTATACACACACACACACCACTTTTAATATATTGAACATTTTCATCTTAATGGGCTATCTTCCCCCCCCAAAAAAAGACGGTCTGTTTTTTTCCTTCAGCTTACTTTTTCTTTATTCCTTGGGGGGGAAATTCATTTTAACATTTTATATTATCGGTAACTGCTTATGAATTTAACCATAAAAATTATCATTAAACAGTTATGTATGAAAGTTCCTTGTTTAGTGGCGTTCTTGATACTATTAGGCACAATTCTGAACATTCTTTCCCCAAGGCAAAGCATGTAGCCGACTGTAATATACGGTCACATTTTTCGATATGACTGATGAGCTCAATTTGGACATCAAGGATGTCATCTTTTTTTCTCTTTCTTTTTTTATTTTTTTTATTTTTTAGACAGGTCTCGCTCTGTCCCCCAGGCTGGAGTGCAGTGGCACATCTCACTGCAACCTCTGCCTCCCAGGTTCAAGGGATTCTCCTGCCTCAGCCTCCCGAGTAGCTGGGATTACAAGCATGCACTACCATTCCTGGCTAATTTTTCTATTTTTAGTAGCGGCGGCATTTTACGAGGTCAGCCAGGCTGGTCTCGAACTCCTGACCTCAGGTGATCCACCTGCCTCGGCCTCCCAAAGTGCTGAGATTACAGCTGTGAGCCACCACGCCTGGCCCATTATCTTTTTTCTTATGTCTTTGTAAGCATAAAAGGAGGCTGAGTGCAGTGGCTCATGCCTGTAATCCCAACACTTTGGGAAGCCAAGGAGGGAGGGTCCTTTGAGCTCAGGAGTTGGAGACCAGCCTGGGCAACATAGTGAGACCTTGTTCCTAATAAAAACATTAAAAATTAGCCAGGCATGGTGGCGTGTGCCTGTAGCCCCAGATACTCAGGAGGCTGAGGCAGGAGGATCACTTGTACCCAGGAGGTAGAAGCTGCAGTGAGCCATGATCACACCACTGCACTCCAGCCCGGGTGACAGAGTGAGACCCTGTCTCAAAAAACTAAAAATAAATAAATAAATAAATAAATGAAGGGAAATGTATGAACATTGTTATTTTCATTAGGCTTAAGACTTCTGGATCTATGTTCTCACCAAATCATCTTTACTATGCCTTTATAGAGGATATAAATTAACTTCTTGGTGTACAAATCCTGATGAAAGAAAGAATGATTACCCATGAAAGAAAGATTCCAAGTTGATTTCAAAGCTCAACAGCAATTGACCAACACATTTTCTGTGTTTACTTATTAAGGCTTTCATTGATTTTCTTATTGTCATGGGTGCCTACTGAAAAAAGTATGACTATTACTGAGAACAAAAAGCCTATCATCGTCCAGGCACAGTGGCTCACATCTGTAATACTAGCACTTTGGGAGGCCAAGGTGAGCGGATCACCTGAGGCCAGGAATTTGAGACCAGCCTGGCCAACATGTCAAAACCCCATCTCTACTAAAGTAAAAAATTAGCTGGATGTGGCGGTGGGCGCCCGTAGTTTCAGCTACTCAGGATGCTGAGGCAGTAGAATCACTTGAGCCCAGGAGGCCGAGGTTGCAGTGAGCCAAGATTGTGCCACTATACTCCAGCCCAGGTGACAAAATGAGACTCTGTCTCAAAAAAAACAAAACAAAAAACGTTAATCATCACGTTGCTTGGTGCCCACCCCCCAAATACTAATAAATGATCAACTTTGTTGGAACATAAGCCTCTTAGCAGACAAGGGGAGAGTGATTACTGTTGTACCTGAGAGGCTGTTTCTTCCTATAGGAAAGCTGGGAGATTCTGAGGTGGGTTGGGATTTGTATTAGAATAGGGACCCTGCATCATGCTCTTCCCCACCACATGGGCTACTTTAGACCCTAGTCAATAATTAGAGTGAAAAAAGAAAATTTCAAGCCCAATACCTGCACAGCAAGATAGAAAGCAGACAAAAGTTGTATATAGTTGCATGTTTTGTACAAACCTTGTATACAGTTGTTCCTTAACATACATGAATAATTTTGACAGTTGAAAGATATTCTGGATTAATGTTCATATTAAATAGTAATATATGATAAGGAATATAAGATAAAAAGCCTTGCTTAGCCAGGAGGATTTTTTTAATGTTTTATTTTGCATAAATAAAAGGATGCTAGGAATTGTACCTCAGGGTTTTTTTCCCCCTCTCGGGTTCTGATCAGCCCTGATGAAGCATATTTAAGAGCCACGATGGAAGCCAATCCCTGCTAGAAAAGAGATGTTCAACTTGTTTCTTACCGAGAGCTGTCTCTTCCCTATCTTCTGTAGGACAGGGCCCTGGAAGATATCTGTCCTACAGAAGTCACCACAGTCATGTATTTAGTGCTTGGTGTAACCTAGTGAAGTCTGAAAGCATCTGCCTGGGACATATGCCCTACCACATATTAAATGGACTCTGTACCACAAATGGTGTTTATAGAATATAAATAAGCTTCTTGGTATACAAATCCTAATGAAGGAAAAATAAATTATCCATGAAAGAAAGATTCCAAGTTGGTTTAGAAGCTCAAGAGCAATTGGCCTTGAGCTTCAAATGACAGTATGTACTTTCATTCAAATGCTTTTAAGTGTTCACTCCATTAGTGAAGTGATGCCACCTTGGCACAGATAGGGGTAAGTGCTGTGCCAGATAGCTCAGAGGGGGAGTCCTTAGTTGGCGTCCCTTCATTCCATCCAGCCCGTTGGATCGAATGAACAGGATGGATATTGCCTTCACAGTCTGGCTCATTACTGAGAAATGTGCTGCTTCTAGACCAGTTGATAGTACTCCAGCTCCTGTCTTCTGGATGAAATGGACTAGTTGGGGGAGGAACCAGATTCTGGTAAAAGCTGAAGTGATGCATCATCTCATGGGTGGATGATAGTAATACAAACCGCTGGTATACAAATGAACAAGATAATTAGTGGCAGAACTAAGACTGGAACTGGCTCGAACCCATTATAACAGTGGAATCTCTGTGGACAGTGGGAGGGTTAGGAGTCACTGAGAATTGCCGTGATGCTCCCGGAGGGGCCTCCTCAGCCAGGATTACAGTTTCCCTTTGTTCCTGGTTCAGCACTGCTAAAGCTTCGTAGCTTTCCCAGAACTGTCTCCTCCAGTAAGTTTATGCCTCACCACAGGTTTCCCTAATTCTTTTGTCTTTTTCCTTTGGATATAAATACTTTTATAAAATGATTCTACTGCTGTATCAATTTTAGGTCACATGGTATTGACTTTTATTCAAACAGGAAGATTTCATAGCAGAATTATAACATTATATCATTACTTCAGCGGTATCTTTTGTATCAATGTGAAAATTTAAATTTCACGCCCTGCAGACTTCACAGTATTTTATGCTTTTTTCTGCTTTCTCTGCTCCTGTTGTTGCATGAAGAGTAAATCCCTGTATCACATTCATTTCAGAATGAAAGAAAGTTAAAGTTGATCCGTTTGAGATCTCTAGAGTTAAGTAAAAATCAGTTGGCAAAAGCTGCTATTAAAGGAGAAAAAAAAAAAGAATTCTCTTCAGCTAATATGGCTTTCCTTATGGGTGAGGATAGTCCCAAGACTAAAAAGAAGAAAACACCTCTCCGTTAACCCTGGTTAGTGGGACTGTTTCATTAGCACAGCTTATCATACATTTCTGGATTATAACATAAGATATCCCCAAGTATGTAAGTATGAAAAGCCGTCTCTCCTTCACACAGCTATTTATTTGAAAGAGAGAAGCAAATGTAGTAGGGAAAGCTATCAGTATAAGGAAAAGTCTGGAAAAGGTTAATAGCAAATATGGTGGGGGGGAAAAAGTCAGACCTTATTATTTAAATTGGATATTTGGTTAAAATAAATTATTTTAAAAATGAAATCAAATGCCTGTATACAGAAGGTTTTCATATCAGTGGTTTAAGATCAAGATAGTATAGAATTCAAATTATAACTTAATATCATAAGCTATTTAACATTAATTTCTAAGAAATACATTCATGTAGCCTTTATAAAAATTATGAAATACTATATGGCCTATAACAAACTATTCCAAGTTTACTTTATTGCCACCAACTTCAGACCATGGATCCAAAGTCAGGTTTAAACTGCTGAATAAGATTAATTAGCTATGACACGGGCACTCAACATTCACCTCATAAAACCAACTATAATCTCTCTTTGGAGGGCTATTTATAGGGGTTAGGGAGGGTTTATTCAAGAATCTGTTTGCTAAAGAGTTTTTAAGGAAACTGATACCAGTGATTTGTTAGCAGTCACTTAAGCGCTTGTTTCTTAGGGACAATTGCAGTGGTACTATAGATTTTTTTAAAAAAACATTTAAATTACCTATAATCCTATCCCCCACTGTATTTGCTGTATCCACTGTATATACCACTGTCAATATTTTAGTATTTACTATATTTCCTTCCAATTATTTTTTCTTTCACTTTTTATGCACCTCTCTTTCCTTAAAATTTTCCTAAATTGTGAAATATCTGGAAACTAAAAAAGCAAAAACTCTTCCTTATGTTCACCATTCTGTGAATCAATAAGAAAGAGGTAGGTGGGGAATTCGGTATGCTAAATGAAATTGCCTGGATTGGCCTTTTAGCCGGATCTGTCTGGGTCTTTTTACCGCCAGTGCACTTGGGAGAAACCGTAGTTGGTCCCCCCAGGGTTGAATTGTTGGAATGAGAATGTACATGTTTCTCTCATAACTTACCTAGGAATGCTATAATGTGAATAGGTTTCTAATTGGATCTATACAGAAATTTAGTCTGTATTAAAAATCACTGCTATAAATACGTGCTATATTCTAAAAGTGACTCTTACCTGTATTTTTGAGGTGAGAAAAATATATATTAAAGTTAAATCAAGCAATTAGAATGAATTTCTTTGTAGAGGAAGAAATAATTAAGTGTAATCCTTCTGGTTAGGCGTACTGCAGGACAAAGGCATTTCCTGGAGGATGCTACTTGAATTTTCTGGTTGTCATTTTACTTTGTCAGTTTCCAGAAGCACAGGCAGCTTTGGCAAACAACATTTCTTCACCTTTCTGGGATGCAGAGTTTGAGCTGAGAGAGAAAGATACTATTTCTCTGAGCCTCTCATGAGACATCAAAATAATGTTGGATTTTTACCTCAGCATACCCCATTTATTCATTCTTTCTCTCTTTCCTTCAATTTATCATTGATTTTGACCCAAACAAGGGATGTGAGGTTTAATTACTATGCTGGCCCAGTGCCAGCTATAATGAGCCAGGAGACCCTGGCCTCCCCCATCTGTCTTCATCAAATTCAGTCCTTCCTATTGATACCTCTTGTGTTTCAATAACAAATGACTCCTACCTGTATTCATTGGGTTTTTCCTTGTCATGAAAGTTTCTAAATTCTTTCAGGCTGGGATAGATAGTGAGTCTGTCTGGGTCTTTCTACTGCTAGAGCACTTGGGAGAAACCCTAGTTTGTCCCCAACCTTGGTAATGCTTCATTGAAACTCTGGTTTCTTTCACATCCGTTCCTGCTTTATTTATTTCTTGTTTAACAACAATCAAAATATTTGTACCTATGTGGCTACACTTGCTTTCTCTGTTGACTCCCATTCCCTTCCTCCCTGTCTGCTGAAGCATTCTAATTTTCTTAGTATCAGCAAAGCCTACAAAAGGAAATAGGGGCAATAAATCAGATATAGTTTCTTGCACTATTTCTTTTTTTTAACTTCTTTTATACATGTGAATTTAAACACTTCATTATATACGTTACATTGGGTTTACATATTCATTCACTGAAATGCTACTGTTCTCACAGTGGCAAGCAAGTAGCACTTTAGAATCTTCTTTTACGTGTGCCTGCACTAATTCTTATTCTCTCCCAGCCATAAAGTATCATGGAAGTAGCATTAGGTACACTCTAATCACATCTTTTATCATATTTGAGTCAGAGGCATATTCCTTGGGAGAACATCCTGGTTACTATAAAGCCCATCCATCATGGCTTGCATTCAGAGTGTATCAGCTGCTTCACTCACGGTCTTCCATTTTGCATTGAATAGGGGAGTTGGGTGACTGCCTTTTCCAGGAAACACACTGTATATGATTGACCTTATCTATCCCAAAAGGCCAGATGTTCCCCCCATCTCTAATTTTCATCTGAGGTACTAAGTGGAATCATGTATTAACCCAAACATGCAGCTGTATCAAGAACGAGGGAAACAGTCCTTGAGTTCACAATCCTGACCAACTATTAAAGTAATGGCTCTTCTGGGAGCCATCTGTATATATCTATATATCAACAAAGGGGATGAGCTCTTTGTGTAGCCACTAGTATCTCTTTCATAATTTTGTCCTTTGACAACCTCTGTCAACTTCTTTGTGACCAGAGGGCAGAGCGGTATAATCTGCTATATTAAATTGAATGAATCTAGGTCTCTTCCAAAGAACTCTGGTTTCAGCTTGCTCACAATCAGTTCTAGTCTCCCAGCTTCAACTATGGCACTGAGGGCAAGCAAAACACCTTAACCTCCAGCTCATTCTGTCCCCACTGAAACAGCCCTGAACACCTGGTTTTACTTACATCTAAAGATAAGACTGTGGCACACACAAGAAATTGTGTATGTGTGTGTGTGTGTGCGTGTTGTATGGAGGGGGCAAGGGTGTTTCTTGTTTGCTGGGGTGTTCTCTGTAATAGGTTTGTATTAAAGGTTATAAAGTCCATCTATCCATATTGTCTTTCTCTTTGAAAGTATAAAAAAATCGGAAAATAGAACACTACCATTTTATTTTGTAATCTTAAACTTAATACAATGCACTGATGATGAATTATTTATGTTATGGAATGTGTTTTCAATAATGTGTAGCATAAAATGAAATGGATGTGTATCCACATGCGCCCTGAACTTTCTAAAGTGCACGCTAATGAACACAGTAACTAGCATCATTTTGACCTGGTAGAATTTACAAGGCAGGCACTTCTTTCTCTTGGTTTTGGTTTCTGCATTATGTTCTCCAGCAATCAGCTTACAGCTTTTCCTACTGGAGCCTAACAAGCAATATTCTCTGACTCTAAGCTGTCCAGCAGTGCTTGTCTCTCAGTACAATCAAGGTTAGGGTCTATAAATTTCACTTGTCATACTGCCTTCCAGCCATACTAATTAGTCTTTAATTCATAATTAGCCAGAAGTTACAATTCCATAGAACATCTTATATTAAATGGCCATTATCTAACATCATAATTTCACAAAATGATTAAGATGTTAGAAAATGATTAAGATATCTTAAGTTTCCCAGTACTTGGAAGTACAGGTGTAGGAATCAAAGGAGGTAATTTTTAAAAATATCTCTGTAGCTCTGGCTGCACACAGGAAGAAAAGAAATAAATGAAAGGAAGAAAAGAAATTCTTCTTAAATAATTTTATTTTTATAGTTGCACAAATTATCAAATGTACCCAAATTTGCTTTTCATGTCAAAATCTCTGAGATCAAGTTTGTTGTTGCACAGTGATAATCTTTTACCAAACCTCCCAAAGAGCAACAAAAAGCCAAGAGTAAGCATGCCATGAACCTTGATTGGTGGACATTATTGAAGAAGAGGATATAGTAAGTTTTGGGAATTTATTTTTGTTAATGATAATATGTATGAAGACTTCACTTGGGACTGATAGCCAAGATAAAAAAAGGATACGGGTGTACAGTCCCTCATCCAAAACTCTTGGAGCCAATCAGTTCTAGTCTGTAGTCTAATTCTGAAATATATTTCAGAATTCAATATTTAAAAAGGTAACATGGTGTAATCCCAGCACTTTGGGAGGCCGAGGCGGGCGAATCACGAGGTCAAGAGATCGAGACCATCCTGGCCAACATGGTGAAACCCCGTCTCTACTAAAAATACAAAAAAATTAGCTGGGCATGGTGGTGCTCGCCTGTAGTCCCAGCTACTCGGGATGCTGAGGCAGGAGAATTGCTTAAACCTGGGAGGCGGAGGTTGCACTGCACTCCAGCCTGGCGCCTGGTGACGGAGTGAGACTCTGTCTCAAAAAAAAAAGTAACATGGTACATAAACCATATGGGATACAACATCAGCATAATGTATGATTATTCATATTAACTGGATTAAACAAAGAGTATATAGTCTCATTAGTTCAGGTCAGATTTTGTCACCATGTAAATTTGAGTTAGGTCAAAATGTCGCTACCAAAAAGGTTGAGGAAAAACTTTGAGTTTTCAGGAAAAAACTCTTACAATTTCAGAATTTCAAATGAATATTAAAAACCCATTTAATCCTTGGACCACTCTTGGGCATTTTCATTTATTTCTTCCTCACCCAGGAATCTCTACAAAAATCTGCTTCCTTTCAAATCATTTCTTCATGTTGTTCTCCTAGACAAAATGCTAGGCTACACAGATTACAGAAAGAACCTATTAAGGTATTTCATGTCCAGCTGGGTTACATACTCACTTGTGAGAAACAGAAAACTGAATTGTTTTCAAAATTATTGTCTTATTTAAAAAGAACAAATTCATAGGGTATATTTTGTGAAAAGTAGGTTTCCTCACATCCCAGTCTCTCAACCAAGTACCCTCCTACCCTTCTTGGATATAACTACTACTAGTTTCCCACATGTCCTTTCAGGGCTAATTATGCATATACAGTCTTAGCTGTGTATGTGAATGCATATTCCTCATTCTTTTAAATTGCTGCATAGTGTTCCATTATATGCATGTACCACAATGCAATTAACCAGTCGACTAGAACAGATATTTGAGTTATTTCCATTCTTTTGTGATTACAAACACTGCTGCAATGAATATTCCTATATATATCGTTTATAAATGTGTGAGGATATCTGTAGGATAAATTCCTAGAAATGGAATTGTGGGTCATAGAACATTTTAAATTTTGGTAGATATTGCCAAATTGTTTTAATAGAGGCCATACAACTCATGTATCATCTACAATATTTGAAAGTGCCTAATTTCTGATACCTTTTACAATGTAATCAAAAAGTTTGGTACTTTGCCAGTCTGAAAAGTGAAAATAGTATCTTGTAGTTAAAAATGCAAAGAGTAAACTTTTATATTTGAGTCATTTATATTTTCTGTAGAATATTCTATCTTTTGTCCACTTCCACTGAGTTGTTAGTCTTTTTCTTTTTTATTTATAGGTGCTTGTTACTTATAAAGAAAAGTAACCCTTTTTGTATGTGTCAAAATGGTTTTCCCAGCTGTATTTTGCCTTTTAACATAGGTCGTGTAGCACTTTTTCCATGAAGAAAATTCTCCCATACAAATGATTTTTTTAGGTCTTTCAACTGGTTATATCTTTGCTTCATCTTTAATCATTTCACTCTGCATCTATTCCTGTAATAGTTTGTTATGGTTGATGTTTTATTGATATAGCATAGTTGTACATATATCGATGGTACATATGGTATTTTGGTACATATATACAATGTATAAGGATCAGGGTCGTTGGGATATCTATTACCTCAAACATTTATCTCTTCTTTGTGTTGAGAAAGAATTCCCAATTCTTCTCTACTAGCTAGTTTGAAATATACATTATTGTTAACTGTAATTTCCCTACTGTGTTATTGAATACTAGAATCTACTCCTCTATCTAACTGTAATTTTGTATCCATTAATCAACTTACCTTCATTCCCCTCCATCCTCTTCCCTTCCCAGCCTTCACTTTGTGGTTTCCTTTGCCGTGCAGATGCTCTTTAGCTTTATGTAATTACCTTTGTCTATTTTTGTTTTTATTGTTCTATGCTTTTGAGGTTTTGCCCAAAAACATTTTACCCAAACCTATGTCCTATAGCATCTCCTTAATGTTTTCTTCTACTAGTTTCAAGTTTCAAGTCTTACAGTTAAGTATTTAATCCATTTTGACTTGATGTTGGTATATGGTGAAGGATGGAGATCCCATTAATATTCAGTTTTCCCAGCACCATTTATTAAAGAGACTGCCCTTTCCCCAGTATATGTTCTTGATGCCTTTGTCTAAAATGAGTGGCTGTGTGTGGATTTATTTCTGGGTTTGCTATTCTAGTCCATTAGTCTATGTGTCTGTTTTTGTGCTACTACCATGCTGTTTTGGTAACTATAGCTTTTTAGTATGATTTGAAGTTAGGTAGTGTGATCCCTCCAGCCTTGTTTGTTTTGCTCAGGATTGCTTTAGCTATTTGGGATATTTTGTGATTCCATATGAATTTTAGTATTTTTAAAATTTCTGTGAGGAATATCATTGGTATTTTGATAGGGATGGCATTGAATCTGTAAATCACATTTGGTAGTATAGAGATTTTAACACTATTAATTCTTTCAGTCCATGAGCGTGGGATATCTTTCCCATTTATTAATGTTCTCTTCAATTTCTTTCATCAGTACTTTATAGTTTTCCCTATAGAGATCTTTCTTTTTTGGTTAAATTTATTCTTAAGTATTTTTTTAGCTATTGTAAATGGGATTTCTTTCTTAGTTTCTTTTTCAGATTGATCACTATTATACTATGGAAATACTACCGATTTTTGAATGTTGAATTTGTATCCTGCAACTTGACTAAATTTGTCAATTCTAAGAGTTTTTGGTGAAGTCTCTAGGTTTTTCTAAATATAAGAACATGTCATCAGTGAACTAGGATAATTTGACTTCTTCCTTTTCAATTTGGATGCACTTTATTTCTTTCTCTTACCTAATTGCTCTGGCTAAGACTTCCAATACTATGTTGAATAAAAGTGGTGAAAGTGAGCATTCTTGTCTTGTTCCAGATCTTAGTAGAAAGGCTTTCAGTTTTTCCCATTCAGTACGATATTAGTGATATTAGCTGTGGGCTTGTCATATATGGCCTTTATCTATTTGAGGTATATTTGATACCTAATATGTTTAAGAGTTTTACCATGAAGAAATGAATTTTATTGAATGCCTTTTCAGCATCTGTTTAAATAATCATGTGGTTCTTATCCTTGATTCTGTTGATGTGATAAATCACATTTATTGATTCAAGTATGTTGAACCATCCTTGCACCCCTGGGATGAATTTCATTTGATAGTGGTGAATGATCTTTTTAATGTATTATTGAATTCTGTTTTCTGTTTGCTAGTATTTGATACGAAGTTTTGCATCTATATTTATCAGGGATATTGGCCTGTAGTCTTCTTTTTTTGTTGTATCTTTGTCTGGTTTTGGTATCAGAGTAATGCTGGTCTCACAGAATGACTGTATGTTCTCCTCTTCAATGTTTCAATGTTTTGAAATAGTTTGAGTAGAATTGGTGTTAGTTTTTCTTTAAATGTTTGGTAGAATTCAGCAGTGAATCCATCAGATTCTTGGATTTTCTTTGATGGGAGACTTACAAAAAGCCATATAAGTTTGGCTTCAATCTCATTAATTACTGCTGATCTGTTCAGGTTTTCTATAAGTGGTTTAATCTTGCCATATTGTATGTGTCCAGGAATTTATCTGTTTCTTCTAGATTTTCCAGTTTGTTGGCCTATAGTTATTCATAAATGTCTGTAATGGTCTTTTTTATATTTCTGTGGTATCAGTTGCCTGTTTGTTTTTTTTGTTTTTTTTCCCAGAGCCCTGCTGGGATACAAAATGCTTCTTTCTTTTCATCTCTGATTTTATTTATCTAGGTCTTTTCTCTTTTTTTCTTAGTTAATCTAGCTAAAGGTTTGTTGATTTTGTTTATCTTTTCAAAAAACCTACTTTTTGTTTTGTTGATTTTAAAAAATTTTTGTCTCAATTTCATTTATTTCTGCTCCAACCTTGTTATTTCTTTCCTTCTACTTGGTAGTAACATGAACAATGCAAAGTTGGAGTAGAAGCAAAAATGGTATGGAGTGGAAATTTAAAGCAAGAATCAAAAAATCCAATACTGTTGCCACTATGGCCATATTACATACCATATATGGAATATTAGTCCCAGGCAGAATAGTAATTTTCCAGAGAAACAGAGAAGAAAATACTCAGGAATATTGTGTACTTTGGAAGGTGAGAGGGCTGAAACTGAGATTAATTCAAAGTCTACAAATCAAAAGGTTAGCTTCCTTCCCCTGTTCCAGAAGTAGAACACACTTCCTCTCATGCACAATATTGAAGGATTCCTTTCTAAAGAAGCTTTATGGTCCAAGAAAAACATTTCCACATACTGATACTTTAGGTCCCTCATAAACTACTGATGAAAATGTAAAATGGTACTGCCATTTTGGAAAACACTCTGGAACTTCCTTAAAAGGCTAAACATAGAGTTACAGTGTAGCCCAGCAATCCCACTACAAGATGTCTACCCAGAAGAAATGAAAATAGATGTCCATGCTGCAACTTTTTTGTGAACGTTCACTACAGCACAATTCATAATAGAAAAAAGATGGACACAACTTAATGTCCATCATGTGATGAATGGATAAATAAATGTGGTATGTCCATACTGTGGAATAGTATTTGGCAACAAAAAGGAATGAAGTAATGATACATTCTACAACCTGGATTAACCTTGAGTGAAAGAAGCCGGTCACGAAAGGCCATACAGTATATGATTTTATTTATATGAAATGTCCAGGCAAATCTGTGGAGACAGTTAATAGTTCAGTATCTGTCTAGGGCTGAGAGGGGCCTGAAAGTAGGGAGTGATTGTTCATGAGTACAAGGTGTCTTTTTGGGGGCAATGAAAATACTCTTAAATTAGATTATGGTGATAGTCTCACAACTCTAAATAAACTAAAAATCACCGAGCTGCATACTTTAAATAGATATGCTTTTCTGTATGTTTTACTTCAACGAAACAGTTTAAAGTTTATAAAATAAAGAAGTGATTCAGCCACATTGTATGCTGCAGTGTCATTATGTAAGATAAGGACTACAAAAAATCCATTGGATTTAGCAGCAGGAAGGTCATTGGTGAGTTTGGTAATTTCAGTTTTATTGGAGTGGTAGAAGGAAGAAGCTAGATTGGAATCAATTGAGATATGGTTTGGTTATGGAAAGGAGAGTACTTCTTAAGTGCTCTTGGTTATCTAGTAAGCAAGAAAATATTGAAAGTTCTAGAGCAGATATGCATTACTAAAAAGTTCGTAAGAAGCACAAATAAAGTGATTGCTCTTATCTAAGAGAAGGTTCATGTCCTTCAGTGTAAAAGGAAGAAATGATGAGTGCTGAAATGGAAGACTTGTAAATTTGATAGTGTAAAGGCAATTTCTGTTTGATGGCTTCTGTTTTCTCTGAAGTGGGAAGCAAGGCATCTGTTTAGGGTAAATAGTGAAATAGGGAAATGAGGAGAGCAAAACAGCTGATTCAAGAAATGCAGTCACTTTGTCTGAAACTGTTTAATACACACATAAGATTGGTGACTTTATGTCTATATTGGACCTGATTTTGTTTGCTTGTTTTGTTTTTGTTTTTGTTTTATCTGCACCAACTATAATTGACAGAAAAGAAAGATATTTGGATTTATCCAGTGTTGTGTTTGGTGGTAGAGATCAAGAAGACAAAGGATTTTTTTTTGTTTTTTAACTTTTAAGTTTAGGGGTACATGTGCAGGATGTACTTTGTTACATAGGTAAACATGTGTGATGGGGGTTGATTGTACAGATTATTTCATCACCCTGGTATGAAGCCTAGTATCTATTAGTTACTTTTCCTGATCCTCTCCCTCCTCCCCACCTTCTGCCCTGTGGTAGGCCCTAGTGTGTGTTTTTCACCTCTATGTGTCCATGTGTTATCATTTAGCTCTCACTTACAAGTGAGAACATGAAGTATTGGTTTTTCTGTTCCTGCATTAGTTTGCTAAGGATAATGGCCTCCAGCTTCATCCATGTTCCTGCAAAGGACGTGATCTCATTCTTTTTTTGTGGTTGCATAATATTCCATGGTGTATATGTACCACATTTTCTTTTCCAGTCTATCGTTGAGGAGCATTTAGGTTGATTCCATGGCTTTGCTATTGTGAATAGCTCAGCAATGAACATATGTGTGCATGTGTCTTTATAATAGAATGATTTATATTTTTTTGGATATATACCAAATAATGGCATTGCTGGGTCAAACTATGTTTCTGTCTCTAAGTCATTGAGGAATCACCACACTGTCTTCCACAATGGCTGAACTAATTTACACTTCTACCAACAGTGTAAAAACATTCCTTTTTCTCCACAACCTCACCAGGATCTATTATTTTTGACTTTTTAATAATTGCCATTCTGACTGGTATGAGATGGCATCTCATTATGGTTTTGATTTTACATTTCTTTAATGATCAGTGATGTTGAGCTTTTTTTCATATGATTGTTGGCCACATGTATGTCTTCTTTTGAGAAGTATCTTTTCATGGAGAATATATTTTTAAGAGCATTGTTAAAAGAATGACTGGAATGCTGAACCATGAAATTTAAGTCGAATAAGGGATAAGTTGGATGAAGGGTTGGGAAGAAAGTATGTCCCAGTAGGAGAGATTCTGGCTATGTTCACCACGTTATTCCCAGTTTTTAGAACAATCTCTGTTTGAATTAATGCTGTCAACCTAAAAGGAAGAGGCTGAGGCACATCATACAATTTAAAGAGTTTAGTTGAGCCAAGTGAGAATAGCTGCCCAGGACACACCTCCAAGTTGCCTTGGTGAGTGCTCCATCATTATTTGTTAAAAGAAGATTTTTAAAGGCAAAAGGAACAAGGAGTGGGCTGATACAAAGTTGCTTGACAGGAATTCTCATTGGTTTACATTCTCATTGATATCGTTGAATAGTGATTGACTATACATTGTTTAAGTGTAGGGTATTTGTTATGGTATCCAGCATATAGCACTTATGGCTTCTTGGTGTCCATTAATTTAGAGTCCACATAGCAAGTGGCTTTAAGAGATGATTATTTAGCCTAAGGGGCAGTGACACATGACTTCTCTTTCATTCTAGTGCCTCTCTGGGCCTGATAATTTAAAGGAGCTCTCATTTCTCAGATAAAAATTTATTGTCATCTTTCCTTCTTTCTCCTTCCAACCCACATTTCGCCCTTTGATCAAAAGTCTTTTTGAAAGCATCAGTGGTCAAAATCTTAGTACCAATGTGTCTCTTGTAGCCAGGAGGGCTCATTTCTGATTGATCTTGTCCCAAGTCAAGGGGGAAGGAGGAGATGCCTCAGTGAGGAATTTTTAGGAGCACCCAAAATCTAAATTGGGATGATATCACAGAGTGGCAAAAAGATCTTAGTGAAATCTTTGATCTATATAGCTGCTCTTGCTTGTTGAATCATCTTCCATGAGTTTTCTTAAAAGTAAAACAATGAGAGATACATAACAATAATTTGGATAGTAGAAATATATTACACACCAGGTTGCAGTCAAAATGAGAATCTGTATGCGAAAATGGAAAAATAATCTATTCTATTAGGGAGCCAACTAAAAAATATCATGAAGAAAATTTAAATCAGGTTCTTCTTTAGAGAAGGAACCAGGAAATAATTGCAGCCAGGAAATAATTCAGGATTCAGTCTAAATTGTAGGAAAATAATAGAAACTCAAAAACAGTGGTCAGGACTGGAATCTAATAATAGGTATGTTATAATTTTCTTCTGAAATATAATTTTTCTCTCTCCAGTTCCCCTTTTTTACCAAAGAGAAGTCATAGTAAGACCAACTTATTTACAAAATAAGTTTTAGTCTTATCATACCTGGTATGATTGTTTGCATAACGGGCAGAAAGAATAGTGGTTGGCCATGTAGTAGTCTTTTAAGTTGGTTTTATTGGAACTTTTTTGTAAGGAATTTTAGATTAGACTTTTAAAAACCTCTCAAGACGGAGAAGCAAAGCCAAGGATTCACCATGAGACTATGCCTATAATACGTGTACAAAATAGGTGAACTCTTCTTGAGGTCCCCAAAATATGTTAAGATTCCTGGCCTGTCAGAAAGTGGCATTCTTTACTTATCTCAAGGTCAGGAACCCTGTAAGGGAACTGTATTGACAAGGTACTGGACCAGTCTTTTACCAAGTCTTTTGGCTCTCTGAAAGCAACCCCAATCCCTCAAAAAAGTCTGGTCACATTGGAAAATATGACATTTGTCAAAGCCTTGGTGAAATAACCAGAATTTTCAACTGTGTCCTGTTACAAAAGAGAACAAATGCTTATTGGACTTATGCAAACAGCTATATTGCCATAAAATAAGAATACTCATGAATAATTTTCAAATTCTAGAGAAATCAAGCATAGGGAAATATAAATGTTTCTAGTTTTTTCACAAAAGTATACTTTACCCAGTTGCTTTAAGCTATGAATGGCTCAAAAGAAAACGTTCTTGATTCCAAAAAAACAAATACAAAAAGAATCAGTAGTGTTTCAAGTGAAAGGTCATAACAAAATTATTTCAGTCTTCTATCAGTTCACTTCTATGTAATTAATTCTTCTTCTGCTTATATTGGGTTAGCAGTCTTCATAAACCCATCAGTTTGTTGTGGTTATTGTTTGTTTTATGTAGAGTTCTGAAGGGTTTTACCTGGTCCAATGATATGATTTCCAAAGTTATTACAAATCTATATTCAAGAGTACTTGTCAGTGTTTTTCTCTGAATTTCCTTGAAGAAAAAGCAAATTTTGGACTGTAACTAACTGTAAACCACTTTTTGGGAAGAATCATAGTAAAACAATAATTGTCACTGGATGACGAAAGCCTTAGAGTAGCCATGGTTAAAGACACAAATAACAAGGAAATTTGATTATTTCTGTGGCAGACAACAGTTTAACATAATAATCACAAATGTGACTGATGACATATGTCAAGACATCAGAATTTAGGAATATCATACAATTTTGGAATGTATATTAATAATATATTTATATAAATATGACTCAAAGTTAAACACCATTATTATTTGACAATGTGTCCTGCACAAGTTTAATGTAAATTTGATTTGGGGAAGTATGTCAAATATCAAAGGTTTAAAACATTTTATATCAAAAGTAAGATCACAGGTCATTATAAATTAATGATCATTCATTTAACCAAAATGATAATTCAAAGACTCAAAAAGCAAAAACCTTTACTCTTGGACAGAGAAGAGACTCAGTTTTCCAAACAGTCAAGAGACCTAATAAATACAGCATGAGACAAACAGAATCGGTCTCTCCCCCCTTTCCCTTTTTCTTTTTGTAAAAAATAAGTTTACTCAAAAGGTAAACTGTAAAAAAAAAAGTTTAATAAAAAGCCTTTTGTTGTATCTCATTAATACTATATGAAAATCTTGTTCAAAAGAGAAAACTAAATTCAACCTTTATATCAATGTATTGTTAATGTTCAAACTAATTTTAACAAAACCTTATAAACAGATCCACCCAGTCTCAGTCAGCTCTGACTACACAAGATAAGATTTTCATAAACCTTTTATAATGTTTTATATTTTCCCATTCTCTTTCCCCAACTTTTTATATCCATTTGGTTTTATCTATCATTCTTTTTTTCTCACCTTGACATAAAGTAACCTTTAAATAACTTATAAGTTACCAAAAAAAAAATCCTCATGTCTTTGTTATAACCTTTCTTAGCAAAAACAGATCTGACTTTTCTTATATATTCTGTATATGGAATGTTTCTATTTTTTTCATAGTTTTAATTACATATATTACAAGGTTAACTCCTAGTAACCCTAATTTTCAGTGAAAAGCCTAGGAAGGATCTAATTTTAATGTTAAGTACCAGGTGCAGAGCCCAAGACAAAAATTACATCTGTAGGGATAATATCTGGTATATCTGACCCTTCCCAGCATGGCCAGGAGGCACAGCTGAGCCACGGAGGGCATACTGGTTTGGCTTTGCCCTGCAGCTATTGGCCTAAGTGCTGTGGTCATACATATGTCCCTAGGCCTTCCCATGGCTACCTGCCTAAAGCCCAGATTATAAGAGAGCTTTAAGACATAAGCTCACAGACAAGGAAGTATATATATAAAATATAAGAGAAGCAACAGTTTTATGACCTTAAAACATCTAGCAGAGACAAACTAAACCTGTCAAACCAGTAGACTCAGGCAAAATGTCTGAATTATATTTAATACTGACAATTTTGAAAACATTCCTATTTTATTTACTAACAATTTTTAAATTGGTTTTATTTACCAAAGATTACTAAGTCACATGAACTTGAAAAGTATTTGGGCTTATTTATGAATGCTCATTTACTTATAAGTCAATTTGGTGTAGTAGACAATATACAAACAAACATGTATACAGGTATACATAAAAATACAAAGACTTTATAGCTTTGATTTTAAATTTTTAGTCATAAGACTGTTAAAACTCACTAATTTAAAAGGATAGTTGGATTCAAACTGCATTTGTAATGGAACAGGTTGAAGTCTCACATGGCCAAAGCCCTTACTGAGTTTTAGAGCATATACACTTCAAAGCACAGAGAAAGAGTTTAAGCTTTCCAAAAGGCCAATGAAGTTTTATATATTTTTTTCTTCACTAAAATCAGATCAGTATGAAAGGAAGCAAACAGAGAGACCAAACACATAATTCAAAAGGGGTTTCAGTCAATTAAAAAAAAAAAGAAAAAAAGAAAAATCTTAGAAATAGGATCCAAAAGAGAAAATGCAGAAAGGCCTTTAAAAAAAAAAAATCATACCCTGAATATCAGCATTTAATTAAGCTGCCTTCTGACCGCAGAGCTCTTTTAAAAATTCTTTTCAAATCTCTTTATCAGATTTCAGCCAGGACAACCAACCAATATTTATGGCTTTTGACCCTTGTTTTTTTTGTTTTTTTTTTTAACCAAAGGTACCTTCTCAAGAGACTCAACAAAACCAATAAGCTTTAATCAAGGTTATGTCTTAACCAAGGGCATAAAATAAGAATACTCATGAATAATTTTCAAATTCTAGAAAAATCAAGCATAGAGAAATATAAATGTTTCTAGTTTTTTCACAAAAGTATACTTTACCCAGTTGCTTTAAGCTACGAATGGCTTAAAAAGTGGGCAGAGGATATGAACAGACACTTCCCAAAAGAAGACATGTATGTAGCCAATAAGCATATGAAAAAAAGCTCATCATCACTGGTCATTAGAGAAAAGCAAAGGCATTTCCAAAGAGGTACAGTGCAGTCCTCAATAGATCCACTCCCAAAGACAACTCAAAGAAAGGAAAGTCTCACTAGCCACAAATGGGGTACAACCCACATTTCTGTCCAGCCATGTTATCTAGGGTCTCAGCTCCTCAGCTGACTGCCTACACATTGAAACCAGAAGGAGGACTGAAAGAGACAGGAAAACAAGAAAACAAAAGCTGCCCATGGGGATAGTGCCAAAGGTGGGAAAATGCGGAAGGTAAGTTTATGGGAAGAGTAAAGTCTACTCCTAGATTCTCTGGGGCTGCTTCTAAGCCAATAAGCCTTATAAAGGGGTCTCTCTTTAAGTGGTGAAAAACAGGCAACAAAACCCATTTCTTTCTAAATTTCCATCTTGCCATGGGACAGACAAGGTGGTGGGGGAGCAGAATGTTCCCATGCATTTTCAACTTTTTTGAGCTCCATAATCCCCCATATTTTAGAGAGGAACAGTTTGGTTTCCTTCAGTAGAAAGAACACAAATAGGCACTCCAAAAGGTCATGCAAGTAATTTAAAACAAATAATGCAAGTTAATTCTTATAAATGTTTCTCTCTTGAACTAAAGGTATCCATTGAGGGAAGGAATTTTGTGATGGCCCAAAGAATTTTAATTTGGTTTTTGATCTGATTTCAGCTGGAATGCTGCTTAACTCATTCCCTAAATGTTAACATTTCAAAGCCATTTTAAGATTTACATCTCTAGGGGAACATGAGATCCAGCAGGGCATTAAAAGGGTATTGTCTTATATTGGGTAAAGGTTTAATCAGGTTTACTTCCATTTAAATGGGGGGTGGCTGAATATATTTTAACAATTTCAGTGAAATACTGAGACCATAAATGGTCTGGCAAAGCTTGTGGTAAATCATCCATATCATTCCTTAGACCTTGTTTAGAAGAATTTTTGTTTAGAAGAATATTTGCTGAATCTGTATTTCTCAGTAGTTTGATTCTCATTCTGTAGTTGTTCTGTTTAATCCTCCGTTCCTAATTTAAATATAGTCCCGCTTTTGAGAGAAGGAAATGTGTGCATTAAAACAAATCTCTAACTAAGAGACATCTGGGAGACAAGGGAACAAGCAGAAAGGAAAGAAGACCACTGAGTGAGCCTATCTGGAATTCTAAGGTTTTGGATTTGTATGTAGTTATACATTGAGTGATACCCCTACCATTTGTATAATGTCATTACTCTGAGGAAGAGGACAATTTAAGTTGGTTGGGTTGAGGACAGAAAGAGTAGCCCTATGGTAGTATCTATGAGGAACATATCTGTTCTCCACTTATAAAAATTTCTGTTTCTTCTAAAGTATTAGTCAGAAATGCGAAAAGCCCCCTTTGGATCCTCAGAGAGCAACCCTATTCCTCTTGTGGGGGTCCTGTCTTTTTGTTCCTGCTGTCATTTAAGTTTTCTACAATCTTTTTTGAAATGGCCAGGTATTTTGTAATCGAAGCAAACACCTCTTTGATCATTAGAAAGAGGCACCTCTCTTTTTCTTAAAGGCCTGATTTGACTAGTCAGTTGTTGTAGTTGCAAATTCATAATCTCTGAGGCCTTAGTGTTTTCTTCTTTCTGAATAGTTTTAGAAAGTTGATCTCCCAAGCAACTATAAACCATTGCTCAAGGAAATAAGAGAGGACACAAACAAATGGAAAAATATTCCATGCTCATGGATAGGAATAATCAGTCTCATGAAAATGGCCATACTGCCCAAAGTAATTTATAGATTCAAGGCAATCCCCATCAAGCAACCATTGACTTTCTTCACAGAATTGAAAAAAATGACTTTAAATTCCATATGGAACCAAAAAAGAGCCTGCATAGCCAAGACAATCCTAAGCAAAAAGAACAAAGCTGGAGGCATCATGCTACCTGACTCCAAACTATACCACCAGGCTACAGTAACAAAAACAACGTGGTACTGGTACCAAAACAAATATATAGACCAATGGAACAGAACAGAGGCCTCAGAAATAACACCACACATGTACAATTATTTGGTCTTTGAAAAACTGGACAAAAACAAGCAATGGGGAAAGAATTCCCTATTCAATAAATGGTGTTGGGAAAACTGGCTAGCCATATGCAGAAAGCTGAAACTGAAACTGGACCCCTTCCTTACACCTTATACAAACATGAACTCAAGATGGATTAAAGACTTAAACGTAAGACCTAAAACCACAAAAACCCTAGAAGAAAACCTAGGCAATATCATTCAGGACACAGGCATGTGCAAAGACTTCACAACTAAAACACCAAAAGCAATGGCAACAAAAGCCAAAATAGACAAATGAGATCTAATTAAACTAAAGAACTTCTGCACAGCAAAAGAAACTGTCATCAGAGTGAACAGGCAACCTACAGAATGGGAAAAAAATTTTGCAAACTATCCATCTGACAAAGGGCTAACATCCAGAATCTACAAAGAACTTAAACAAATTTACAAGAAAAAAACAACCCCATCAAAAAGTAGGCAGAGGATATGAACAGACACTTCTCAAAAGAAGACATGTATGCAGCCAATAAGCATATAAAAAAAAAGCTCATCATCGCTTTTCATTAGAGAAAAGCAAATCAAAATCACATTGAGATACCATCTCACCCCAGTGAGAATGGCAATCATTAAAAAGTCAGAAAACAACAGATGCTGGAGAGGATGTGGAGAAATAGGAATGCTTGTACACTGTTGGTGGGAGTGAATTGACTCAACCATTGTGGAAGACAGTGTGGCAAATCATCAAGGATCTAGAACTAGAAATACCATTTAACCCCGCAATCCCATTACTAGGTATATACCCAAAGGATTATAAATCATTCTGCTATAAAGACATGTGTACACGTGTTTATTGTGGCACTGTTCACGATAACAAAGACTTGGAACCAACCCAAATGGCCATTAGTGGTAGACTACATAAAGAAAATGTGGCACATATATACCATGGAATACTATGCAGCCATAAAAAAGGATGTGTTCATGTCCTTTGCAGGGACATGGATGAAGCTGGAAACCATCATTCTCAGCAAACTGACACAAGAACAGAAAACCAAACACCACATGTTCTCACTCATAAGTGGGTGTTGAATAATGAGAACACATGGACACAGGGAGGGGAACATCACACACTGGGGCCTGTCAGAGAGTGAGGGGCTAGAAGAGGGATAGCATTAGGAGAAATACCTAGTATAGATGACAGGTCAGTGGGTGCAGCAAACCGCCATGGCATGTGTATACCTATGTAACAAACCTGCACATGCTGCATGTACCTCAGAACTTAAAGTATAATAAAAAAACAAATTGATCTCCCAAGCTTAAAAACTCATGGATATGTATATATTCACCCAATAAAGCTGGTATCTTTTAACTAAGATAACCAAGTCCTCATTTAAGCCATTGAGGAAAATAGAATTTATAAAGGAATTATTCTGGTGATCTTGAAGGCTAGCACCAGTCATCTGGAATATTGCTTAAAGGTGTTTTCAAACCATTGAAAATAATGAGTACAGATTCATCTGGCCTTTGAGTACAATGCTGAATTCTCTTCCAAGCTACATTTTTAGAAAAGACCTGGAGAGTTTCCTCAGGCAGTGGTGATAAATGGAAAAGCAAATCAGAACAGGGGAGTTCAGATAAGAGAGAATATGATGGCAAAAAGGTATAAAGAGAAAGAGTAGTTGGAGGTGAAAGGGAGAATGCCTCTGGAGTCTTTTTAGTTCAGAGATAGCTTCAGGTATCCTTCTGTTTGCCTCTTGAATTGAGTCAATTTTCTCAAAACTTCTTTGAGAAGCTTCTAGATGACATTGGAAGTACGTCTCCCATCAATTTGTCTGGTTCTAAAACCAGCCTTTTTTCCAATTGTCCATGCAAATAAATTCACCATTTCAAAAGATCCCATTTTAGCTATTGCAGCTTATGACCACCCCAGGTTAGGTCGTTAATAACTTTCCTAGATATTTACAACATGACATCCCATAAGTGTTATACATAAACCCAGCTAGCATTTCTAAAAAGAATGTTTGGATTTTGTGAAGCTTGATTTCTCATAATTTAGGAACTTGTCAAAAGTGACCAAGGCCGTATATATGTTTTGGGTCAAAGTGTCCTGCTTATGAGCATCACTCCTCTAGGTGTCACCCAATAGTCGTAAATCTCTCTCTTGTGTGTCTTGGGTTTTCTCTAACTGCCAGGTGGCAGCAGTCTGCTCAGAGGTATAAGGGTCCAGACCCTCATATTGTACTTATCTAGAAGAGCCAAAGGGTAGGGGTCCCTAAAAATCTTCTTCTGGTGAGGAATGCCCTGCGAGGCTGCTTCACATCCTAGGCGACGGCCCTGACACCTCTGCAGACTCTCCAGTCACCTGGAGCTCCTGAATGGGTCAGAGGGAGCAATAACACCTGTAGTGCAAGAGAGACTCGCCTTTTTAAAATTTAAATTTGAAGGAGCTCACATCCCTCAGATAAAACTTTCTTTTCTTTACCACCTTCCCCCCCACTCCCCCCTGCCCCCCCCCTCCCCCGCCAACCCCCTACACTGGTCTGATGGGACCAGCAGGCACAGATAGTAGGAATGGCTGAAAAACCAAGCTTGAAGGGTAATCTGTAGGCATCAGAAAGTATTTGGGATATTTGAATTACTGAATTTAGAAGAGATGCAGTTTTAATTTATGACAAATTCTAGGCTAGGACTATGGGAAAGGCTTGCAAATAAAGTCTTTTGAATTGAGAGAAGGTCAAAAATCTAAGAGGTGAGAATACTGACTGAGTGTCATTCTTGGGATGCTGACATTAGCAGGGATGATGTTCAGGGTTGAATTGGAGGGAATGTGGTGAATCAGATGTTAACATCTGCAGAGACTGACAGCAAGTGAGTTCATAGATGAAGAGAAGTTGAGAATGACAGAGCAGATGACAGGATCCTCAAGGGAATAGAAGTTTAATGAGAGACTGGAGAATAATGGCCAAAAAGAAATGATGATTCCAATCCTACCTCTTATCCCTGAAATATATAGCACATGTTGAATATAAACAATTTCCACTCAGAAGGTTGTAAGGGAAGCATTGACCTGAAGAAAGAGCCAGGTTTCAGTTAAAACTAGGAGATAGAAGGTGTAATCTAAAAAGAATGCAAAATACAGCAGTGTCTATTGTGAAGCAAAAGCTCCAGAAGCAATGGGGGTGAGGAGGAGGGCTGGGAATAGAGCGAGAAATATTACAGAACATCATGCTGATAGCAGCACCTTGCTAACCTGTGATGGACTGGGGTGGGAAGTACCTTCTGGGTATTGGCTGAAGGAACAAGAGACAGTCGATTTAGTCTTGAAGGACTTTTGGGCCTAAGTACTCTTCAACAGGGGACTGGTTGTATTAATGTAAATCAGAGCACACGAAGGAGGTGAAGTAATCTGAATTCATTAAAGATAACGTAAAAGTATCGTATGGAAAAATGGTCCAATATTTTAAGTGAAAAAAGTCATTTATACAAATCATATGTGTAAGTATCCTTTTTTTGTAAAAGAAGAATAGATGCATGGTTAATACTTTTCAGAATGTTTGAAATAAATTGAGCTGTCTAAAGATTTTTTAAAAAGTTGTCCATGGAAGAAAGTTGCTGAACTTTAATCCATAAGACCATTGATTTTTTTTTCAACAAATACTGAGCACCTACCTTGTACCAGTTACCATGTTTTGCATGGAGATACAGCAATAAACAAAATAATGACCCGACCATTACGGAGCCCATACCATTGGGGCAATAGGAAATATATATGTGTATATATATATATATATATATGTGTATGTCTGTGTGTGTGTGTGTGTGTGTGTGTGTATTGAATAATATAAAGAAAATAAAAACCATAAAGGAATAAGGTGACTGTGGAGTGATGGCTATTTTGGATGGAGTGGCTAAGGATGGCCTCTTGGAGGACGTGACATTTAAACAAAGACATTGATGAATGGAGAAAGCAAGCAAAGATATGAAAGAAGGCGTGCTACACAGAGAGTAAAGTATATGCAAAGGCCCTAGAGGTAAGAATCGAGAGTAACAGCGGTTTTTGGCCTGAGCCACTGGGTTGATAGAGAGGAGTGGGATTCAGAGGGAAAAAAAAAAAGGAGTTCTGTTTTGGACAGTCTGAGATGCCCATTACACTTCCGAGTAAAGATATCAGGTAGCAGTTGGAAATGTGAGTCTGGAACTCGAGCAAGGCTGGTATCGGAGCTGTATATTTAGCTGTCATTAACATATCGATGTTTTTTAAATCCCATGAGAATGGATAGCATCACTTAAGATGTGAGAGCAAACGATTGAGCCCTGGGGCATCCTTCGTTTAAGTGGCAAGAGAGGAAGAGGATGTTGGTGATATGGAAGGAAAATCAGGAGAGGGCTGCTGAAAATCACAAAAAATCAAAAAAGGAAATGGTGGGGAAAGGTCCAGCACCATCGTTAGTTTCTCATGAGGTGCAGCCCATGGATAGACCATGAAATCAGTTTGTTTCCAGGCCATGCGCTAATATTCTTGGACACCATGTCAGACTGGCCTTTCTTGAGTTGGTAATGTGGAGTCAAGTCAAATCAGCAGAGGCTACATCTTCCTCTGGATTTTGTCTTGTTATCTTGCTAGTTCAAAGGCAAATGAAACTAGAAAGAGAACTCTAGGAAGACGGAATTAATGCCACTCCAGCTTGGTCCAGATTACCTCCTGGATGGGACTGGCAGAGCAAATCAATAAGCCTTTTGCTTATCACTTCTCCATAGTGAGGCTATTAAATTCAGCCTGTGTGCCTAGGTAACTCCTGTGTACTGGCGCTGCGTGGTACGGAGGTAAGACAGGCCAATATAGTTAATACCTATGGCTAAAACATCATCTGGGTTTTTCAAGGGATGATACTTTATAGATCTGGGGTAAGTTGTATATCCCTTTAAATTATTTGACTACCACACATTCCCAGCAGGATCAGGCCAAGCTAATCGACTTTATAGTCTCCCATCACATGTCTCCTTAGCAAACTAAAACACACTGCTCACAAGAACATGGCTGATAAATACACTGCTCTTTACTGACATTTAGTGCAAAATCCCATAGGAATTCATTTTTTACTTTGCTTTATTGCATATATAATTCTTGTATTAAATTGGGTCATTTCTCAAGCTTTGCTTTTTGGAATAATCTTGGGTATTTTGTTACTTTTTAATTGCCAAATCATTTGGTCTTTCCTGATAGCAAAAGTACTGTCAATAAACTTATTGAACAAAATTAACTGTGAGGTACAACTGAAATCTGAGCCCTGTTTACCACACACTTTCTGATTCTTCTGCCACAGTGTAGTCTATGATTGAATGTGGCTCCTAGAGAGAGAAGTGGAATTTTTATAACAGCGTAATCATAAAGATAAGCATTTGCATTTGAGTAGACTAATTTGTTGGAGGAAAAGATAGCCCAGTTACAAGTAATTGTACTGTGCTTTTAAAATAAAATGTAGTTGGAAACAGCAACCTTCTTTTGCTTTTCAGTGGCACCTCTTACCTTGATGGAAAGATTGAAGACATACTAATCTGGAAAGTCAAGGGGCCTGGGTTAAAAACCACTTAGTTCTGCCACTCACTTGCTCTATGACTGCTTTCAGTTCGCTTATACCTCTCTAGATCTCAGTTTCCTCATCAATAAAATAAGAAAATTATTCCAAATTATGTCTAAGACTCATTCCTCCATGGGTAGGCATTAGTAGTGTTTGCCAATATCCAGTTCTCCTTCCTTCTGGCAAGACATAACTGGTTCTGGCCAGTCAGATGTAAGGAGAAGTGTTATGTCACTTGCAGGCTGTGGAAAGCCTGTGCACAGTTCTTCAGTCTCTTTTCCTGCCAAGACAATTGAGAAGCCACATTCTAGGCAATGGACCACTGTCTACCTGGACCTACTTTGAGTGTATAGGATGAACATGGAAAATATTTGAGTTGTATTAAACCGTTGGAATTCTGAAGGTAATTTGTTATTACATAACTTAACCTGACTAATATGTCAGATCTAACTTACTGTAGTTTGGTGGGTCATTATTTCCATGTTATAAAATTTTTTACTATATTTTATGCTAATGAGTACTCTGAAGGAATTTGAAGCCCACAGTTCTCTTTCAAATGATTGAATATGTTGGTACCTAGTAAATCAGTTTTTAAACACAAATCCTTATTGTTGCTCTGGATTTCAGTTTACATCTTTAAAAGGTTTATTTCTCATATACTTTCTGTTCCCCAGTTATTTTGGCTCTACTTTTTAATAGAGAAAGCAGCAAATTTATTTTCTCATTCAGAGTATCCCCTCTAGCTATTATAAGCATGAAATTAGATAGAAAAGTATAGGTTTTCCATTGTTTCTGATTTTAAAAAACGTTTAATGATCTATATATGAAGAGATGGATATTACCGCAACATTATCATGTGTCTCAAAGGAAAGTTCAAATACAGCTTATTCCTTGAGCATGAAGTAGGTCTGTCCTGCTTATAAGCAAAATTTCCTAGAAGCAGTACTCAAGTCATTGGTTTACACCTTAAACAAAGAATGTGTTGATTGAACACAGAAACCATTGTTTTGAATGACAGATAGCTGTATTGAAATATTGCCTTGATTCTGTGATAATAAAAGCTGCAAAAGAAAAATCTGCTAAAAAGGATTTAAATTTACAGATTTTCATACCACAGAAAATTTCATGACATTTCCACGCCTGAGACGGTAGTCGAATCTTGCCTGGGACTTGAGGGCAGGGCCAGGAACATAATTTGCCAGACCAGTGTAAAATGAAAATGTGAGGCCCCTTGTTCAGAAAGAAGGAAAAAGCCCAATTAAAGGTGCTAGAATACAAAGCTCTTTCCTTTAAAAGGACACCAATAAAGCATGAAGGGTGACAGTAATATGAGTGATAAAAAACTACAGATAGCAAAAAATTATATTTTTGATATAATTTTATATGATAAAATAATACTTTATTAATGTGATAACTGGATTAACCTTAAGTTTTTCTGACTCACTTTTCTTCAAATTCATTTTATTTATTTATTTATTTATTTATTTTTAATGGAGCTTCGCTCTTTCGTCGAGGCTGAAGTGCAGTGGCGCAATCTTGGCTCACTACAACCTCCACCTCCTAGGATCAAACATTCTCCTGCCTCAGCCCCCCAAGTAGCTGGGATTACAGGCAGAGCCACCACACCCAGCTAATTTTTGTATTTTTGTAGAGATGGAGTTTTTCACCATGTTGGCCAGGCTGGTCTCTAACTCTTGACCTCAAGTGATCCACCCGCCTTGGCCTCCCAAAGTGCTAGGATTACAACACTTTGAGCCACTGTACACACTGCAGGAACCACTGTGCTCGGGTCTAAATTCATTTATTAAGTTGTCATAATTTATACTTTTGAAAACTTTAAGTGATATAATTAAAAGCAACATTAGTCACTCTTAGCAAATGAGATTACAAAAATTTTTTGTAATTTTTTTTAAGTCATTCTTAAGTTCTGGGATACATGTGCAGCTTGTGCAGGATTGATACATAGGTTTACACGTGCCATAATGGTTTGCTGCATCCATCGTCCCATCACCTGCATTAGGTATTTCTCCTAATGTTATCCCCTCCCCAATCCCCCAACCCCCTGCTATCCCTCCCTTATTCCTCCCACCCCTCCACAGGCCCCAGTGTCTGATGTTCCCCTCCCTGTGTCCATGTGTTCTCATTGTTCAACACCCACTTATGAGTGAGAACATGCAGTGTTTAGTTTTCTGTTCTTGTGTCAGTTTGCTGTGAATGATGGTTTCCAGCTTCATCCATGTCCCTGCAAAGGACTTGAACTCATCCTTTTTTATGGCTGTATAGTATTCATGGTGTATATGTGCCACATTTTCTTTATCCAGTCTATCTTTGATGGCCATTTGGGTTGGTTCCAAGTCGTTGCTGTTGTAAACAGTGCCGCAGTGAACATACGTGTGCATGTATCTTTATAATAGAACGATTTATAATTCTTTGGGTATATACCCAGTAATGGGATTGCTGGGTCAAATGGTATTTCTAGTTCTAGATCCTTGAGGAATCACCACACTGTCTTCCACAATGGTTGAACTAATTTACACTCCCACCAACAGTGTAAAAGTGTTCCTGTTTCTCCACATCCTCTCCAGCATCTATTGTCTCCAGATTTTTTAATGATCGCCATTCTAACTGACGTGAGATGTTTTTCAAAATTTTTAATTTTGAGAAGGATCTTTCCCAGTATTACACAACTTGCAAATGGTAGAACAGAGGTTTGAACCAAGTCTATCTGTCTGTGAAGATTTTGACAGGCAGCTTTAGTATCCTAGATGAGAGTGCTGGAGACAAACTACTTGGGTTCAATTCTAGACTCTTCTGTGTAATAGCTTTCTGTTAGATGAGTTACTTCCCTGAGCCTTAATTTCCACATGTTTATAATGGGGATCAGAGTAGTACAGTACCTACTTCATAGGTTAAATATGTGTAGTGTTAGGAACAGTGCCTGACAGTAAGCCTGTAGTACATGTCACTGTTAATATAATTACTGTTTTCATGATTACTTTTCCCACTCTACAGCTCTCTTCATAAGTTATAAAGGAATGTTAGAAGTCAGCAGAAGAAAAGAGGTTATGGACAGGCAGCAAGGCCTAGGTTCTTCAAATCCTTCTGATGTTTACCTTCACAAAAGTTCCCCTAAGCAGCATCTCATGCACGATATGATCTGTGATCTGGTTCTTGTCCTGGATAGCCCATTTCTGCTGGGCTTCTTGGATTCTCATTTTCTAATAATCTGATCCTTTCCTGTCTGGGTTGTATGTCTTACAGGTATGAGACATCTTTGTTGGATTTGATTCAGTCTCTGAGCCCAAACTCTGCTCCCAAACCTCAGCGCTATCCCCTCCAGAGAAGCTGGGTCCAGAAATCACGGTACTTTACGACTCAGTCCTCCAAAATCGACCGGGAAGAAGATGGGGAGGCACAGGACCCCTGAAGAGCTGGAGGAGAATCAAATTCTGGAAGACATATTTTTCATTTGACATATTGCAAAATTTTCCTAGGAAATTTGTGGGTTTCCTCTCATACTGATCTAGGATTTTAAATTATTTCATTGCAAAGTAATTGTGTCTCTCCTTTCACAAGGACCTATATTACTAGCATCCTGTTATGTATTGAATATAGAAATCATTCTAACAACCCAGGGTATTTTCAGTCAGACCAGGCATTCAATAACACACTAAGGGGGTAGGAATGGAAGATGGTATCTTTTTTATGCTAAACAGAGATTAGAAAATTAACATAGGATACTTTCTGCGTGGTGCAAACCATTGCATATTCAGTCTCATTTCAAGAGTGTATCCTTCTCAAACTTCTGCTGGAAAAGGCTGACTCACTTTTATATACAAGAAAAACCTTTCCACTGAAAGATCCCCTCTAATTTAAAAGTAACCCCTTTGAAACAAGCAGTTTCAGAAAGGCAGACCCTTTCACCTTTCTCATCCTGTTTTCTCACAGCTATGTCTCTGTAAGTGGTCCTTTAATTCTGAAGTTGGAGTTGGTGCCCTTGCTATCACAGACAACACTGAGGACCAACTGTGAGTCCGTCTCAGTAGCCATCAGCCTGGCAGCTGCTCATTCCATAACCAAAGAGCTCAGTGAGCTAGAGGGTGAGACCCAGCCAATCCTTGGGAGCAGGCAGCACGAAACCACATCAGGGACTGATTGCCCTGGGGAAATTCAGTGGAGGCACAAGCCTGAAGCACTCTCTCCTACCAATGTTCAGGTGACCACTCCTCCGATATCCCAGAATGAATAAGAGCAATCTCTAGGTATTTTTTATTGACCCAAGTATTCACTTTATTCACCCTCCATCACATGTGCTCCTGTGAACTTCCCAAAGTTGTGTCTGGGGAAAATGCCACTAGAGAGAGAGTGACACTAGCTGCTGCAAGCTGATGGGCTTCCCTGCCCTCCCTTTTGGATTAAAGAATACGAGCTGACCAGGCCTTGCAGGTGCTCTGCTCATGGCCCCGAAGAACCATCTCTACTTCCCAGAACATGTTCCACCACCCAAGCAGGGTCTCCCTGCTCTTTCTCACTGGGCCTCGCTTTGACCCAGAGAAAACCTGTGGAAGTTATGCAGTGCGGATCTCATCCTCTGCTGTCTTTCTCCCACAGAGCTCTTGAGATGAGTCCTTCAGCTTGCAGTGGGCTGTAGTAGCCTCTCAAGCTAATGGGGATGATGACCCTGGTTTAGCCAGAGTTGAAAACTCTCCAGTCATTGAAAGCAAGGGGAGGTTGTGCCAGGGCAGCCTGCATGCAGTGAGCCTGCATGGCTTCTCTGAATTATTGTTTTAATTGGAGCTAGATTATTTCAATCTAGAAAAGCCTTGTTGAGCAGCCTCCTTGTCCAGATAAATCCAAAGCTCGTGTCTCTTCAGGCTGACCCTGGCCCTGTTGCCTCCACCCAGCCTTCTTTCACTTGGGTTTTTTTATTCTTTGGAGGATAAAAGAATGGAGCCCGCCAATATCTCTATTTTTCTTCTGTAATCAATAGAAAGGACTAACTAGTTGTAGTCATTCCCTTAAAAAGTTGGAAGATCATTACAGATTAAAATTTCCTTGTGAAGTTCACTTCTGAGAGTAACCAAATCAGTTTGATCTCATATCAAAAAGCCTTTGGAGTATGGCGCTTTCTGTGGTATGGCAGAAATGGGTGGATGACAAACTGAGCTCTCAGCCATTTTTAGGTTGCCAGAACTTGCTTTTCCCTGCCCCCTGTGTCATGACCAGCTTGTGTGCACCTGACTCCCGTAGACTAACCATGCCCACAGTCACCCGTTCCAGACTCCAGTGTCCTTAAAACTCTGGAGTGAGAGGATGCCAGAGGATCAAAAAAAGGGTCACCGAAGAATGGTAAACAGAGTCTAAACTAAAAGCTTTTGGGGGTCATAGCCATAGAGTAGAGTTTAATTGCTTCTTTGCCTCTCCATGAACGGCCAATTTGGAAAAGCAAAGACGGACTTTCAGCAGAGCGTCAGTCAACACAGATTTCACATGCCAAACTCATCACCAGTTGCCTATTTTTAATTTGTGGACATTTTGTTGGTGTTGGTGCAAGGACAATAGGATATAAATTTGTGTATAATCTAATGTCTTCGTTATTAATTGAACAGTACGTGTTAACATTTTAACCTGTTTAGATTTACTTTGAAATATATACATACATATGAATGAAAGGGTTGTTGCAGGGCCTCCAAGCTATTGCAGACTATCCCAAGAGAAAGGATCTGGCACAAAGGAATCTGCCTTTCCTCCCTGTCAAGTCTCCCACCCTTGACTGGTTGGGATTTGCTCGTCTAGCCTTTAGACACTTCCCCAAAGCAAGACTGGACACATACCGAGGGTGCTGCGGATAGTGCCACGGCATTGCCCACCCTGCTGCCCACCTCCTGTGAGAGGAAAACCAAATAATGTTTACAAAATGGAAAAGGACACAGCATGTCCTTTCAACTCCCTAAGTAAGGCCCACAGTGCTTGACTTAGAGAACCAAAGTTAATCACAGAAAAGCTTTTGCTGACAGTCCCCCTTCCCAGAGGCACACTTGTGTTTATCCAAACCTGATCCCCCACAATGGGGACTTGTCTAGAGCACCCCAAATGTCATGGGGAGGGAAGGACTCTTTCTCCTCCCTCAGAGCCACTCTTCACTTGGCCCTGCTTCTGGCACCAAGTTCATAATAGAGAACTGCTGGCCAGAGAATCAGGGAGGAGAGAGGCCTGATGGGGCAGAGCTGGATGAAGTCCGCTAAGAGAGATGGAGGCTGTGGCGGACTCCTCTAGCTCACAGTTTATCCTCAGCTCAGAGTGTATTTTGAATGTGGGCAAATTTTATGTACGTATGAGATTTTAAGTTAATAAATCATCTGTATGGCTGTTTTCCCCATGTGGATTTGATATTGAATTGTCCCTTGAACGTCCCTCATCAGATCAGTGAGGCATAGCTTGAAAGCAAGTGCAGAGCCGCAGGTTATCAAAATGTTATTTTCCTCAGTACTTGTTAAAACAGCAGGAGCCTGTGGCTGACTGAGAGAAAGGAAATGGTTTGTCACATCCCAGTAGGTTTTTCTGCTGTGGCTCCTGCTCATTCATATCACGTGGACACCAAGCCTCCTCTAGACTGTGTGCTTGTTGGAACAGAACATTCAATCTATGTGTACCTCTAAGTCCCTTCTCTGTGCCTAGCCCCATAGCTGCTCAGCAAGGAAGAAATATCACAGCACTTTTAAGACAAGAAAAATGGTTCTGCCTAGTTGCCTTTAGTTACTGGAAGAATGTATATGAGGGCTTCAGTGCCTGGAACGCTCAATTCTGAGATTATACCTGTGGATTCAACTAAGACAGTCAGAGACCCTGTCCTGCCCCCTTTCCCCAAGCCAGGCTGGCACCTGCACCTGAGTAAGGAGACTTTGCAGCTGCCTCTCAGAGGCACAGGTAGCAAGAACAGAATCATCATTCAGCAGCTCCCAAACTGAATATGAAAATTGCTCATGGATTTCTGGTAACACCTTTTAGGTGTTTAGCATTCTGGAGACCCTGGGAATCAAGGGACTTCAATCAAGTATAGGATCCCCCCTAATTTGAAAAAATACCCTGTGAATAGCCCAGATTTTCAGCTGACTTTCTCATCCCTTATTTTCACCATTGTGATTCTCTCTTTCCTTTTACAACAAGACTTCTAAGGGGAGCACTCTTGGATTCATTGCCGCTTTTCACCTCACAAACTGGCTTTCACCCAAGCCCAGTTTAGAGAGAGAGAGACGAGTCAAAGTCCAGTTTTTACTCTTGACTTTTCAGCACTCCTGGCCAATCAGCAACCAAAGCCTGTGGACATTACTTCCTTTTATTATCATTATTTTTTGGTAATAGCTTTATGAGATATTACTCAAATACTGTACAATCTACCTACTTAAAGTGTATAGTTCAGTGGTCTTCAGTATATTCACAAAGTTGCCACCATCACCACAATCAATTTTAGAACATTTTTATCACCCCGAAGAGAAACCTGTAACCGTTAGCCGTCACCCTCCATACTGCCAGCCCTAGGCAACCATTAATTGACTTGTCTCTATACATTTGCGATATCTGGACATGTCATATTAATGAAATCATATTCTATGTGGTCTTCTGTGACTGGCTTCTTTCACAGCATAATGTTTTCAAGGTTCATCCATGCTGTCACATATACGTGGTTCCTTTTGATTGCCAAATAATATTGTATCATATGAATATACAACAATTTTGTTTATCCATTAATTAGTTGATGGACATTTAGTTTGTTCCCCTGCCCTTTTTTTTTCTTTGTTGTTGTTTTTGTTATAAAGAATACTGCTATAAACATCTATGCAAAACTTTTTGCTATATAATCCCAGCACTTTGGGAGTCTGAGGCGGTTGGATCACAAGGTCAGGAGTTCAAGACCATCCTGGCCAATATGGTGAAACCCCATCTCTACTAAAAATACAAAAATTAACTGGGCTTGCCAGTGGGTGCCAGTGGTCCTAGTTACTTCGGAGGCTGAGACAGGAGAATTGCTTGAACCTGGGGGGCAGAGGTTGCAGTGAGCCGAGATTACACCACTGCACTCCAGCCTGGGCAACAGAGCGAGACTCCATCTCAAAAAACAAACAAAAAGCTTCTTGTATGGACACTCCCTTAAACCAAAGCCTAATCCAAAGCAAAGCCATGACTCTCTTCAGTTCTGTGAAGGCTGAGAGAGATGAGGAAGTTGTAGGTGAAAAGCTTGCAGCTAGCAGAGGTTTAAGGAAAGAGACCGTCTCTATAATGTAAAAGTATAATGTGAAACGGCAAGTGCTGATGTAGAAGCTACGGCACGTTATTTATCCAGAAGATCCACCTATTGATGAAGGTAGCTACACTAAACAGTGGATTTTCAAGTGTAAACGAAACAGCCTTCAATTGGAAGACGATGCCATTGAGGGCTTCCATAACTAGAGAGAAGAAGTCAATGCCTGGCTTTAAAGAACAGGCTGACTCTCTTGTTAGGGGCTAATGTAGTTGGTGACTTTAAGTTAAAGCCAGTGCTCATTTATTATTCTGAAAATCTGAGGGCTATTCAGAATGATGCTAAACCTTCTCTGCCCGTGCTCTGTAAAAGGAGCAACAAAGCTTGCATAGCAGCACGTCTGTTTACAGCGTGGTTTACTGAATATTTTAAGCACATGCTGAGGCCTACTGCTCAAAGAAAAAAGATTTCTTTCAAAATATAACTGTTTGTTAACAGTATACCTGGTAACCCAAGAGCTTTGATGAAGATTTACAAGATGAATGTTGTTTTCATGTCTGCCAACACAACATCCATTCTGCAGCCCATGGATCAAGGAGTAATTTCAACTTTCCACATCTTACTGTTTGGGAAATACATTTTTGAGGCTATTGCTACCATAGATAATGATTTCTCTGACGGATTTGTGCAAAATAAATTGAAACCCTTCTGGAAAGGATTCACCGTCCTACATGCCATTAAGAACATTTGTGGTTCATGGGACGAGGTCAAAATATCAAAGTTAACAGGAGTTTGGGAGAAGTCAGTTCTAACCCTCATGGATGACTTAGGGGTTCAAGACTTGAATGAAGGAGGTCACTGCAGACGTGGTAGAAATAGCACGAGAACTAGAATTAGAAGTGAAGCTAAAGGTGGGACTGAATTGCTGCAATCTCATGATAAAACTTGAACAGATGAGGAGCTGGTTCTTCTGGATGAGCAAAGAAAGTGGTTTCTTGAGATGGAATCTACTTCTGGTGAAGATGCTGTGAACATACTTGAAGTGACAACAAAGGACTTAGAATATTATATAAATTTATTTAATAAAGCAGCATCAGGGTTTGAGGGAATTGACTCCAATTCTGGAAGATGTTCTACAGTGGGTAAAATGCTACCCAATAGCATCACATGCTACAGAGAAATTTCATGAAAGGAAGGGTCAATTGTGTGCCAAACTTCATTGTTGTCTTATTTTAAGAAATTGCTACAGCCACACTGATCAGCAACTACCACACCGATCGGTCAGTAGCCATCAACGTCGAGGCGACCCTCCATGAGCGAAAGAGATTACAACCCCTGTAGGCTCCAATGATCCTTAGCAAGAAAGTTAATATGTGTATAGTGCTTTTAGGCATCATGCAGTTGCACACTTAGTGGCCTGCAGCACACTACAGTAGACTACAGTTGTGTGAACATCACTTTTATATGCGCCTGGGGGAACAGGAAGTTTGTGTGACTTCCTTTGCTGTGACATATGCTTTATAGTGGTGGTCTGGAACCAGCCCCGCAATATCTGAGCTATGCCTCTATGTCTTTGTAGGGTAATGACCTGGAAGTGACAAAGTTAGGAAAGAAGCATGAAAACCCAGACCCTGTGGGAGGAGGAGAGGAATCCAGAATGTCGGGCATGTAGAGTGGAGGGCAGTGGGTGCCAGGCAAGCATCGAAAACTGCTGAAGCACTTCCTGTGCGCCACACCCTCGGCTGGGCCCTGTGCACCGTCTTATTCAATCCTTACGAGATGAGGCCTCTTTTCATAGTTTTCAGAATCGTTCCATTTTATGCGTTATGCTTGTAAGCCAAATCATATCCTTTATGTAATGAGGCCGGGCATATATCTATGCACACCTAAAACTTGAGGGTGACTTTTTGCACCAATATTGAAAATGAAGCTTAGCAAAACTTGCCAAGGTTACCAGCTAGTCAGAAATAGAATTCAAACTCGGAAACTGTGGTGGGAGGGTCACTGTTTACTTCTTCCCCCTCTCTTTCCTATTTCTAGTCAATCTTCAAGAAGTATCAAGTCCAGCCAGGCACAGACTTGCAATCCCAGCTCTTTGGGAGGCCAAGGTGGGCAGATCATGAGGTCAGGAGTTCGAGACCATCCTGGTTAACACAGTGAAACCCGTCTCTACTAAAAATACAAAAACAGTGGGGCGTGGTAGCATGAGCCAGCAGTCCCAGCTACTCGGTAGCAGTCCCAGCTACTCGGGAGGCTGAGGCGGGAGAATTGCTTGAACTTGGAAGGTGGAGGTTGCAGTGAGCCAAGATCATGCCACTGCACTCCAGCCTAGGCGACAGACTAAGACTCCCATCTCAAAAAAAAAAAAAAGTTATCAAGTCCACTTCCTATTTTCAAACTTACCCACTTCTCTCTATCTTTGCTGATGCTTCCCTAGTACAACAGTTTCTTTATTGGTCTTCCTGCCAGATGGCCAGATTCGTCCTAGAATGTGTGACTCTCTCTGCCTCACTCATCTTTAAATGGGAATCACAGCAGAACCTACCTCATGGAGTTATGTGAAGGTTAAATGAGCTAACGCAGGTAGAGAGTTCAGCATAGAATATAATAGCACTCAGTGAGGGTCACCTATTATTCTCCATAAAGCTACCAGGTGATTGTGTCAAGTCACACCCGGGCTTAAAGCGTTGGTCTCCCACTGCCCTCTGTGTTTGTACTTCTCCACACAATGCACATGGTTCTTGGTGATGTGGCCCACTGCAGCCTTTAGACCTCCAGCCCCTTCTTTTCCCACTCTATTCCTCTTGACTTCTGTGTTCAGCCACCCTCAACTTCCAGAGTTCCTAAAGGCACCGTAGTATCCTTTTCCTGACCTTAGGAGCTTTTCTCAGCCCTCTGTACATCTTTTGTCACAATACTTGCTGGAATGGCCTGTTTACTTTTCTTGATTTCTCCTTTAGTCTTAAGCCCCAGGATGGCCAGAAAACATACCGTTCTTACTTATCACTAATTCTTCAGAATTCAGCATGGTTCCTGGCACATTATAGGCTCCCCAATCATTATTTATCAAACAGGTGGATGGGTAGGCACCTAAGAGGGAGGAAGAAAATGTAACAATTCTGTGGCCCCGAAGCCCGGTACCCTTTGGACTACTCCAGCCTTCTTGCAGCTCTCTAAAGAAAGTGGAAAGTAAGGGCCATACTCAGAGGGCTGGGGAGGGTGCGGCTGGGAGACACCTCCGTTGCTCCCTCTTCAGTCCCAGCTCCACATTCACTAGCATTTTCTTTCTTAGAAATCTAAGATTTGTAACTTCACTGCTTAAAAATACAAAAGTCTCCTCGCTGCTTACAGGAAAGGAGTGGACCCCTCAGAGTGGCACACTGGAGCTCTCAGCCTCTTGCCCCTCCCTGCTCCCCCTCTGCAGTTCACAACTATTGACCATCTCCCAAAGACATGCTGCTGTTTCCTGCCTATGTGACTTCTCAGGTCCCTCTCTCGGGGAATCTCTCCAGACCTAGCTCCGTTATCATCACTGAGCTAGAATGTAAAGTGTTGAAAGATAACACATACTCACTTTGGAGAACCCAGCCTTACCACTTGTGAGCTGTGTAGATTTAGGCAAGTTGCCTGTATTCTCTAAGCCTCAGATATAATAATTTATAAAGATACTTGTTAAGATGAGAAGTAACCATTTCTACCTTACAGGTTGGTGACCTAGATCTAGAAACTAGCCCAGATGAAAACAAGAATGATGAGGCCACAGTGTCCACGAAAGTAGGGCGAGGCAGGGTGTCCAGGGGGAGCCAGAGGGGTGCTGAGAGGGAGGTCGTTGAAACACGTAGGAACCAGAAGGCCCAGGAGTAGGAAGCAGTGTTGGTGTTTGTGAGAGAGTAGAGGAGGTGGTTGGCTAGAGGACAGGCCCTGTTTGAGATCTGGCCAGGACATCAGAGCAGGCCTCTCCCTCCCTTCTTCCTAGCAGGCCACAGCTGAGCAGCCTTAACTGACACCTCCTTGGCACCAGCACACAAACAGTGGCCTATGGCCTGACCTCTGCCAGGAGGCCCTAGGCCCATGCCCTTCACCTGTTCTGCAGCTATAAGACTCTGGTGTTTGCCCTCCTTGATTCTTCCAGGTGCTGCCCACCCTGCTCTTCTCCCCATTCTGAGCCCTGAGATTGGCCAGTCCCATGCTGAGATGAGAGCTGGAGGAGGGGGAGACTGCCTGTCACTCCTCACCGCCCTCAGTCCTCACCGCCCTCACTCCTCCACCGCCCTCCTCCCCCCTCCACCGCCCCCTCCACTCCTCACCGCCCTCTCCTCCTCACCCGCCCTCACTCCTCACCCGCCCTCTCTCCTCACCACCCCTCACTCCTCACCGCCCTCTCTCCTCACCGCCCTCACTCCTCACCGCCCTCTCCCTCACCGCCCTCACTCCTCACCGCCCTCACTCCTCACCCGCCCGCTCTCCTCACCGCCCGCTCCCCTCACCGCCCTCTCTCCTCACCGCCTCTCCTTACCGCCCGCACTCCTCACCGCCCTCTCCCCTCACCGCCCGCTCTCCTCACCGCCCTCTCTCCTCACCGCCCGCTCTCCTCACCGCCCTCTCCCCTCACCGCCCTCTCCCCCTCACCGCCCTCTCCCTCACCGCCCTCACTCCTCACCGCCCTGACCCTCCTCACCGCCCTCTCTCCTCACCGCCCTCACTCCTCACCGCCCTCTCCCCTCACCGCCCTCACTCCTCACCGCCCCCCCCCCCTCACCGCCCTCTCCCCTCACCGCCCTCTCCCCCTCCACCCGCCCTCCTCCCTCACCGCCCTCTCCCCCCCTCCATCTCCCCTCACCGCCCTCACTCCTCACCGCCCGCACTCCTCACCCGCCCGCTCCCTCACCGCCGCTCCCCTTTCTCCTCACCCGCCCCACCTCACCGCCCTCTCCCCCACCCCCTCTCCCCACCCGCCTCTCCCCGTCACCGCCTCGGTCTCCTCACCGCCCTCTCTCTTCCTCACCGCCCTCACTCCTCACCGCCCCACTCCTCACCGCCCTCTCTCCTCACCGCCCGCTCTCCTCACCGCCCTCTCCCCCTCACCGCCCTCTACCCCTCACCCGCCCTTCCCCTCACCGCCCTCCCCCTCACCGCCGCTCTCCCCCCACCGCCCTCCCTGCCCGCCCGGACTCCTCATCCGCCCGGACTCCTCACCGCCCCCACCCTCACCGCCCTCTCCCTCACCGCCTCACCCTCACCGCCCTCACCCTCACCCGCCCTCCCCCTCACCGCCCTCCCCCTCACCGCCCTCTCCCCTCACCGCCCTCTCTCCCACCGCCCGGACCGCTCACCGCCCGGACCCGACCGCCCGCTCTCCTCACCGCCCTGACTCCTCACCGCCCTCACTCCTCCACCGCCTCTCCCGCACCGTCCCTCCCCCTCACCGCCAGCACTCCTCACCGCCCTCTCTCCTCACCCCCGGACACTCCTCACCGCCCGCTCTCCTCACCGCCCTCACTCCTCACCGCCCGCTCTCCTCACCGCCTCTCCCCTCACCGCCCTCACTCCTCACCGCCCTCTCCCCTCACCGCCCTCACTCCTCACCGCCCTCTCTCCTCACCGCCCTCACTCCTCACCGCCCTCTCCCTCACCGCCGTCACTCCTCACCGCCCGCTCTCCTCACCGCCCTCTCCCCTCACCGCCCTCTTCCTCACCGCCCTCACTCCTCACCGCCCGCTCTCCTCACCCCCCTCACTCCTCACCGCCCGCTCTCCTCACCGCCCTCACTCCTCACCGCCCGCTCTCCTCACCGCCCTCACTCCTCACCGCCCTCTCTCCTCACCGCCCCTCTCTCCTCACCGCCCGCACTCCTCACTGCTCTCTCTCCTCACTGCTGCCAGTTGGGATGGGATGAACTTCACAGCTCTCGGTTTCCCATGTTCTCCTCTCAGCTGCAGGTGATTTAAGCTTGTTGGATTTATATAACATTGGGAAATGGTAAACTGTGTAAATTTGCTATGTTTTCCAGGGACAGTTATTTATGGGAGGGCATTTTTAACTCAAGTGCTAGAAGTGTTAAATCATTATAATAAATTCATGCTATTCAGACTTTCTTACATTGTAATAATTTTTTTCTAAGCGTGAATGAGAAGATCCATGATTCTTCTAATACACCATTATGTATTTCTTCTCAAAATGACATAGCTTACTACATCAAGTTGCAGAATAATAGAAGGAGATTTACTGTGTGGGAGGGAAAAAAGCAGTTGAGCAGCAATGAGTGTAAGAAAGGACTTGGGAGCAGTGATCACAAGCGGAACCTCTCCCTGCCTCTCTGCATGCTTCTTAGCCAGCTGGGAGGAGCAGGCACTGAGGGGGGTTGCATCCCCTCAATCTCCCCACCTGAGCTTAGGGACAGTCTTTGTGCAGAGAAATGGGGCACCCTAGTGGTCCTCTGCGCTGTCCTGTCCAGGGGCAGGTGTTGGAGTGGGGCTCCATTAGAAGGAGAAAGTGTCTCTCTGCCTGGTATCAAAGCCCCGCCAGGAGCATCAGTCTGGGCAGAAGCTGCCCTGCATAAAGCACCCTCTCCTCACTTCACTCACTTGGATCAGAAGATTCATAGCTTCCATCAGATTCTCAAAGGGATCTGTGATCCAAAAAAATTCAGAATCACTGGTCTTGGATGAATTCAGAAGCATTTTCTGACGGTCCACTCTGTGCTAGCCAAAGTTTAGCAACAGAGTTCCAGCCTTCCAGCAGAGGACAGTGCGGTGGGGCAGAAGGTCAAGCTGAGCTGCACTTAGAGTTCCCTGAGGTCAGTGTGGTCACAGAGCCCTGAACAGTAACCTCTGGGTTAGGGTCTTCAATCAGAATTTTCCCAGGCAGAGGAGCACTGTGTTCGGAGGCATAGAGAAAAGAACCCCAAGGCAGTGAGCTCATGGACAGCCTTGAATGCCAGGCTTGGTGTTTAAACTCGGAGGAGCAGCAAGGCTTATGCCTGCATAGGCCCACGAGACCTACCTAGATGGCAATCCTTGGCAAGTTTACTTAGTGCTCCATCACAGGTGTAGGTTTACATTCTTGCTGTGTAGCTGTGTGACATTGCACAAGTCCCTTCGCCAGTCAGTGCCTCTGTCTGCAAAACATAGACAGCACATGTATGCCTGTCTGCCTTGCCTGGCATAGTGTCTGTGGGGATCTGATGAAAGGATGCTGGTGCACCTCTGCTGGGTAAACAGCTGCAAACCTCTTTATACATATCAGGTGTCTGTAACTTATCTGAAGGCCGGCAGGGGCAGTAGGCCCCTCTGAAGCATGGAGAGTTAGGGATTCCGTGAGAGCCAGGCGAGAGCCAGGCAGAGCTGGAGAGCTGGCCTGCCAGCTCCCAACCATTGCTGCCTCCCGCTGCACGTCACTACCTCACACCCCGCTGCCACACTTACCCTGGTTTCAGAATGTCATTTACCTCTGTTTCTCCCCCTCAGCCTAGAACATCCCCCATACAAGGTCCTCGCTTCTCAAGACACCTCTGCTTCCATGACCCTGGGTCTCCAGATCTCAGCCTTGAGGAGTGTCAGCAGCAGGCAGAGCTGAGAGCTGTTCCAGGGTTGAGACCTCAGTGGTGGTCCACATGGCCATCTGCCTCCATGAGGGGGTGCCTGTGGGTGGCTCGCTGCCCTTCCTCCTCCCACTCCCCACCCCAGTCTGCATGCTCCACCTCCAGTATTTCCAAATCTGCCCCTTTCTTCAGAGCTGAACAATGAGTGATACTGTGTTCTTGTTTTGCCTGGCAGGCTCCTCCTGCGGATGGGGCGAGAAGGGCATCCCCACTTTTTCTGAGCCATGGCTAGTGCTTTCTTAACGCGCTGGAGGAGAAACCGTGGTGGCCTGATCATGCTGCTGGGACTGCTGAGGCACAAGCTTCCCATGGCCATAGTTTGGGGGTTTCTCCTTTCCTGTTACCCAGCACATTGTCTGATGGAAGAAGCAGGTGGGGGAGTGGTTCTGCAATGCCCAGTCCCCATGGCTGCCCGCTCTCCCCCAGGCTGACCCAGCTAATTTTCAAACCAGCCACATTTTTTTCATACATTTTATTTTGAAGTCACACTTACAGAGAAGTTTTAGAAATAATGCAAAGAATTCCTTTATCCCCTTTGCTCACATTCCCCAAGGGTTAAGATTTACCTTGTTTACTTTATCATACACTCACATATAAACACTGTATTGTTACTTTTTTCTGGAAACATTTGAGAGTAAATTGCTGACCTAATACCCTTATTTTCCCAAAAAGTTCAGCATATATTTCCTAAAATCAAGGACAGCTTCTTAAATAACCACAATGCAGGTATCAAAATTGAAAAATTAATGCTGACTTATTTTCAATCAAAATTGAAAATTTAAGTACCTGATCTTATTTAAAATTTACCAATTATTGAACTAATATCCTTTGTAACCAAAAAAAAAAGGAAAAGAAAAATTCTGGCCCAGGATCACAAGTTGCATTTAGTTGTCTTGTTTCTTTAAATGAGTACAAGCCATTTACTTCATAGAACATTCTGGGTTTGTCTTGTTTCCTTATGATTAGATTCAGGTTATGCATTCTCAGCAAGAATAAGTGAGTCTCCTCAGCACATCTGACCAGGAGGCCCATGTGTAGCTATTTGTTGCGTGTTACTCTCCAGATGACACTAACTTTGATCACCTGGTTAAGGCCGTGTCTGCCAGGTTTCTCCTTGTATAATAAAATTACTAACTTTCCCTTTGTAATAAGTATCTTATGTGCGTATACTTTGAGACTATGTAAATATTATTTCTCATCTACCTTTCTTTAGCCACTGGTTTTATCACCCATTGGTGTTTCAGCACATTGCATTTAAAGCCTTAGTGTTCTAGTGTGCGTCGCCTACTCTCTTGGCCAGTCCACTGCTAGGAGAAAGACTGGAAACAGAGACCATTCACTTCTGATCCTCAGGGCCGTTAGCTAGGGCAGGAGCTACATACAGAGCAACCCCCAACAGCGTGGTAACAAGAGCTCAGGAAGTGGTTCCTTCTCAGGGCACTAGAAAGTCAGAAAACAGGTGCTCAGTTTCCAGTAGACCCCCTGGAGCAGGTCGTCCCTGGACTAGGACTTAAGGACAGGGAGAATTTGAGTGGTCAGAAGTCTGGAATGGCATGAGAATCTGTGTCCATATGCCATATTTAAGGGCCCCATGAGACCTTGCTTGTCATCCCAGGAACTCTCAGAGTACTGGGAAGACCGGAACCACCAAGCTTTCTTCTGATTCCTGTTCAGAGTTGGGGCAACATGGGACAGAGGAGCCCTGCAAGAGTGGGCCAGGCCCAGGGTGCTTCAGAAGAGGCCTGTGGGAGGCATCCTCCTTCCACTGCCCACCGCTTCTCATGCATTCAACAAACACTGGTGAGCACCTACTGCGTGCCAGATATTGAAGTCAACGCTGAAGACACAAAATACTCTCCAAGGGGATGCCTTGAGCCCAGGGATTCTTAAGGTCACTCAGCACTCAGGGCAAGGCAGGAGCTGTCTTCTGCCCAGAGTCAAGAGCAGAATATAGTGGAGGGTAAAACTCCCTGCCAAGCTCCCTCATTCCAGGGGACTCTCATGCCCAGAGCAAGGATGAGGGCACTCACAGTCATGCCAGTCCTCTGACCTCTCTCTTCTCCGATGCCCTTCCCAGCACTTGCCAGAGAGCTTCCGGTGCACTGAAGTTGGGCCAAATCCCTGAAACTCAGGCTGCCTGCTAACTTTGCAGAGGAGGGATCTAAGGCCAGAGAGGTCTGAGCCTTTTCAGGACAGGCCTGACTCCACTTTTCTATCCTGTGAATAGTCTGTGTGTTTCTGTTTGAGGCTTGGAAACACAGTCAGCAAAGAGGCTTTTGAGGCAAGAGCCATTATGCATGTGCCTTGAATAGGTAGCTTCTTCCACTGTAATATGAAGATTAGATGCATGCCATCTGCCATCAGGGAGACCTGGGTTCAAATCCCAGTTCTGGGGTTCGTGTGACTTTCATACAGCATATAAGCTTATCTGTAAAATAGGGCCCTGGATTATTGGGAAGAGTAACTGGAATGGTGGCCCTGAAGTAGCCAGGACAGGGTCTAGATGATCAGTAAGTAGATTGTTTTGAAACAAGGCCCTGTGTTTTTCCCCAGCATATTCCCAGCCTACCTAACATATCTTGCAGTTCTTCAGAAGGTCTGGGTCCTTTGTTCCTCCACGACCCCTCCCATGGAGTCCATGTAACACCAGCTCACCCTACAAAGCCTGGCCCAAGTGTCTCCACTTTCCCAGGTGTCCCCACCTGGGGCCCCCAACACAGTTCCATCACACTAGTGTGCAGTTAGTTGTCTTTTGCTTGTCAGGCAACCTCATGGGGGAATTAGCGCAACAGATTTTCAATCCTGGCTCCATTAGTTTCTTGCAGTGTGGTTGGGGGCAAGTTACCTACCTTATCCAAGCCTCTGTTTGTTCATCTATAAGGTATGGTGAGAGCACCTTGCAGAATTACAGGATTAGAGATAATACCCATTACATACCTCACATTGGGCCTGGAGGTGCCTAGTGTATGCTGTCTTCATCTCTTCACCTCTAATCCTTGCTGCAGTGCTTTGCTCAGTAGGTACACAACAAATATTGGTTCAGCAGGTTAGGTAACAAATTACTCCCCCATGCCAAGGTAGTTTTCATTTTAAAAGCAGAACTAATGAGACCCAGGTCTAACCCAAAGAAAAAGTCCCAACAGTGGGATCTGAGACCCTGCACAGGACTGGAGCGCAGTGAGAAGCTTGGGGCATCTGTGTTGGATCCCCCTAGTAGAAGCCCACATCCTGCCCATGCAGGGTAAAAATGACCCACAGTTGTCCTGCTTCTGAAGCCCCTCCTTGGTCCCCATGAGGAGAGCAGGGAATGGAAGGGAAACAAGGTTGACAGCTCCTGGGCCCACTGGACTCCCTGCCCTCCCAATGCCCATGGCCCCTGAGCTGGGCCCCAGGAGTAGCTAAGGACAGAGTGGCAACGGCAACAATGAATCGTGCTGGAGACCTTGAAGACAAGAGGCATCTTCATGCCTCAATTAGTGAAGTACAGGGTCTTCACAAACCGCTAAATTTCCCGATTTTAATAAGCTTAATTTTTTTTTTTTTTTTTTTTTTTTCTGAGATGGAGTCTCACTCTGTCACCAGCCTAGAACACAGTGATGCAATCTCGGTTCACTGTAACCTCCACCTCCTGGGTTCAAGCGATTCCCCTGCCTCAGCCTCCTGAGTACCTGAGACTCAGGTGCATGTGACCAAGCCCGGCTAATTTTTTGTATTTTAGTAGAGATAGGGTTTCTCCATGTTGGCCAGGATGGTCTCGATCTCCTGACCTCATGATCCACCCGCCTCGGCCTCCCAATGTGCTGGGATTACAGGCGTGAGCCACTGCACCTAGTCCATAAGCTTAATTTTTTTATAAGCAAATTCTTAAGATCAATGCAAACCCAGTTGAGCACCCCCAGTTTGCACTGATCTTAAGAATTTGCTTAAAGTTTTCTCTGGAGTTCCGTGTACTGGGGGAGATGGCTGACATAGCTCAGAAGGCTTTTGAACTTCAGGTAGCGCCATAAAATGTTAATAAATATTACATCTATTTCAATTTAATTTTCTCTCTTTGTTAATAATTAAAGCTCCTGTCTGTCCCTACAACCAGCAAGTGCTGCCAGGGGAGGGGACTTATGCACCAATTAACATGTCGACTCTGTTGTTACTCACTCACCTTTAAGAACTCCAGCTCTATCAAGGAGAGAAGACAATCAAGGAGTGAAGGGAAGAAAAGGATTGGTACCTAGATCGATATAGATGCTGCCATTTCTTCAAGGTAAAATTGGTATTGTTGGCCGGGCAAGGTGGCTCGCGCCTATAATCCCAGCACTTTGGGAGGCAGAGGAGGGCAGATCATGAGGTCAGGAGTTCAAGACGAGACTGGCCAACATGGCGAAACCCCATCTCTACTAAAAATGGTGGCTCGTGCCTATAATCCCAGCTACTTGGGAGAATTGCTTGAACCAGGATCCGGGAGGCGGAGGTTGCAGTGAGCCAAGATCGCACCACTGCACTCCAGCCTGGGCTACAGAGTGAGACTCCATCTCAAAAAAAAAAAAAAAAAAAAAAAAAAAAGGGATTGTTGAGAAAGAAAACCAGAAGAAAGGAGTAGGAGACATGAGAGAAGAGCTGGAGGGGAACGGCTGTGCGGAGAGTTTTAACTGAGGGAGATGTGATGTAGAGAACAAGGGCACAGCCGTGCAGACACACCTGGACTTGAGTGCTGAGTCTAGGTAATTTGGGTGAGGGACCTCACCTCTGTGAGCCTCAGTTTTTGCATCTGGAAAATTAGGGTAATAACATCTACGTCATAGAATTATCGTGAGAATTCGATGAGAGTATAACTAGGCAGTTCTTAAGGCAGTGACTAGTATAGAGCAGTGTCCCATAAATGACAGTTACACCTGTGCCTCAGTGAGTGATGCCCAAATGAGGAGAGTGGGATTGCACGGTCCTAATGCCTCTGCTCAGTCAGTGGGTCCTAAGCATCCCACTGCCTGGGCTCATCTCTTGGGAGTCACATGGGGCAGCTGCAAGGAGCCTGGGTACATCACTGCCTGGCTCTGGGTCTCCTCACTGAAAATAAGGATGACAGCTGAGTTCCTTCCACCTATACACTCCATGCCCACACACTTAAAGAGCAGGGTGAACAAGAACTGGCAACACTGGCGGCTGCTAGGGAGAGAAACGGGTGACTGGATTCAGGGGGTGGGAAGAACTTCATTGTTTCCTTTCTCCTGTGTTTTGAATTTTGAAATATATTTGAATACATTAACTATTCAAAGAAAATAGATAAAATGTTTTAAAATGCAAAGACCAAATTAGTATGCAGCCTGAGGCCATGTGAGCCCGGAAGGAAGGCTGCAGACAGCAGCAGCCACAGTGGCGCTGGGAATGCTCTTGGGAAAGGAAAGGGAGAAGAGAGCAGCAGGGGCACAGGAGTGTCAGCTAACTGGGGTCCCCGGAAAAGGGCAGAGAGGCAGAGGTGTGTGCACCTCAGCATGACTGGAATTTTCTGGGAGTGGCACAGGCTGACTGGACTTCACACAAAAAAATGGAAGTCCAGCCCCAAATTAAAAAAAAGTGGTCCTGTGTCAAGTTCAAGTTTGCTTCTGTTGGGAGGTGAATTGCCAATGGGAAGGAATTAAGAAAAGGGAAGGAGCACGGGATTGCAGCATGAGCCGTTCATTCTGAGTCTCTATGCTTTAAGGAATTTACCACTCTGATCATCCCTGGGGTGGAATGCAGCTGAGAGAGGCTGTCTCTCCATCACTCCTCAACACTCTTGGGGGTGGTATCATCCCCATTTTAGAGATAAGGAAATTAAGGCTCAGAGAGGTTAAGTAATGGTTCCAAAGTGACACAGATGGTGTTAGAGAGAACTGGGATTTGAATCCTGGTCTGAAGTCAAAGCCCATGACTTTTTCACTGTGATATCCTAATCCCTCCATCACCTCTCCTAGTCGGGGAAAGTCCTGGTTAGAGCTCTGCAAAGGGTGGAAGCAGAGATGGAGACGCTCACAGCTCCCTGGAGAGGTGGACAGGTAGGCTGGCAGGAGGAGAGAGAAAGGGTGATACAGAGGGGTCCGGGGAGCTGGTGCTGGCTCTCCAGGCTTCCACCCTGTCACTAGCAAGTCCCAGGGCACCTGGGAGTGTTGGGGACCAGAGACTGGGGTGTAACCAAAGAGAGGACTTGAGGAGAGAAGGGAGGGCAGCTTAGAGAAACAGAGGGAGGGTCAGTAGAGACAGGAAACTAGAAAGTTAAAATAAAAATCTTATACTTGGAAGCATTCATCTGGACATGGGAGGGTGTGTTGACTATATGCTTATTCCACGTTCTATCATTACTTAAAGGGCACTTCCAGAACACCTGCATGCCTTCAGTTATCTGTAATTTATTCATTCCTCTCTTCTTTATTCACTCATTAATGCAGGAATGAACCAATACTGAGTGAATATCCAACTGCTAATAATTTTTATTTGGGGGTGGATTCCACCTTGAAAAATAGTCAAATGGCATTCACAGCCAAGTCTGATGCTGTCACTTTGGGCTGGGCCCCCTAAGCTCACTGCCATATGTCCCTTATCCACTTTACCAAGTGGCCAAGCAAGGTGGAGAATGTTCCTCTGTGTTTTACCGGCTGTCATTCAAACACTAGCCCCACAGCCCCTGTGCTATGGGATCTGCAGCTTTGCCCAGGTCAGCATGGGCAGTCCTGGAGGATGGAGGCCCTGGCAGTGCTTGTATGTGTTTCTCTCTACCGGTGCTTAGTGTGAGGGATGGGGTGTAATCCTGCCCAGGAGAGGAAAAAGGTCAGATCTTTAGAAAAATTCAGAGAGAGGGGGGAGCTATTAAATGAAAGGTCTCAATAAACATAACTTTTTCTTATTAGCATCACAGAGGAAGGAGGATAGATGGAAGAGAAGAAAGAGAAAAGAGAGACAAGCTGTGACTACACAGGTGTGAAGGAAGAACTGGAAGGACTTTGAAAATGCTGCTGGGAACAGGTGCAGTTGCTCTGGGGAGATGCTAGAGAGGGGCCTAGGGCTTCCACCAGGAGCCGGTTCCACCCCAGGGTAAGGCCATGGGGAGGCTATGAGGGCCAAGTTCCCCAGGGGCTGCCATGGCAAGGCTACAGCTGCCCAACAGGCCAGAGCCAGCTGGCAGACATCAATGAAGCATGGAAAATATTAAGGGAAAATGGAGGCATTTATGAAATGACGTGATACCTGGGATTTTTGTCAAAATGTGAGTTGATGTATGCTGAAGCTAGGTAGTGAGGGCATGGGGATTCCTTATGCAAGTGTCTCTACCCTTGATTATTATGCTTGAAATTAAAAGTTTCTAATAATAAGCAAGAGGTCTTTTACAAATAGGGGATCTGTGAAGGAGCCACACACGGCAGATGGGATAACAGCAAAGGAATATAAGCCATAGAATAGAAGTAGAAATTAACAAGAACTTGTCTTGGGTTCTCTTAACTAACACTGCAAGTCAGGAGTTCCTGAACAGGGAGTGACGGATGAGTTGCGGGGGATCCCTGCGCTCTCCATAATTGTGCAAAGTGATCTAAGAGTTTCCAGTGAGTTTTCAAGGAATCTGTTTCCCCATAGGTTAATACATTGTATTCTCTCTTAAGTGTGCTATGTGTGTGTTAGTCACCTGATGCGTGGTTTTTAAATGGAAGGTTTCTTTTCTAGAACTGGCATGATCACATCTGGCTCCTTTGTTTTTAGTTCCCCTCTCAGTCAGCCACACCCAGAAGAGGGCAAAATTGCCTGGCTTGCTTCACAGCCCATCTCTCTGGTGGCAGCTCCCAGGGTGCTATAGCCCCGAGCCACGACACCTGCAGTGGAGGTAGGGAGGGCTGTGCCCCAGAGACAAGGGTGTGCAGTGGGGGAGGCGGACACAAACAAGAAAGGTCTGGGGAGGTCACTTGGGGGTCTCCAGGAGGCTTCCTGGGGTCTGAAAGAGTAAGAGGAGGTGCTGGGGGTTGAGGCTGTCCCCTTCTGGCAGATTCACCGGACAGAAATCACTGTGTTGACTAGCCTGAGGCTCAAAACCTAAAGACACCTCCCCCACTCCCCAGATAATTTCTTAGAAAACACCTTCCATTCTTCTCAGGGCAGAATAACACCCAGTCTGACATCCAGTCCCTTGACGCTAATTCTTCCAAGTCCAGCTCCCTAGAATGGACAGAGCAGGCTGTCACTAGGACTTGCAGCCCGGTTGAGCAGCGAAGCGGGGTTAGTTTAGGGGTCTCGTCAGTTCCTCTCTCTTGGAACCATGTCCACATTTAGGTCAAGGCTTGGAGGCTGACACATGAGCATCTCTGCAGCCTCGTAGGCTAGTGTCAGAAGCACAGAGATGGCGCCCGGCCCTGAGAAGAGACTGGGAGGACAGGACGGAGCATGGGGTCCAGGCACTGCTCTGTAGCTGGGGTGCTCAGCTCTGCTCTCCATACCCTCTTCAGAGGAGAAAGGTGGGGAAGGAAGCCCTTTCCCCATCTCCCACAGCAGGGCATAGACTGACTGGCAGTGAAGGACCCTTGTCTCCGGGACTTGCCTTCTCTCCTCCAGGCATCTGAAGCCTTGCAGCTTCCCTGCCTCTCACCTGGCAGCCCTCCTGTCTCAGCAGTGGAGAGAGGTGGAGGCCCTGGGAAAGAGTCTGCTCTTTCCTAGACCAGACTGCACGGCTGAGGGCAGGGGAAGGGAAGGAGGTGGGAGAGCCAAGATTGAGAAGCAGGTCTGTCCCAGGCCAGGACTGGGCGAAGGCATGCGGCTGGCGTGCAGCTGCCGCGGCTCGCCTCTCCAAGGCCTGCATGGTGGCCTTCCTCCTTTGGAACGCTCTTCCCCTCCCACCCTGGCATTCAGGGTCTGGACACCTCTCTCCAGCTCGTATCTAAGTGTAGGACAGGCAGCATGCCAGGAAAACCCCCAGGGGAGGGCCCTCTCTCTTCTTTGTACACCCCTGCCCCAACCAGACCCCTGACTGAGGGCACCACCCAGAATCCTGTTTCTCTATGCCTGCAAACTGCCAAAGCAGCAGGAGGTGCAGGGCCAAGAGCAAGGGGCTTGCTGGCAGATTTGGAGTTGCATCCTCACCCTTCTTCATTGTGGCCCCTTCCCTCCACTGCCTCCTTCCCCAAGGTGTCACATGGCTTCCCCCAACCAACCCTTGCTCGGCCTTCAGGTTGGGTGGCCTCGGTGGCCTCCTTTCTGTTCTGCTTGGGCACTGTGGCCACATCTGCCAGGGATCCAGAAGAATGGATTTGCAATGGGGACTTTCAGACACACACCAGTCCAGAGAGATTCTTCCCAGAGTGGAGCAGGCCTCATTTTACTGTTCCCATCACCTCCCAGAAAGAGCCTCACACGCTGAGGCTCAGAACGAGGACCAGTGTAGTGGACAGATTGCATAAAGAGGACCAAAGCTACTTCCAGCGGGCAGCCTTGGGGCTGTGAGGCACAGCTGGCCAGAGTCTGAGAGGCACAGATCAGTGAAGAAACCTTTTTTTTAAACTGTGCTTTATTTAGGGCTAAGCTGGAGAAAGCGTCATCCAATAGTTACAGAAGGTTACAAGGAGTTTTAGGGAGTTGAGTGTGAAAAGAGCAGTTGTACTGAACTGCAGCTGTTTTCTTTTTTTTTTTTTTCTTTTTTTTTTCACATCTGGACATCCTAAAAGGAGGAGTCAAGAGAAAAAAAGAAAATGAAAAACAACAACAAAATTGACAGAAAGAAAGGAAAGGCAGGAGGCCCTCGAGGAACTGGAAATTTGTTCTTCTAAAGGGAAAAAATGGTAGGTCTGAGAAACCCCCGGCCTCCAGATGAGCTGGACATCAATGAGAAGGAATCGAGGCAGAATGCCAAAGCAATCTTCCCAAGGGTGCAAATAAATTATAATAAATATGTTATACTTTAAAATATATGTGTTCTTAAATAATTCAGTGTTTTTTCTGATTCTGAGTTTTTTTAAGCAATGTCTTTAACTGCTCTAAAGTCATTTACCAAAGATAAATATCGTGCTTTCATTAAATAGTTTTCCTTGTTTTTTTCTCTATCATTACAATTAAAAGTCCTACAAAATATGCAAATTTATTTACAGAAAAACAGAGCCGGCATCATTTAAACATCCCTGTTTTTCAAAATTCCTTGTAAACAGTTTCAGAAATTCTTCAAAGATTGTTTATTTTTCTCTCTCTTTTTAAGGTTTTGTGTGTGTGTGTGTTGTCTAGTTGTTTTAAGATGAAAGTTCCCAGTTCTCCCTTGCCCGGAAAGTCTCTGGAGCAAGCGTGGAAGGCGAGTGAAGCGGAAGGTGAGTGAAGCGCGCACAGCTCCCGGAGGGAAGCGAGAGGCGAGGACGACGGCGGCGGCGGCGGCGGCGGCGTCCCAGGCGACGCGACCGGTCCCGGCCGATGGTGTGGCCTCCACCGGCGACGGGCAGCCAGGCGCCCGCAGGTCTGGGGCGAGTTCGGCCTGGCCCTCGGGGACAACGGCGTCCGACAGCACTCGCGGGGAGAAGGGATTGATGCTCAGTCTAAACTCTACAAAAGTACAGTCCTACAACATCTGGGATTTTAGCAGTAACGCTAACTTCTATAGTTTTTTTTTTTTCTTTTTTCTTTTTATTTTTTTATTTTTTGCTTTCCTCTAATTTTTCTTCTATTATATAGGTATTTTAAACTTTTCCTTTTTAAAATTCTGTACAACTATTATGATTTTAAGAGGGGGGAAGAGTTAGAAGCATTTACAGACTTTTCACAACAATGACCTTGCCTGGTAAGTCCCGTTTGTTCCCCCTCCTTGTTTTCTCACACTTCACGGTTTATGAGTTTTAAGACTTGTGTTGCTTTCCCCAAATATCCACCAATTTGTTCATCTTAACAGCTCCATCCAGACATAGTATACAGAAAACCATAGGAAAGTGTCATAGACTTGGATGAGGGTCATCAAAGCGCCTCTCAAAGTATCAAAGAACTATTATCTTGCTGTTTTAAAAGCACTGAAGCGTTATTTTTCCTTTTTTTGTTGTTTTTTTTTTTGTTGTTTTTTTCTTTTAATTTTTTATTACATTTTTCATAGAATCGCTCTAAGCTGTTTCAAGAACAGCCATGAGGCAGGAAGGAGGGGGTCCTCCATTCCCCCTCTATTTGACATAGAGCTACACATCTGCAATAAAAAGTTTGGTCCTTTGGTCCCTAAATAGCTAAAGGAATGACAGATAGAGATGCTCAGTGGCGGCCTCCCAGCCGCCCCCTGGGGACCAGGCCCCACGCACCACTTGCCCCAGCCTGCCTCAGGCACCCGTGGGCTAGAAAAGCCCCGGGATCGGTAAGCAGCGTCTACTCCCAGTTCCCAGCCTTCAGCCTCCCCCGTCTGGTCTCGTGATATTTTGTTTTAAAGTTGCCTTTTTTGTGATTTTTTTTCTCATTTTTCTTCATCTTCTTCTTCTTTATGTCATATATATATTTTCCCCCCAAACACGTGCCCTCTGAACTCCACAGACGCTATACTTTCCTTGAAGAAATGTTACAGTCACACAGACAGTGTCTGGAGTCTTCAGCTTGATTGATATTGGCTGATATGTCAAAGGTGTCATCCAACAGTTCTCATTTATAAATATATATAGAGAGAGGTTTGTTTTTTAATGTAGCCCGTTCAGCATCCTGCCCTAAAATGAAGAAAATCAGGGCTGATTAAGCCAAGAGGGAAAACACAAAAAGCATCCAAACACCAATAGGAACCTGCCTCAGGGGCTGGGATGGGAGCTCTAGGGGATGGTGGGAGGGAAGGAAGAGAGACCAGTATGAGAATTAGTCATGATCATGATACATTAAAAAGAAATATACTCTTCTATTCAGAGTAGAAACCACTGGGAGGTCTAGTGGTGATGGTTGTAGCTGAGGTTTCGTTGTTGGAAGAAGGTGCTTGATTTGGGTTACTTTAGCATTCTGGATTGGGGGGTAGCTAGATCTAAGGGGAGAATTTGGGACTGTGGGATATAAATTCATAATTAAACTTGTCTCTGAGGGATCTAGCCCAGATACAATATGTATACAGAAGCCTAGCAAACAAGATAGGAAAAATCTAGCTGCCCAGCCCACTCCTCCCGGCTCGAGGAAAACAAGGAAGACACATCCATGACTCAAATTTTGTAGAATCCTCGCCCAGCTTCCAGCCAACCACTTCTTTCCCGGGGTCAGTAACTATTTGCGAGGCTGTGTATATATATGTATATCTGGATATATGTGTAGAATATATTCACCTGCACATATGTGGATATACATGGATATGTGTGTATGTATATGCATATATACACACATACACACACATATTACTTTTCTCATACATGCCAGGGAATTTAGAGGAAATTCAGAACTTCAAGGGAGTGGATGGGAAAATCTAAAAAAGGTCAGGAGAGATTTAATTATGAAACTTAAATAGATTAACTCAGACAGTGCTTGATTTTGTTTTGAATGGTGGCTTTTTGGTGTTTTTGGCTTTAAAAAAAATCATGATCTGACTAGAATCAGAAGGCGAATGCTTAATCATTGTGAATTAACAAATGAGACTCATCTCCATTCTAGCAAGCAGCTTCCACTTATACATGGGGGTGACTGGTTACATCAAGAAAGTTAGAACTGCAAAGCCCCCACTTGAGGGGACAAGTCATGCGTATATCAATCCATGCTGGCAGGTTTTTCACACTGTTGATTCAACAAACAGCAAACCGTACACAGCAGTCTGAACAATTACAACACCAAATAAAATAATAATAAAATTAAAAAACACTTGTCAAGGACCCTTTTTCAGTTGTAAACAAAAAGGTGCATTTTGCTTTTGTTAGTACTGTTTCTTTCAAACCAACCAAAAAAACCCTCCCAAGCCCCCCCGTCCCCAGCCTCCCCTCCCCCACATTTAATTTAGCAGAAGTGGCTACAATACAAACCTTACAATTGTTACCGGGCTCTCTTGCAGAGGCCTCTGGCTTTGTACTCTAGTTTTTTGGTTTAGAATTTTTTTTTTTTTATCATTCTGTTACTGCAGATATTTTGTTTTTGTTTTTTTGTTTTTGTATTTTTCCCTTTGAAGTGAGATTGAAAATAGCCTAACTGGAAAAAGACCAGACCTAGGAAAGTGTCAATTGAAAAAGGCCCCCCAAATTTCTAGAAAAAAATAAAATCACAATATTTTCAAGTGCAAGTAAATCAACCACGCATAGATATTTTTAAGATGTTTTCCTTATTTTTAAGAAAAAAAATAATGGTTTGCACAGGTAAATGATCCCATGTTTGATAATTCAGGAATTCATCTTTATTTTGACTATTTTTTATTCTTTTGTTTTGTTTTTTTCTCTATGTGATATCTAGAGAAGCATAAAAAACGCTGAACAAGAAAAACCAAACAACAGAAAGTAAAACCACTGCAAGCACCAAGAACGAAACGAAAATGAGCACAGCAAAAAAGATTGTGGCAGCACAAAAGTCAAGAAAATGCACGTGTGATCATGACTGGCCAATCATCAACTGATACAACATCCAAGAAAAACGCTCCAATCACAGCACCTCCACGAAACTTGACGGCAATTGTCATGCAACCGATTCTTAGCCTTGTTACATGACGCCATCATGTCACACTGTGAACTTTGAGTTGATTTGAACTTACGGATGGGGGACTTTTCTCCACTCTCATGTGATTACGTGAACTTTATTCCTAGCTCAGCGCGAGACTGTGGTGGATTTGACTGGCCCTGGTTGGGTTGTTGGAATTTGATTGAATGACAAAAGAAGAAAAGATTTATATATATATTTATATATGTAGAGAGAGAGAGAGAGAGGACAAGAGAGTGTGGGTGGGGGAAGGAGGAGGTGGGGCAGGGCAGGTAGGGTTGGGGAGTGTGGGAGGGCAAGGAAGGCTGGGATTCGGGTGAAGGAGGGCAAGGAAGAAGTTAAAACAAAATTTAAAAGAAAATATATTTATACAGCACCAGACCACAGCATCAATCTAGAAGCTCGGATGAGAGAACAGCAGTCAAATTATAAGAGAACTGAAAAGAACTCAAAGGATGGAGGAAGCCAGCAGACAAACATGGGCACATCAACACACACGCACACACACACACACACACACACGCACGCACACATACACACATACACACACGGCTGTTTATGCAGACACATGATACACTGTGAACAGAAGCAGAACCTCACACAGGGCCACTAAGGGCATCCATCATGCGGTGGGGGAGAGGGGCATGGGCGGTTTGGCAAGGCGGCCAGAAAAAAATAAAAACAGCCCCTCAAACCACCTTGGCTGGCAAGCGATCTCGGGGAACAAGCGCTCTGGTTTTCATCACTCCTGATTCTTTCTCTCCCCTAGGGGTGGTGTCCCCCCCACCCCCACTCAGCTTTCTGTGACTGTAGCCTGTGGGCCTGCAGGGGATGTCTGTCAGGGTGGCCCTGGTCAGCTGGGTAGGTCAGAGGCTTGCTACGGTGACTGCTATGTCCACAGGGTCCACCTACAAAAAGCTCTGCTGCTGTAGTACCGCCCAGGCTGGCAGCAGCTCAGCCCTCCCACCCTGTGGACTCACCCTGGCCCCTATCCTAGAGAAGGCTGCAAGGGCACCCACCACGGAGGTCACGGTCCTCCCCTGCTTCAGCTCCACCTCAAGTTACTTTCCTCAGAACCTTCATTTTGAGATTTAGGGTAAATTTCATCGATGTTGTTGGAATTCTAGAAACACGCCTTGGCACTACTGAGTTCATCTTGCAATCGCCTTACGCCCTTTCTTTGCTCACACTCTTTGCCTTGCTCCCAAGTGGCCTGGATAGCCAAACTGAGGCTGCGTCTGGGCACACAAAGCCCTTCGAAGGTTCTGCAGCTCTGACCCATCCAAGGGCCACATGGAAGGCTGGAGGATGCCCTGCAGGGGGCACAGAGGTGAGTGCCTCCAGCCTCTGCTGCTCCCACCCATGCTCTGCTGACCTCCCTTGCTCACCACCCTGCCCTCCTTTCCCACCCCCTCACCCCACACCCCTCCGTGAACAGCTTTCCAGCCTGGCCTACCACAAAACCCCAACCTTCAGCTTTCTTTCCTGATGGAGCCGTAAGTGCTTGAGAATGAGGTTCTCTTCCCCTATCAGGAATCAACAGATGATCCAGCTTCCAGTTGTCTTCTCCACCCTCATCCCTCACCCCTTCATAGTCGTCTGCCACACCTGGGATCGGCGGTCCCTAGCTCCACCCTTCCTCATGGTGATCTTGAGCTTGCGCCGAAGGCCCTGCTCCCCCTGTGGCACTCAGGCCTGGGCAAAGTCTGTGCGCCAGGTTGATCTGCAGGCTTTCCAGTCCACAGGCTTCTACATGCAGTGGACTTCCCCTCTCAGCTTTCTGCTTTCCTTCAAGGAGGGAGGAAGGGAGGCCTGGGATCTTAAAATGTCACTGTGGATGAGGGGTCAAGGAGCTGAGCCCAAGCCCAGCCTCCAGCTCAGCCTTCACGGAAGCACCCCAGACTCCTCCTGTGCAGACCCCCGCCTGCCTGCCCACCAGAGCTGGGTTCTTTGTTCTTCCAACATTAGATCTCCCTCCCTCAGATCAGGGCCCGTCCCATGCCCACCAAGTCATGAAATGCCACTTCCAACTCCTCCCAAGGAGCCCTTAGTCCCACCCAGGATAGCCAATGGGCAGGTCCCCTTGGCATGGGAGAAGAGGCCTAAGGACCTAAGGAGGGTATTGCCATCAGGTGGGGGCTGTGGCAACTGCAACTCAGTGACTCCCGGGGACTCTCCTCTCTCCCCTCCACTCCAGCCCTGAGACCCTCATGGGGATTCACTCCTTCCCACTCTGCCTGCTCCTCTCCTAGCTTGAGAGTGCGGCTGCCTGTCAGGGCCAGGCACTGTCCTGGGTACTGTAACACAAATCTGAATAGCACACAGCCCCTGTCCCCAAAGCTCAATCTAGGGAACATCCCCACACACACCCTCATCTCTCACACATGCGAGGCCCTAGACACACAACACACCCTCACACTCAGTCCCTGAGGAGGCCCCAGGACTCCACGGGCACAGCTGGCTACGCTCTTCATTAGGGAGGAGCTGTTCTTCTGCCTGCAGTGTGACCCCTTCCCGGCCACTCTCGGAGTGGAGGCTCACAGAGCACAGCCCTAGGTGTGGCAATGGGATCACTGACCAGCATGGTGAAGCCCAACTCACCGCGCTGGGTGAGGAAATTATGGCCAGGCCGAACCAATTCAGATCTCAGGCCCTAAAATCAGCTGGACTCCAGCAAGGGAGGGCCAGGTCCGAAGCCACAGCCCAGCCCTGTACAGGTCAGACCCAAAGCACTTGTGCCTGCAAAGCCTGGACCCAACACTTTCCAAAAGCATCCTCAGAGCCAGAGTCACAGGACTCACTGGATTCAGGACAAGTTGCTTGGAGCACTCTCCAGCCACAGAACTGCAGTGCTAGGATTCTGAACTGGCCTGCTGCTGGGCCCACTTTGCCTGGTAAGTGGTGGCAGAACAAGGGGCTCAGAGCCCAACCTCTGAGCTGGGCGGGGCCAGGCTGGGTGTGTTCTGCCTGCTGGCTGTGGACCTGGCCATGTTTTTGCCTACTCTTCCTGCCTTTACTTCCTTCCTTTTAGTTTCCTGGCAAAGATCGCTTAGAGAAACTCCCATCTTAGCACAAGACAACAAACCCAAGCTGCCAGAGGGGTAGGGCAGTGGGGAAACAAAACCAGCCGCAAGGAGAGAAACTGACTCCAATCCTGATCCCACCCACCCCAGGACCTCATGGAACCAAAGCCCACCTGTGCTCCCCACAGCTGCCCTGCCTGGGCCCTCTCCCCTCCCCACAGGTCTGCCCCACTCCCTTCTGACTCGGCCTTGGAAAACCTGCACCACCTGGGGCAGCCGCCCTACCCATGACATCCCCCCACTACCTCCTCCTTTGCTCCCAGCTATGGCTGGTCCCTCAGCCCCTGCTCAGGCTGCCTCCCATTCTGAGCGCCTGGGGGCTGCAGCTCAGGCCTCAGCACAGATGAACATCCTTTACTGGCCTGTGATACCAGGCAGTGTTTAGCTGCTTTTTGTGCCTTTTCCTCCCTCACTGGCAGTCCAGGAGCAGCCACTTCTCACTGCAGTCCCCAAGGCTGCCTTGAGAAGCTCCCTATCTCTTCCTAGCACCCTCCTTCTAATGGAGCTCCCAACAGTCTTGGGCTGGCATGCCTGACAGCACCATTTGCTAAAATGCTGTCTCAAAGAAAATTAAAGGTCAACTTTACTGTAGGGGTTAGGTCACATCATAGTTTTTTAAAGGGCTGCTTAGTAGAAAGGAGGTGATTAGATGGCTGACCCCAGAAAATGCTCACCCCAGAGTACCCTGATGCTCCCTCAGGATATTCAGGATACTCTGGGGTGACAGGTTGGGGTGAGGGTAGGGTGTGGCTTCTCATTCTCTTCACTGGAGGGAGTAGTCTCCTGGCTTCAAAGCTTGGCTCTGTGACTCACCAGCTGATGGGCAGGCTATTTAATCTCTCTGTGCCCCATCTGTGGAATGGAAATACTAATACTACCTACCTGATAGGTAGTTGTAGCTATGTAGTTACATCTCCTGGTTGTTACCTCTCAGAACAGTGCTTGGTGCATGGTGAGCACTGTGTGAAGGTCTAGGGTCCTCCTCTTTCTGCCCTTTGCATGCCTTGCTGGAAGACCCCACTATGTTTTAAACCACTCTTCCCAAACCCCCACCCCAACTCTGAATTGCAACTGGTTCAAGCTTGTGGGCACTTTCTGACCTTAGATCCTAAACAACCTGCCTTCTCACCCCTTCATCTGGGAATTCCTCTAACCTAGAGGTTTTACCCTGGCTTGAGTCAAGGAGGCTAAGACAAGTTACTTTGAGGAGGGGGAGGCCCTTGGAATCTTGGGGCATGACCCTGCCTGATGCATATCCCCCTACCCCCCATATCCTCTAGTTGACTCTAACATCTTAGTTTTATTAATGAGAAAACAGAAGCCCAAGACAAGCACCCTAACCCAGGTCACACCTTAATGGCAGAGCTACGCTGATTTAAGAAAAAGTGTTCTATATATAGAAAAAGCTGTTTCACGAAACCATCCCTCCATTCCTATGGAAATGTCCCCATCTGCAGGCTGCCTCCTGGTGTCTGTGTGTGCACGGAGCCAGAAGCTCCTTGGGGGCAGGGATGGTGACTCATTCATCCTTGCATCCCTAGCACTGAGCCCAGTGCCTGGCACAAAAAAATGCCCAAACTCTGAAAAACATGTGTGTTTGCATCTGGACACAGCCAGAAATGGGCAAGGACGGGAAACCAGAAGGCAAGAAAGGCTGGTTTTGCTTTTCCCGGCTTGCAGAGAGTGGACACACATGCACTTCCCCCAGAGAGAAGGCCCCCTTCTGTACCCCAGCACTGGGTGGAAGATTTTTGGGGAGACTGAAGAAGCTGGAGACCTCCCCCCGAAACTCTGGACTCTGAAACTCAACTTAAACATGTAATTCTCATGTGCCTGATCTTCTCCCAAACCCTCTGTTCTTCCAGTGACTTTGGCCAAAAGCCTGGGACTCATCCTTGGCTCCTCTTTCAAAATACATCTAGAAATGAATTCCTTCACATCTCATCAACTGCTGTGGCCCTGGACTGAGTGGTCAATGCAGTAGACCTATGCTTTGGCTCCTACGAGCTATTATCAACACAGCAGCCAGGGTGACCCCATTGAAATGCAAGTTACCCATCACTCTTCTCTTCGGAACTCTCCAACTGCTCTCTCCATCTCCCATTTCAGAGAAGAGATCAAGGCTGCACACCAGGTGGCCCATCTCACTCTCCAGAAACCTGGCCTCCTGCTGTTCCTACCCCACTCGCAGCCCCACCTTGCAGCCTCCACCCTGACTTTTCCCTCAGAGGGAAGGCATGGCTGCTCCCCCTCACTTTCTGTGCTCCAATTCACTTCCTCAATGAGGTCTACAGTGACCATGGGGTTTAACTGTAGCCAACAATCCTGACACACTAAATCATATTCTTTGATCACATGCCATTGTTTATTGTCTGTCTCCGGCTGCTCAATCTTGCTCACTGCTGAACCCCAAGTACCTAACACAGTAGCTGGCACATGATACTACTGAATAAATGGAGGACCGTGGGCGGGGAGGGGGGCGGTCAGTGGGCAGAGGGTGCTGAGCTGGAAGGGCCCAAAGGGAACCTTAATCTCTGTTCTGTGAAGAAGCTGAGGCTGCCGGAGCCACAGCACTGGAGGAACCAGACTGAGGTTGACTTTTGATGGCCTGGGTATCTCCCCGCATTGTTTCCGAAGGAAGCACTTTGACCTGGAGGAGGCATGGCTGACTGTGTCTCCAGATCCTAAGCAGGACCCAGCCCACCAGAAAAGGTAACAACTACCGCTCATCATGACCCATGTAGGGGAGGCAGGGCCCGGGATCTCAGTGCTCTACCATCACCCTCCTCAGCTTTCAAAGTTCCCTTTGAAAGATCCAGTCCTTCCTCTCTTCACTGAGCTATGGGGAAAGGAAGGGGTGAGGGGTCAAGTGTCTAAAGGCTGCCAGCCCTCCTAGGAGAACTGGGAAGGGGAGAGCCAGGGCGTCTGGGAGCAGGCCCCATGGAAGGCTGCAGCTCTCCTGGGTAGAGCCTGTTCTGCCCCCAACCTCTCTCGGCCTGAGCTTGCCACTTGTTCACCCCAGGGTCCTCTGGCCAACAGGACTGCCGGTGTAGACCCGGAGGCGCAGGCCCAGGGCTCACCTCACCCTCCCGGAGCAGCTCCCTCACTCCTGCCCCTGCTGGCCCTGCCCCAGGGAGATGGCCAGGCCCGTTTCTGCCGGGGTAACTGCAGCTCTGCGCCTGGCAGGAGGCGCAGGGCGAGGAGCAGGCTGAGCCGGGCGCAGCGGGTCCAAGGCACCAGTGAGGGTCCGGCCCATGGAGGCCGGAGGAGGCGGCGGGTCCGTCTGGTTCCCCTCCCAACCCCCCATCCCCGCGCCCCGGCCGCCCCCGGTTACCTGTGCGAGTCCTGGTCTCCCCCGGGGGACGCTCCCGCCGGCGCTCAGTACGGGCGATTGGCGTCTTTGGGCCGCTTCAGCTGCACCTTGAGCCTCTTCATGCCGATCTGGAAGCCGTTCATGGCCTGGATGGCGGTCTGCGCGCTGGCCGGGTTGTCGAAGCTCACGAAGCCTGGCGAGACACGAGGGACGAGGGCCTGGGTTTCCACGGGGCCGCCCGGGGCGCTGCCGGCGGGGAGGGGAGGGGGACGGGGGCGGGGCGGGGCGGGCCAGAGGCTCCTCCCCTCGGGCCCCGCCCCCGGCCCCGCCCCGGCGCCCGCCCCCGCCTAGCCCAAGCGCGCGAGCGAGACCCCTCCCGGGGCGGGCGCTGGCAGGGTCCCGGCTGGCGCACCTGCGCCTCGGCTCCGGCCGCGCCACTCGCCGGGCGCCCGCCCCCCCAGGTGGGGCCCGCGGCCGGGCAGGGCTCGAGAAGCGCCCGCCCCCCACCCCGGCCGGCCCCGGCACCTCAGCCCTCGCCTCGGCGGGAGAGGGCGGACACACCTGCGGGTGGAGGAGTTTATTGGACACTGTCCTCCCTGACAGGAGGGGGCCTGGCAGCGCGAGGGCACGGGGTGCCGGCCTGGGGAGAGAGACGAGTGCGAGGGGCCGGGAGGGAGGCGCCGCCGAGAAACTTCTCCACCGCCGGCCCGGCCGCCCCCTCGCCAGCGCGGGCACCTGGCCGTCGGGGGAGGCCCAGAGGCTGAGCCTTCGCGGTCCCTCCGCCCCCACTCCCGGCCCTGCCCGCCCCGCCAGGCTCCGGGGGGCCTGGGCGCCACCTCGCCCGGGCGCCATCAGCACCTCTCTTCTCCAGGCCCCGCGCCGTGGACTAAGCACGCACCAGCTGATAGGTCCCCCGTGATCCCCTCAAGAGCTCCATGACAAGTCACAAGACCGTCAGTGCAAATCAGGCCAGAGCCCTCCGTGCAGAGCGCTTCCCACGCGTCCACTCCTGTGCCCAGATGCGGAACCTGGCGGCTCCCAGGCCCAACTGCGCAGGTCCCAGATGAGCACGGATCATGTTCCCAAAAGGAGGTCACAAATCACCTTTGGGGAACTTTGAATGCATCTCCTTATACAGACAATACTTTACATCAGCATTTCCCAAGCTGGCTCTCGCAAGTGCTCCTGAGAAAGGGCTCGTGTGGTCAGGAGGCTTAGAGCCAGGCCCAGTGGGCCAGTCCAGCGCACCAGCAAATAACGTCCCCCTCCCGCCCCGAGTTTAGTAAATAAACCTTTATAGCTTTGTTTAATCTAGTATTTCCTTGAATTTATTCGACGTTAGAGGCCTTTTCTCCTGCAAAAAGGACTTAGATCCTGCAAACTATGTGAAAGCTTGGCCTTCCCATCAACGTGCCCTTTGCGTGCTGGTCCCCAAATGGCCATTAGGTATGAGAGAGAGACACAGCCATCCCCCACTGAAGTAGAAGCCGTCTTCTCAGTTCATTGTCCGCGGTACCTCGGGCCTGCCTGGGACTTCTCTCCAATAAAGACAGCCCTTCCTCACCCTCCAGACCTGGTGGCTCTTTTTCCCTCTTTCCCCTCTGCCCCAGAGGCTGCCTCCATCATCTCTTTCTCTCCTCTCCCTGCCTTGCTCAAGATTGCTCCTGCAGCCGAAAGAGTGCAACAATTGGTCAGAGCTGGGCCCAGAGCAACAAAATCAACCTCTGTATAAATATAGATGCCAGAATAAATAGGGAGGATTTCAGCTGATCCATAGTTGGAGATTCGCTTCCAGTGATGTTTCCACCAGCTCCTCTCTATCCCCTCTGGCCCGTCCCCACCTCCCACTGACCTGTATGTCTAATCACTAAAGTCAAGTCCTTAATAAACCAGAGCAGTTTTCAAATATGTAAATTGTGTGTTGATGCTGCTTTCCCCAGAACAAAGAAGGTGGCTGAACAAGAGCCTGACCCTGCCGGGACAAGGCAGCCTGACTGTGGGGGACATGCTGCCCCTCATTCCTCTCATCATCCACAACAGCTCAAAGAAGCGAGGATAAAGAAGATACAAAGGGCTGGAGGAGCTGTCTAGGGCAGAGGGAGGCAGAGCCACTGTGTGGGGGAGGGCAGAAAGGAATTCTGGAGGAGGCAGCAGCTCAGCCTTCCTGGAAGAGTTTAGAGGTCCCTGGAACCCTAAGAGTTGAGAAGGAGTCCAGGCTCAAGGGAACTTTTCTTCCCTTGATTTCTTAGTAACTGGCTGGCAGTCAGAGCAGGGTCTCTCTCTCCCCTGCAGACCGGGAGGTCCCTTTGGCAGGGCTCTGGGCACTGTCTCCCATGTTCATGGTTCCAGGACTGTCTGTCTTCTTCCAGAGCTACCTCTCCTGCTCCCTTCCTACCCTCAGAAAGTTTCCGCTCCCAGGCCCTGTGAGAAGACCCACAGGTAGAATATCCCCATGGTGTCCCCCCCAGCCCTCCTTCCAACATAGGAACAGTTTGTGCTGGACATGTCCTGATGAAGGTCTCTGGAAGATTTTGCTTATAAATGTACATGTATGCTTATGAAGAGTGAAAGCGGCCTTTGAGGAGTTCACTTTAACATAGGGCCACTTTTACAGCAAAAATAGCACTTTAAGAACAAAGGGGACCTAGTGCTTCCTGAGGGTCTGCCCTGGGTAAGCTCTGTCACAGCAGCCCTGGGGCAATGGTTACAATCCCCTTTCACAGAGGAAGAGAGAGAGGCTCATTGTCCGTGAGGGAATGCTGAGGCTAGGTCTCACTTTATTTTTATTTAGTTAGTTAGTTATTTGTTTTTGAGACAGAGTCTCGCTCTGTCACCAGGCTGGAGTGCACTGTAGCCTCGCCTCCTCGGTTTAAGAGATTCTCCTGCCTCCACCTCCCAAGTAGTTGGGAATACAGGCACCCGCCACCACACCCAGCTAATTTTTTTATTTTTAGTAGAGACTGCGTTTCACCATGTTGACCAGGCTGGTCTCGAACTCCTGACCTCAAGTGATCCGCCCGCCTCAGCCTCCCAAAGTGCTGGGATTACAGGCATAAGCCACTGCGCCCAGCCTAGTTCTCACTTTAAAGGCTTCTGGGATAGTGGCAGAAAGTTCAGCTGCCTGGTGTGAGAGAGAGAACCCAAGTGGCTTAACCAGGAACAGCTAGGCTCGACCAGCATCTTGGGAGTCTGTCATTTGTTCAGGGCTGGTATGTTTGACATCAAAGTTTGTTCAAGAGGGGAGAGCTAGATTAGAGATATATAGAGAATGTTCCTTTAAAAAGCAGGGGGAAAAAAAACTGTAGTCTTGGCAAATTTAAGGGGGCTAATAGCTTAAAGAGGGTAGTGCCTGGAGCAGACTGCTAGGAAATGCTTTCAGAAAGCAGGGCTGCACCCACAGCTGTGACAGTGCAAATGAGCCAAGCCCGGCTACGGCTGGAGACTAAACTTGTTCCAGCAGAGGCGCCCAGAGCTTCCTGGGCTCTCAGCAGCGCTCTTCTCATTGATGTAGCATTTGGGACTTACTTAAGGAGCAGATGCAACTGATTTCCACCTTGCTGTTTTTACATACATAATTGTAATGCATAGAGAGAAATACCAAAGAGCGGAGGGCCGCAAACCTGTCTATTGCTTTTGCTTTGTTTTTCCACCCCGAGAGAGAAATGAGCTGCTGGGGCAACTCTATGCTATTGAAAGACCGCAAGCTTCCTGTGGCTGCTCCAGAGGGGAAGGGAAGATGGTGCAAAGATCTTGACTACTCTGGGAAACGTGCTCTGAATCCTCAAGCCCTTCATGATTCCAGAAAGGTGGACTCCAGACTGGAAACTCCTTAACATGTGCTTCCTGATGCTGCTCCACTCCTGTCCCCTCTCCTCTCCACCACCCCCAACTGTGACCTGGGTTCCTTGGCAACACAGCCTCCTACTGTCTCCTCACGGCCCCAGAATCGGGTTAGCCTGGAGATACTGAGTTTCCGGCAGACTCAGCTCTGGTTTCATGTGTGGCTCTCTGGGGACTGGACTCTTCAGTCCTCATGACTTAGGCGTGGGTCTGGCCGGGAAGGAAGGGCTGATGGAGAAGGATGAGGAGGTTGGAGAGGAACGAGGAGGAGTGGAGCAGAGAGGGTGAAATGAAATTCCAGGAGGAGGTCTGACGCTTCCTGGATAGGGTTGCCAGTCTTAGCAAATAAAAACACAGGATGCCAGTTACATTTAAGCTTCAGATCAACAGGAAATACTTTTTTACTATAAGTACACACTTATACTAAAAATGTATCTTTTGTCTATCTGAAATTCAAATGTAACTGGCATCCTGTATTTTATCTGACAGCCATACTTCCGGATGCTTCCAAGTTTTCCCCTCTCCCATGTAACACCGTGCCCTGGGCACATTTCCTGCAAGCTGTATTCTTATTACTCAGCTCAAGGACCTCCCATCATTTCCACTGACTACCACAGCCCAGGAGACATCCTCATCTGCTTGGCGGAACCCCCACAGCACAGACACCCCACCCAGTGCCTGGTCTCCCTCCTGCTGTCCTCATCCAAGTCTCCCCCACCTGGAGTTCCCTCCCTTCCTTTTGTGTATTTACATCCATCTGCCTTTCATATCACTCCATTATTTGGTGCCTTGCAGATTTCACTGCTGTAAACAGAATTTTTATCTAAGCTCAGCGCTTAGGCTTCCTGAGGGCAGGGACCAGTCTCCTCTTCCTGACTCCTCAACAATGCCCAGCTCTGGTGGCCTGAGGCAGGTGAATGGGGAGGGCAGGAAGGGAGCAAAAAGCAGGGTAGACCGAGAGGAGGAGTGGGGGGCAGGACAGAGCTGGAGAGGGGAGGCGAAGGGGCAGGGAGGAGAGGAGGCTGGCTAGGTGACTGCCCTGCCCAGGTGTTATGCTCTGCTTTACCTGGGGTCTCAGGCCAGGTCTCCTGGTCAGACCATGAGAAGAGAGGGACTACTGGGAGAATGGGTGTTGCTGGGCTCTGCCTGCTGCCCCCTCCTGCCCCTGCTCAAAGTGGACCCCTTCCCTTCTCAGTCGGTTGGAATTTGGCTGGAAAAGGAAACCCATATCTTGGACTGGGAGTGGGAGATGGGGGAGCCGGGTGGGGTGGGTAGGGAAAGCCAAGAAGCTGAAGGAGCAGTGGGAAAGAGAAGGGTGAGATGAGGCTGGCGAGGGCCAGGGAGCAGCTGGGGCGGGCGATGTGAAGGAGCAGGTGAAAAGCAGTCGGACACCGGTAGGTTGGTGCGAGCACCGCCCTGTCCTAGGTGAAGCTAATTGGTTTGTTATCTTTACCCACCAAAGCATTTACTTTGGTTAGTCGCCCGATCCACAAACACTTTCGAGGAGATGACATTACCGAAAGGGAGGAACATCTGCATGAGCTCAGCGTCCCCAAACTCCTGGGGCAGATGGTAGATGAACAGGTTACAGCCCTCGGGCCCTGCGGTGAGGGGGAGGGGATGGGCAGGGAAGGAGGGATGGCAGGGTGGGGGAAGAGAGAGACAGAGGAGAGGTGAGCGAGTTAGGCAGCGCAGCAGGGAAGGGTGGGGGCAAGGTTAGGAGGGGGGTCTCATTCCAGATCCAAGGGCGTCCCGGAAGTGGCAGAGATGTTGAGCCCTGGGTCTGAGCTCCGGTCTCTGCTCTGCCCTTGGGCAAGTCACTGAACCTCTCTGTGCCTCAGTCGCCTTTTCTATAAAATGGATCCCTAACAGAGGCTTGGAAACCCTAGGGCTCCAGGGGGCAGAGTCAACCTCTTGCTGTGTCTTTGGAAACCAGGTGCAAGGAGACAGAAGGCCCAGGAAATCCGGCTGCCCAGCCCCTGCTCTGGGGGGACCAGGACATCCCCTGGGGCAGCCATGTCCTGTGCTGGGAGACACCCCACTTTCCCCTCTCGCAGGCCAGACTCAGACTCTAGGAGGGGGGTGCCCATCCTCCCCCCTGGCCTGCAGCCTCTCCTTCCCATCTGGCCCTGATGGCCCAACTGTCCTGCCCAGTTCCTCATACCCGGGAAACCAGGATTTATCCTGCCTCCTCCTGTGTGGGTTCGTGGGAAGGGCTGCAACCCAGGCTCTGTGATAAGCCAGGGAACCCTCCAGCCTCATGACATGAAGATTCTTCGCTTCGTTACCACAGTAACAGCTCTGCGACTTCAACAGCACAAACTATGTGTCAGGCTGTTCTGAGCACTTTGTGTGTATGCTAACTCGCTTCATCCTTACAGCTGCTTTATTATCATCATTCCCACTTCACAGATGAGGAAATGAGGCCCAGAGAGGTTAAGTCACCTGCCAAAGGACACACAGCTGGGAGAGGGCTGGAGCCAGGACATGAACCCGGACTGTCTGTCTCCATGGTGTGAGTTCTCTCCCCTCTTCCTACCAAAAATGTCAATACCCCAGGCCCCCTGAACACTGTGGAGGACTTTAGCTTTCTAAATTTCCAATAGCTATTTACCTGTTTCATTTTAAATAGTCAAAATGCTCAATTTTAACTCTTTGAAATGGAAATCATTCCAAGATGCATGTTAGATAGCATAATGCCACACGTAATTTCACCTTTTAAAGTGACTTGTGGTCATTTCAATGATGGCATCCAAGCTATGGTGGGAAGGGGAAGGAAACAGCTGCACTTAGAGTTGTGTAAGAGCGCGGTTCTGATCAGCGGCTGCTGGAAACCCAGGCATGAGCTTAAAAGCGAAAGCTATAAGGTGCCGACACGGGCAGCTCCATGGCTTTTACAGCCACAATCAACCATCCTTGTTCTCTGGGAGCAGTGAGGCTGCCAAACAACCCAGTTGTGGAGCAAAGGCTCTATCTAGAGTCTCTGCCCCTTCTCTTCTGCTCCTCTACCTTCCACTCTCCTCCTCCTTTTCTCCATCTGTCTCTACCCCCTCGAGGTCCACAGCCTAGAGCAAAAATTTCCCCGACCCCTAAAGCTGCCTAAGGAGCCACTTGGCCTCCTCCCTCCTTGGTGCTCGCCCTGCGCGCTCTGCCCACCCCAGCCCTCCAGCCTCCCCCTCCATGGACAGCTGGCTCCCAGGCATCCTGCCAGGGGATGGCGCATTCAGATCCGGGCACAAATGTGCTCCCTCACCCCCTTTCAGGGGTTCCTAGTGCTGGATACCCCCAAGCTCTGGTGACCCTCCCCCCTCACCCTGTCCCCCTCCAACCATGCTGTCTTCCCACTGGTTCACGCCCTGTGAATGTGCCTTTGATGGCCCCCAGCTCCCCATAGCCTCCCTCTCTGAAAGGACCTCCAGCCTCTCCCCTGCTCGTGCCCCAAGTCCATACTCCATCCTCTGGGGTGGGGCTCTTTCTCCTTTATGTCTGGAGGGTTCTCTCTCCAATCAGACTGGCTGCTCCCAGGTGCATGCACTTTTTATGTCCTCCTGCCCAGTCCCCCTCCAGCCCCGCACACACCTTCCTTCCTCTCCCATCCTCACTCTTCCAGGCCCTGACTGCTCCACCCCATGCTGACACTTGACTTGGGGCCTTGGCTCCAAGTTCAAGTTCTGCAAGCTGCTTTATGTGGAAGCTGCATCTGTTCTCCTTAGAAACAAGGAGCCTTCACAGACAGGGCTCACAGGCTCAATCCCATGTGCACGGTGTGTGGCGGAGCCCCAGGGAAGACTCTCCAGCCCAGGCCTGACGGGGAAGCCAGGGCAGCTGCTCTGGCCCTTTCCCTGGACAGTGAGCCCACACACTGTCTAACTCCAGCTACCGCCAAGCCCTTCTGCACTCCCTCATTCACAGATTACAGAATGTGCAGATGGCAGAGCTGGCAGGACTTTAGAGACCAATCTGGTCCACTCCAGCCTTCTGAGACATGGTGAAGTGGAGCTGCAGCGTCAGAAAGCAGCTACCCCTGACCACCCTGCAGCCCTGGCAGAGCCGCTGCAGCAGCCATCCCTGAGGGCAACCTTGTCCCATCTCTGGGGCAGATGGCCTCTGGGGGATTCAGGCATCTGTCAGTTTTCAGGCTCAGCTCAAAGATGAGGAGCTAGCAGAAGGATCCTTCCCTGCCCAAAGAATATCCTGATATTTCCATGGCATTCCACGTGGGGGAGGGGACCACGGCGTAAAGAGGCCAGCTCTTGGCAGGGCTGGAGGAACACAGCCTTCTTTCTTATCCATGCCTTGGACAGGTCTGTGGGACACAGCTTTGGGGCTCCAGCCCACCTTGTGTCTGCCTCTCCCTGGCCCCGCGCTCCCCTTGGACTCTGCAGCAGCTGTATTTTTGCTCCCCGCTGTTCCCCCTGCCTGGACCAACTGCCTCCCCCAGCTCTATGTGCTGCCAACCTCTGCTGATCCTTCCAGACCCACAAAAGCCTTCCTGACAAGCCACTCCCAGTGCCACGCTCTCACCCACCCATGCCGAGGAGCTCTGTTGGTATCATGTGTTACCCTTCCCCATCCCCCTGCTTCCCTGAGGTGGCTCAACCCATGCACCATGGCTTGGGAGAATGGGGACAGTCGTGGCAGATCCCACCACCCCAAGGAGAGGCTGGAGCCAAGATTGGCCACACAGGGCCTAGACTAGGGAGCAGGGTGTGGGGGGAGCAGGAACTGTAGCTACTCAGAGACGGAGAGAAGGAATGAGGAGGAGCTCAGAGCTAGGCACATGGGGTAGTGCAGAGCGCGGAGTGAGAGAGGGGCAGGAGGGTCCATGAGGGCCTGAGTTTGTTTAAGACCTGCAGTAGGGGCTGTCATGTTTGTTGGGCAGGGTGGCATTGACCTGCAGCTGTGTGGGAGTTGGGGCAGGATTTAGAGACCCCTGAGTCAACAGGTCAGAGTGATTCAGGGAGCTGACAATGGCCTGAAACTCGTGGGAGAAAAAATAGCAGGGCCTGTGGGCACAGCATTCTGTTCTGGACCTGGAGCGGGCAACGTGGGGGACCCCTGGACCCAGCCCTGTGGCCCTGGTCTGACTGATGAAGGCTTGGACTGGGGGAGAAGGCAAGGGCAGGGCAGGCCCACGGCTGCAGCCCGATGAGGGGACCATCCCCACCCCCCACTTCACCAGTGGTAGCCCAGTGTCCCTCAGCTGCAGCAGCATCAGGCAGGGCCACCCCTCTGAGTTCCTGTAGCTTGGATCTCCTGGACATGGGAGCCCTGATGCCCCCAATCTCAGAAGCTGCCTGCCGGGTGTGAGCTGTGGCAGTATGTCTCATGCACAGCCTTGGAAGGGGTGCTAGCTTGGTAAAGGAAGGGCGGTGTGCACAGACACTTGCAGATTGAAGTTTGGGGGCAGATTCAGCCAGCTTGGTCCTCAGACCCCCGCAGAAAGCTCCCCCACTCTCCTCACTTTGTGGTGAGGACACTGAGGCTGAAGGGATGGAGTGATTTGTTGAGTCCCAGGGGAAGGAGGTGGCAGAGTCTCACCCAGAAGGATGTTCTCTGAAGCCGGGGCTCTCAGCCAGGCAGGCTCTGGCACCTGTTTGGGGTCCCTCTGAGGGACCTGTCTGGCACTGGGCCTGTCAAGTGATGTTGGCCAGCCCACTCTTGGAGCCCTTTCCAGGACTAACCTACATCCCAGAGCTCCAGGACACTGTGCTGCAGGGGCTACGAGGCAGGGTTTTGGAGGCCACCAGAAGGCTCTGAGCACATGGGCTGCTGGGGCAGATTCCATGCCTCGATACCTAGAGACCATTTCCATGGGGGTAGAGAGGACAGGACCTTGTTAGTGTCCTGGCCCTCAAGCTGGGCTCTCTGTGCCAGGCCCACAGGGTCCCAGAGGGCGGGCCTGTTCATCCAACCTCCTGTCTTCCTGCTTATGTGGGCCCCTAGGCACTGGGATGGGAGAACACTGACTTGCATTCTGAGGTCCCTGCCATCTGACCCAAGGATCTTGCTGTCCTGCCCTGTTCACACCAGGGCCTTGGGACACAGCTTTCCAGGAGCACCCTCTTCTTCCACTGCACTGGGGCACTCTCATCTCTTCTCATCCTGCCCTGGGAGCTCCACCTGCCTCTCCTGGTCACTCAGAGGGCACAGCTTCTGTGGGTGATAAACTCATCTCCCTGTCCCATTCGTCTCAACCACGAGCACTCCCACTTCTCCCCCCTCCCTCCCCCACTGGCCAAATCCTGCCCATCACAGGAGGGGGATTCTTGGACCCCACCTCCTCTGGGGCCTCCCCCTTCCTGACCTCCCAGCCTGGTTACCAGCTTTTCCTTAATGCGCACAGCTATCAGAGCTGGTTCTGCAAACTCCACATGTTGCTGGAGTCTCACCTCCCAGCTGCGCTCCCTGGGAACACAGTGGTGCGCCCTCCAATGAAGACCCCAAGGATGAGCCTCTATCTCCTCTGGAAGACTAGAAACTCCCTGGGACAGGGACAAGGCCTCCACAGGCACACACAGGCCTAACCTCTGCTAGGTTCTGTTTAAGGGATGGTTCAAGGACTTGCCAAGGAAGAAACACAAACCCAACCATTCAGAAGGGGTTCTTATAGACCAAGATAAGGATATGTGAGCTGTGGCAGGCCAGCAACAATGATGGAGGGGAGTAGGAAAGACAGCTTGGGTGGGACCTGCCGGCCCTCAGGGCATTCTGTCCAGGCCCCTGACCCTGGGCCAGGTGCAGAGCTGCCCACAAGAAGCGCACCTCCACCTTTAGGTCGGAGAGCACCGCTCCTTACAACCCTGCTGTATTCCCTTGCCCACCTCAACACAGCACACAAACGTGGCCACCTTTCACACACCCCAGCCCAAAGCCCAGGTGAGCAGCCTCTTTGGGGAGAACAGAGGGGAGGGGCCCAGGAGTTGGCCTGCAGACTCACCTTCTCTCTGCTGCTGGGGGATCATTGGAGGCGGCTGAGGAAAGGCCTGGCTTATCTGACCATAGGCAGCAGGGTAGGCGGCTGCTGGAGGCCCAAGACAAGAAGCAAGAGCCGGCGACAGGGCAGAGAGTGGAAGCAGGAAGAAAGAGAGAGATTTCAGTGCGGGCAGTAAAAGCAGACCAGCCAAAAAGCGCCCTGCCCCTCAGCCACTTAGGACAAAGCCAGCTTTCAGTTCCCGGACTAATAGAGGAGCTGCAGGGGAAAGACTGGAAATGCATGTGTGGGTGTGTGTACATTACAAACATACATTCACATGTGCACATGTGTGTGCTTCGGGGGTGGCAAGTTTAATTTGAAATAGTGGATAAACCACATGTGTGCATAACACACAATCATGGATAATCAGAAACACCAAAACAGCCTGGACCAGATCTCCCCACACCACCTGGTAATCCACAGGAAGATTTCCCACTTCTCTGAGCCACAGCTGACTCCAGTTGGCAGGCCCTCACTCCCACTCAGATGGCACCTGTGTGGGATGTGGGGGGGCCACCCGAGGTATGGACCTGGCCTCTGAGAAGGTTGCCAGGGGGTAGTCCTCAGGGACAGAGGATTGAGTTGGATAAACCCGATTGTCCAACTGTAAAGGGCCTGGGGTAGGATAGGAGTGGCCGGCTCCCTCCTCTGCCTGGCTCGGCTCCCCACAGCAGCAGAGCCTAAGGACAGAGCTCAGGGGACCCGATAAGTGACAGCACCTCCTCTGGGCTCTAGATGGGCCAGGCCAGCTTCACCTCAGTCCCCCCACCCCTCTCCAGGCAGCCCCACGCACTCATGGGAGACAGCACAGGGAAGAGAGACCCTAACCAGGTCAGGCAGTAGGACACAGGCTAGGCAGGGATGATTATGGGGTGCTGTGTAGTCCAGGGGTGAGAGAAGAGACAGGCTTGGCTGACAGCTCGGCTTGGGCTCAGAGACCCCAGGCCCTCTGCTCACTCAGTGCTGTCCCTTCCCACCTCTCCTCCTTTGCTCCCTGTCCCACCTGCGGGGGCCCCATCCTGCTGCCTGTTGTGGGGAGGGGTGTGGGGAGTGGGGGAGACGGCGTTTCTTCTAGAGGCCCTCCTTCTCTCAAACCGGGCATCTGTGCTTCCTGGGCCAGTGACGGTGACCCATGGTGGGCAGCACCCAGGTCCAGCCTGGGCGGCAGTGCTGGTGTCAGACCTGGTGCTCCTGGGCAAACCAGCCCTGGAAACTCCATAGGGAAGGGAAACTGGGCCTCAAAGACAAGTCACTCCCCCAGCAAGGGTGAAGTTTCCGCCTGGCCTCCCCCACGTGCCTGAATTTCCGCCAGCCCCTACTGCAGGGGCACTCTAGGTGCCCCGCTGACAGGAAGGCAGCCTGGAGGGTCTCTGCCAGCACAGGCCTCCCCTCCTTCCACTCTCTGCCCACCCCATGCAGTGCTGGGCCCAGCTCTGAGGGGGTACTGGTGTCACAGGCGTGGAGAGAGAAACGAAGCTGGGGAAGAGCCGTGGGGACGCGTGGATACTAACGACCTGCATACTGCTGCACTCCGGCGTAGGCCTGCTGCAGGGGGTCCGCGGCGGTGGGGCTCTGCGCTGTAGGGAGCCAAGGGGACAGAGGTCAGCAGTGCCCACCGCACTGGCCCTCCCCCCATGCCCATGGGGACAATGATGTAGCTGTACCACCTTTCCTGGCTACCGCAGGCTCTGCTCTGGGGCAGGGCATCTGAGACAGACACCCTGAGTGCCTGGACCCTCTGGGGGTCACCCACCCTAGCCCTTGGCAGGGTAGAGAGTTGCCCGCCCTGGCTGGGGGGATGCAGGCTGCAGTTGGCCTAGGGTTGGGGTGACATGGGGACTCACGCAGAGCACTGTGGAGGGTTGGGGAGGAGACGCCAAGGAAGCCTCAACACTGAGAAGCTGGTGGGGGGTGCACGAGGGGCCCAGCCCTGCAGAAGGGCTGTGGGGAAAGGGGGAGGGGGCTGGAGGCTGTTGTGGGGTGGTGGGCTTATTCTTCACGACCCTCAGTGGAAGTGCGGGACAGTGAATGAAGGGACAGCCTGGCAGCTCCCAGTGGGTGAAGAAAGGGCAAGAAGGCCTCACCCTACCATTTTGTACTCCCGGGCCACTGTGCCACAGAGGGACCCGCCCTCACTGTCAGGGAAGCTGCACGAGGCATGGAGGTCTTCCACTCCTAGCCCACGGCCAAGTCCTCTCAGCAAAGACCAGCCACACAAAGGAGGTCTTCCCAGCAGACTGGGAGCGGGGTGCTGCCCCGCAGAACCGAGGGACCTTCCTCCTGTCTTCTGACACTATGACCCTGGGATGTCTCCTGCCTAGTGGGAAGAGAGGTCCCCCTGAACCGATACTTCGGCAAGAAACTCAGGGAAGCTGGGCCGAGGGGAAAGGCCTGGTTCCCTTCTGTTGCCTTTGCTGTCTCTGCAGAAGCTGTGGGCAAAAAAAGCCTGAAGCATGGGCCAGGAGTAGGCACTGGTTTTGGTGACCAAGGCTGGTGGTGACTAATGTGGGAATGGGCTGGCCTTGGGGGCCCAGAGAGGTGGTAAAGGCAGGGGCTGCCCAGAGGGAGGATGGAGCCCTAGGATGGCTTGAGGGAAAACCGGATAACACCAGGTGGCAGGAAGGAACTATCCGGGCTTACCTGCCTGTCAACTCAGGCCAGCTAAGCTAACTGGCCCCAGGCTTTGGGACCTTTAGTCTAGGGAGAGTGCCCCAACTTCCCTTCTAAGCATGTTTCCCCTATCTCAGTAAAACTCCATTGGAAAAGAGCTTCTGGGCTTGGTGTGGTGGCTCACGCCTATAATCCCAGCACTTTGGGAAGCCAAGGCATGTGGATCACCTGAGGTCAGGAGTTCAAGACCAGCCTGGCCAACATGGTGAAACCCCGTCTCTACTAAAAATACAAAAAATTAGCTGGGCGTGGTGGTGGGCACCTGTAATCCCAGCTACTCAGGAGGCTGAGGCAGGAGAATCGCTTGAACCCGGGAGGCAGAGGTTGCAGTAAGCCAAGATTTCACCATTGCACTCCAGCCTGGGTGACAGAGTGAGACTCTGTCTCAAAAAAATAAAATAAAAAAGAAAAGAAAAGAAAGAAGAAAAAGAAAGGAAAGGAAAGGAAGAAGAGAAGAGAGAGAGAGAGCGAGCACTTGGACATGAGAGGCACCCAGGGAAAAGCCTGGTGCAGAGGTCCCTAGAGATAGTGGGACAGTAGGTTCCACAGCCCCCAGAAGCAGGATGTGGCAAGGGAGCTGGACCCATGAGGGCTCTGCTCAGCTGTGGGGGGCTGAAGATAGGCCACAGTGCAGGTTCCTTCCTGCCTGGGGCTGTCCCAGTCCCACACCCCTGTCCCTCTGTTTCCCCCATGGTAGAGACTGGAGCCCAGGGCTCCCCCGGTGTGATGTGCTTGGCAGGGTGGTCTCTTCCCTGCCTTCCCTCTGCCCCTCTGCTCTGCCAGCCTCTCAGCTCTATGGAGGGAGGACTGTGTCCAGATTGTGCTCTTGGTCTTTCCAGCTGCTCACCCATGCAGTGGCTTTATGCAAATTAGAAAAGGGTGCCCCTTCCTTTGGGCACACGGTTTGGTGCCCTCATGCAAAATATAACCTGCACGATTTGCATGGCAGCCTCCAGCACAGTGCCAGGAACATCATAAGCAGCTGACAAAGAGGACGATGAAAAGAATGCACGAACAGTCTTCAATGTTTGTGAGAGCCACCCCTTCAAGGGTATTTATATGACAGTAAAGGCCACACTGTGTGCATCCAGCAAGAACCCAAGAGGGGGAGATCAGAAAAGCTACCTGGGGCTAGGAAGCAGAGAAAAGCATTTATAAGACCCCTCTCCACTTCTCTGCTTAACGACCTCATTAGTAACTGCCAAAGAGTGAACGTTTTGAAGGATCTCGCTCATTACAGCAGATACAAACTCTGCATTTAAAGATGGTAAATTAATTTTTTTAATGTACTACTTTTCTCCTTTCCTTCCCTCCATCACTCCCTCCCTCCCTCTTGCTCTGGCAGGGAATTGTTTATGAGATGTGGCAGATTGTTACAAATAGGGGAAAGAAACATTTCCAAATTCCATGAGGGAAATAGCTCACAGATGCTGGAGCGGGTGGAGAAGGAGCAGGTTTATCAGGATCCAGAGATCCAGATGGGCTTGTGGGCAGGGAGAGGTGGGAAATGAAGCCACCAGATGTGCTGGGGATCCCATCTCCCAGCCCATGAACCTGAGACTGGTGGGGTCTCTTCCCCCAGTACCCCCCAGCTTGCCTAGCCCCGCCCCTGCCACCCTACCAGCCTGGGGTCATCATCCTTAAACAATACCCCAGATCCTTAGAGCCCCATCACTTCACTCTCGAGACTCCTCTGGCCTCTTCTTGGTGGACTGAGGGGTATATCATAGGGCAAGCTCTGGAATTGGGAATGGGACAACTGCAAGTTCAAAGTCAGGAAATTCTCCTCTATTTCTCTCTAGTACAGTGACCTTGCACTCTGCTGCTGGTGGGACTTTTCTTTTCTTTTTCTTTTTTTTTTTTTAGATGGAGTCTTGCTCTGTTGCCCAGTCTGGAGCACAGTGCCGCAATCTCGGCTCACTGCAACCTCCACCTCCTGGGTTCAAGTGACTCTTCTGCCTCAGCCTCCTGAGTAGCTGGGACTACAGACATGCACCACTATGACTGGCTCGTTTTTTGTATTTTTAGTAGAGATGGTTTCCATCGTGTTGACCAGGCTGGTCTCGAACTCCTGACCTCAAGTGATCCACCTGCCTTGTCCTCCCAAAGTGCTAGGATTACAGTGTGAGCCACCATGCCCAGCCCTGGTGGGACTTTTATATACTACAAATGCCTAAACTGCACTCCAGATAGGGAAATGAGACTATCTGGGCTTCTGTGGCTATATAAAGCCCCACAGTGGATTCTGATGGGTACCCAAAGTGGGGGAACAGGACCCAGCCCCTGCTGCCAATCCACGTTGGGCTGGCCTGCCTGCCCTGTGTGCCAACATCCTTACCCCTGCCACTCTTGCCAGGCAGGTTCCTTTACAGGACGGTGTTCCCTATTTATCTTCACCTCTCCAATTCTTCCCCATCTGTTAAAGCTCAATGGTAGCTTCCTCCCTGGGGAGGCTCTTTGGGCTTCTTCAGCCTGTAGAACCCTCCATTCATTTGGATCCTTTAGCATTTCAAGTCTGAGAACACTCACTCTTGATGAAACTTAATTCTGCCTTATTGTCTCATCATTGTGTAGACTTAGATTGTGTTCTCAATGGACTCTGACCTCCCAAATGATAGGTCCAAGTCCCGCTGTCCTTCTTGGGCCCCCCTTTCCCACCATAAACTGGGGACTTACTGATACTTACAGGGACTTTAACCTTACCCTCTGCCCCTCCAGGAAGGCGGCACTCTTCACATGTTGAGAACATTGGCCTTAGAGTCTACTATAGGGCCTTGGGCCCAGCTTCCCTACCCTGATAGTAGCCTATTCTCCAGACCAGGGAAAAGAGCTGCTTCAGGTCAACTGGATGCTCTCACCCTGTGAGGACGGCTAAGTTTGAGGAACAAAGTTAATCAGGAGCAGGCCTCTTGGATCTTCCTGTGTGCTAAGCTTTTTGAAGAGGGTCAGGCCGGGTGCGGTGGCTCAAGCCTGTAATCCCAGCACTTTGGGAGGCCAAGGCGGGCGGATCACGAGGTCAAGAGATCGAGACCATCCTGGCCAATATGGTGAAACCCTGTCTCTACTAAAAATACACAAAAAAAATTAGCTGGGCGTGGTGGCATGCGCCTGTAGTCCCAGCTACTCGGGAGGCTGAGACAGGAGAATTGCTTGAACCCGGGAGGTGGAGGTTGCAGTGAGCCGAGATTGTGCCACTGCACTCCAGCCTGGTGCCTGGCGACAGAGTGAGACTCTGTCTCAAAAAAAAAAAAGAGGGTCTAGGAGCTGTCCGAGATGCTGGGCTGTCTGAGGTGCTGAGCTGTCCAGGGTGCTGATCGCGTTCTATGTGCAACAAGGGACTGGACTGGTCTGTACTAGCCAGACTGCCAATCGTTATACCTCCCTCCACTCCTTCCCCAAAGAGTCTTTACCTACTTAACACTAACGCTGATTTTTCTTCTAGTTTCTATCCCCTTACTGCTTGTAGGTTAAATTCACACTCAATTATTTTGCACTTACTCGCCTCTCTACATGATTGTACAACTGCACCCAGTCTCCTTTCTTCACTAAGAGAGCACCTGGAATGGGTTTCTGTCTCCCTGATCAGAATGACATCTCCCCCAAGGGCAGGATTTCGGTCTCTTTTCTGCCATCATGGGCTCCCTAAAGGAAGATGGGAGGCTGGTCCCCTCTGATCACAGTTTCATCAAGATATGGACAGAGGGCAGGAGCCACATCTTGTTATAACAGCAAGAGCAGGAACAGCATGGATAAAGAAAGTGCTGCACAGGGAAGGAAGTGCTACTAGATGTGCTTACCTGGGTAGGGATGGATGCCATTGGCGAACACAGCTTCCGCAGCAGGTTGCCCATTGGCCTGTGGGGGGAGGCCGGTGAAGCCGTTCACCCCAATGGGGGCGGGATGCTAGGCACGGCTGGTGCAGTGATGCCCGGAGGGGTGCTGCCACCTGGTTCCAGGGATGTGGAAGGATGGAGGAGGCGAGGCAAGCAGAACAGACATGAGGAAGGCCCACCCATAAAGCTCTACTCAACTGTTTCCAAGGACCTGTGGATAGACTTGGACCTCACATACCAGCTCAACCTTATCTATGACCCATGCCTTGGCTTATCTCCCTATATGAAGCGACTTCAGGTATCCCAATTGTATCCATCCTTCAAGGCAGAGTCCAAATTCCACCTGCTCAAGGAAGATATCGCTGACCCTTTTGGCTTGTCTTTAGCACACAGACTACTCTCAATGCCCTTGACTGTAACCACACTTGTTCCTCCTTTTTAGATAAGTCTTGCTCTGTTGCCCAGGCTGGAGTACAGTGGTGCAATTGTGGTTTACTGCAACCTCCACTTCCCAGGTTCAAGAGATTCTCCTGCCTCAGCTTCCCAAGTAGCTGGGACTACCACCATGCACCACCACGCCCAGCTATGTTTTGTATTTTTAGTAGAGACAGGGTTTCACCATGTTGGCCAGGTGGGTCTTGAACTCCTGACCTCAAGTGATCCACCCACCTCAGCCTCTCAAAGTGCTGGGATTACAGGTGTGAGCCACCATGCCTGGACCTCCTTCAGTCTTTTTCACTGCTCTTGCTCTCTCCAGCGAAGGCAGAATGAGCTGGTCTTTACTTGGTCACTAGGGGGCTGATATACCTCTCCAGGAAGTTTTTCTGCTCAGATGGAGTAGGTCTTAGTTCTGGCATTCTCTTGTACTGAGGCAGAGAGATTGTTACAGAGCCCAGACTCAGCTCTAGCTCATACACAAAGTAGACACCTCAGCCTCCTCCAGTTGAAGCAATGGTAGTGGTCATGATGGTGAGGATAAAGTTGGGGTCAAATGACAATACCCTGTGTCCTTCCTATGCCAGGTGGGTGGAACCTGAGATGCGGATATTATGGTGATTGCACTGAGGTCCCAGAGGCTGGAAAGGGCCTTCCTCTCATGTAGGAACCGCCAGGGTACCTCTGAGAACATGGACCTGAGTCTGGTCCACTGCCTGGACTCATGTGTATCCCTTGAAGGGGGTACACATGGGGATCAGAGGTGGAGGGTAGTGTTCCAGCTGAGCCCAGATTTGGCGCAGTCTTCTGTGGCTTTCAACTGGGAAAGGAACGGCTTTGGGATGTTAGGAAGGTTGCTGCTGTGGCCTGGGCACAGAGAGCCGAGGAAGCTCGGTGAATGAGCGCCTAGGGTGCAGGAGCATTTCTCAACTTTGACACTATTACCATTTGGGGTAATAGTAACAGAAATTTCCTTGTGGTGGCTGTCCTGTGCACTGTAGGATGTATAGCAATATCCCTGGCTTCTACCCACTAGATTTCAGTAGCAATCCCCCACTCCCAGTTGTGACAGTCGAAAATGTCTCCAAATGTCCTGGGAGTTCAGAGGCATAACTGCAACAGTTGAGACTCACTGGACTGGACGATAGCCAAGATTCAATCAAAGCCATGACTTGTGAGCTGGGTTGTTTCCAAGCTCCTGTCCCTTGATAACTCCTGTGGTTCTCTCTAGCTTGTTGCACAGTTGTCTTAGAAACAGCCAGTGAGTTTAGGTTGGGTTAAAGGGAAATGAAAACAAACAAACAAAAAACCAAATGGGTTCCTTCTGTGCTTGGGCCAGGGACTGAACAATGCCACAGAATGGCCAAGGCTCTTTTCCTCATAGACACCATAGGGGGATGTCTTCATGTCAATTTCTTTCCAGATCTCTATTGTTAATAGAGATTAAGACACATTGTTTCCTGACACAGTTAAGCAACTTGAGAGGAATCTGCCCCACCCTGAAATCACACTGCGGACTGACTGCATGGTTGCCACATCTCATTTTTCCTTGGATCCCCAGGGATTAGGAACATTTTTGAGACAAACTGTCGAGAAAGCAAGGCCTCTTGGGCCCAGACACTATGGGCTCTTGCCACAGAATGGTCCGCTGGTAGCAGAAGTTAGGTCCCAGCCTGGACCAGCTGCTCACCCACCGGGCTAGACCCTGTGTAGGCACCTGCCAGCTCACCTGAGGTTGGGGTCATAGGTGCGGCCGCCAGGCCGTTCATGTTGAGGGCCGCCATCTGCTGCATCTGGGCGGCAGCGAAGGCAGCCATGGGGTTCAGGTAGCCACCCTGCGCGACTGACGCCATCAGGGCTGCTTGCTGCTGCATCAGCTGGGGCAGAGGGAGTGGAAAGAATATCACGTGCTTCTAGGGGGCATCCCCTCCCCGACAAGGACCTCAGCTCCTGGAGACTAACCTCCCAGGCTCTGAGCCCCAGAGACCCCAAACATTCTCCCAGCCAGCACCCCAGAAAGCCCTGATGCCTCTCCCATTCTTGCCCTGTATTTCAACAGCTATTAGAAGCCACCGCCCTGAGAGGTGACTGAGTAATACTAGGGTCTTTGGAATTCTGAAGTTGTTGTGGGGGGCAAGGGAGGAGACTGGCTCAGTGGGTGCGGGTCAGCCCTGCGTAAGGCCTGTCGTTCATGGGGATGTGGCATCCACAGCACTAGACACGCTAAGGAAGTTCTGAGCCTCTGGAAAACTTCCTTAGCACAGGTTTCTGTCCAGAATTGTTTTAATTTGGAGTCTGTTGGTAGAAGTGACAGGAGAATTATGAACAGAACCCCAGGCAGCCCCAGTGTCGTCACAAAGGTGAGTGCGGACAGGGGAGGCTACAGAATGTGGCCAAGGTGGGCAGCACTGCAGAAGTGAGGTGCGCCTGCGTTTTCAGACCCGGAGCCGTGACCTGCCTCAGTGCCACCCACATGGGGGCTGTGGTAACCATCTGGAGGCAGCTCTAGGAGAGGCTGACAGAGTCAGCCCCAACGTGAAGAAAGAAGTAGGTGGGCCAGAGGCCTAAGGGGATATCAGAAGTGTGGGTGGGGAGGGCTTTAGGGTGTCTCACAGGACCCCTGCCAGGAGAGACCAGGAGGCCTGCAGACACGTTCCATGGACTGGGTGTGGTTTGCAACCAATGACCTGAACCTCCCCTTCTCATCTGTGCTTCTGGGAGTTCGATGTTGATCTGGCTGAGGTGAAAAGGCTCAGGGTAACGTTTCTGGGGGCCTCTCTAGCTCTGCGCCTTAGAACCAAGCTCACCTTCTCCTGGCAACCACCCCACTGGGCTAGCCTTCTCTCAGTCCCTTCTGAAGTTACACTCCCTGGGTTCATGGGTTCAATTCCGGGACCCTTCTCACTCTGGAGGGCGAGGGCAAGGGCGAGGGTTAGAGCAGTATTTTCGGTTAGATGTCCTGCTCTCTGGGGCTCCCAGGGGAGTGAGCTTGAGAACCGCTGCCCGTGCGCGCTGCCACTTACTGCCTGAGCGTAGGCGCCGTAGGCCCCGAACGGGATGGCCATGGGGTTGAACATGCCCATCTGGCCAGCCATCTGCTGCATTCGCCGCATCGTGCGCTCCTTGTCGGTGTCGGCGAATTTGACCACCAGACTGGACGAGGCTCCCTGCGGCCGGGGCGGCGCGTGAGACCCACCTGCTCCAGAGCCTCCGCCCGCAGCTGTCGATGCCCTGGTCCGGGGCCCACCCCCGCCCGCCCCTCGGGGCGTTTTGGAGAGGGTGGCATCAGCGCTCGCCCAGGGGAATGAGGTGTGAACCCCACCGCGGGCATTTTCTACCTGGGTAACCTCGAGCGGGTTCCTTAGCATCCCTGGGTCTCAGCGTCCTTGTCTGAGACCAGGGGATAAGGGTCATGCTCTCCTGTTTTCGGGGAGACTGGGCTGCTGGGGGGCGGAGCGGGTGCTGGGGTCTCGGCCCGCCTCTGCCCTCGCCCCCGCCCCAAGGGGCCAGCACTCACCGGCATAGTCTGGCTGCCGTGTAGCGCGTTGATAGCGGCCTGCGCCTCGGCGTGGGAGGAGTACTTCACAAAGGCGCACCCTGCGGGACGCGAGAGGCCAAGTTGGGACCCAGAAGCAGGGCCAGGGAGGGGCCGGGAGGAGAGGGCGCATCCCAAGTGAACGCAGACGGGTGAGGCAGAGATTGAGAAAGAGACACCAAGAAGCCCAGAGACAGACTGCGACAGCACCGGAGACTCAGAGGTGCCCTCGGGCCTCCCTCCGCCTCGCCCCCTCCCCTCCCGGGCGCCTTCCCGGCCCCGCCCCGCCCCGCGCACCCTTGCTGTTGCCGTCGGGCCCGCGCAGGATGGTGCACTCCTCGATGTTCCCGAAGGCCTCGAAGAGGCGCCGCACGTCGTCCTCGGACTGTTGCTTGTTGAGCATGCCCACGAAGAGTTTTCTATCTTCTAGAACAAAATTAGGAGATGCTTACCTGGGCCAGGGACCGGGCTGCGCGGGGGCGGCCCGGGGAGCAGGACTCGGCCGGAGAGGGGAGGGCGGCAGGGAGAGGGAGGAGCCAGGGAGGCGGGGCGGGGCTCGGAGCCGGGGGAAGAGGGGTGCGGGGAGGGGGTCGGGGGCGGGGCTTAGTCGGAGCGGGAGAGGCGAGGGGTGAAGTGGGTGGGGTAGGAGAGGGAGCGCACAGCCGCGGGACAGGTGCGGGGGGAAGCTGTGGCAGGCGGAAGCTGGATGGCAGCGACTCGGCCTCCTCCCGCCTGCAGGGCAAGCCGCACCCTGAGGGGCAGAGCTCCTGGGCTAGCCCCTCATGAGAGTACACGGGTCGTTCCGGCAGCCTGCGTTCCCCTCCCGCCTCTCACGCGCTCTGCTCTACAGGCGCCAGAATGAATCACAACTGTCAGGTCTGACGTCAGGCCTTTGCAGTTGCTGTTACCCTGCCTGGAGCGCACTCATCACAAGGTCCAGTCCTGTTCTTCCAGCTCTCAGCTCCAGTATTGCTTCCTCACCCATGCCCCTTCTTACCCCTCCCTTACTCTGTCTCAGCCCCCATTCCTGTGGCTGGAATGTCAAAGGACAATGAATGTGGGTTTTGGAAAGCTCCCCTTTCCCGCCCATTCCCTGGGATGCTCACTGGGGGAAAGAGACCAGGCCTCTCTGCTGAAGCAGCAGTGCCTGGCACAGAGTAGGCCCTCCATTCAGTGATGGGGTGAAGAAAGTGAATGACTGCCCACCCTGTGCCATTCCAGGCACACCTCGTTGGTATCTCACATGGTTTTTCCTCCATCTGCATGCCTCCTCCATGGTCTGGCTCTTCTATTTCTTCACGCTGCAAAATTCTGCCCTGGGCACTTTGGGGGTGCCTGTTCCTGAAGGTGCCTCAGCAGCCCCCACACACCTGTGATGAGCACACCACGCTGTGTGCTCAGGGTGACAAGGCGTGCATGGGGCTGTGTCGGCCTGTGGCCACTGGTAAATCACTGCAGAAGATGCCCACAGCCCACATGCTCTGACTTCAGTGTGACTGCCACTCCTCTCACTGAGAGCTGGGGGGCATCTTCCTTCCCTTTGAATCTCAGTGGGGCTTGTGACTGCTCTAACAAATAAAGAATGGCAGAAGTGATGCCAGGTGACTTCTGAGGTTGGGTCATAAAGAGATCAGCTTCCAGTTGGCTCTGTTTTGGGGAGTGTTAGCTCTGTGGAAGCCAGCCACCACGCTGTGAACCCCCAATTAGCCCATGTAGAAGAGTCCCCATGGAAAGGAACCGAGGCCCCAGCTGACAGCCAACATCAACCACCGACATGTGAATGAATGAGTCCTCAGATAATGCCAGCTCCCAGCCTTGGAATTTTCCAGCTGAGACCCAGACATCCTGGAGCAGAGACAGGCCTTCCATGCTGTGCCCTGTGAATTCCTGACCCACGGAATCCATGAGCAAAATAAACGGTTGTTTTACAACACTCAGTTTCGGGCTAAATTGGTATGCAGCCATAGGAACTGGAACAGAGTCCCAGGGGTGGCTGCACTCAGCAGGCACTCACTGGATGTTTGTGGATGATTACATGATTGACACACAGCCAAAGCTGCAGAAATGCAGACCCCAAAACTGCAAATGGCCATGTGTTCATGGTTTCCTCTGAACACACAGGCACTCAGGGACCCTGTGTCCTTCTGTATTCAAGGTAGTTGGTACCTACTCTCCTAGAGAACCCCCACCTTGCCCATATTGCCAGAAGAGTTCACTTAGAGCTGAGGGGCTGTCCTGGGGTCTGAAGCAAAGCAGAGGAAGCTTCCAGGTTCCTGCGCTCCAAAAGCTACCTGCACAGTCTTCCTGCCCTCTGCCCTGCTGGTACTCCTCAGCCCAGATGCACTTGGCACTGGGCCAGTTCTCAATGATGACGTGGTGCCAGGGTCCCAGCTCCTCCCATAACCTGCAGGGCATGGTTGCTGGTTCCTGTTACCAGCTCTGGATCAGGAAACACCAGCTGCCCTCCAACAGGGTGGGCCTCAGCTGAAGTTCTGGACCCCAGAGCCCCCGCCCCATTGCCTGCCTCCAACTGCTCTTCTGGCTCCTGTGGCTTGGCAAGACTTTGGGGCACACCCCCACCTCATCTCCAGAGTTCCTAGTGCAGCCCTCCCCCACCAACTCCAGTCTCTGGAGAAGGAAGAGAGAGAGGGAGGGTGGAAGCAGGAAGCTGAAGTGGGATGGGAGGAGATAGAGCTCAGAGCAGAAAGGGAGCGGGGGAGAGAAGCTGGCAGGAAACATAGGCAAGAGCATTAGAGGGAAATAGTTGGGAGAAGAGGGCTGTGGGGGAAAGATGACAGAGACAGAGGAAAGAATGGGGGAGCCCTTATGTTTGACTCCTGGAAGCAGCAACAGCAATTTACTGGAAGTGAAATGGGAGCTTTTCCTTCTTTTGTGGAGTAATTAAAATAGCTCCCCCTCCCCATCCCGCTCCCCCTACCTTCCCCTCAACCTTTGGTGCCTTTTAAAGGCTCAACTGAATAGGGTTTTCAGAAAGACTAAGAAATGGAAACCCACCCCTGCTAATCCCTGGCCCTCTTGCTAAAAATTCCATTTCCTCACTTGGACAGAAAAAGGAAAGAAAGGGAAGGCACCTCCTCTGCCCAAGCTTGATTTACATTCGGGGGACCGCAGTTCCTCGCCTTCGCCTCTCCTGACGTCTGAATGTATTCCTTTATTATCGCTATGACAGTTTTCTGATTGCATTAAAATTCATCCACACGTGCCTTTCTATCCAGTCACTTCCTCTTTTTTGCCGGTTTTGGGTTTTTTGTTTTTTCCTAATTCCTCGTTCCCCTCCCCTGAAATCTCCCTTCACTGTGCAGTTCTCAGTAAAGAGCCTCCTGCTCGAGGCCTTTCTAAACACATAAGCGGCCAGGCTCCCCCTCTTCTTCCTCCCCCATCTGGATTTCCCCAGGGAAACTACAGCCAGCCACCCTTACCTTTCTGGAAGGCTGCAAGAAACCAAAGAAACTCAGCTTCAGACTCACTTCCTCCAGTTAGTCATGGATTGACCACACCCAGCGCAAATGTCTGCTTCTAGGATCCTCAAATGTGTTCAGTTTGCACTGTCCTCCAGTTGGGGACTGTGACTTGTGTGAGTGATTCTAAGGCATCTCTCTCAGACCAGGGGCTAGAGGGACTTCGAGTTTGCAAGTGGACCTCCTTCTGGGCCAGGCCCACTGACTCCCACTCCCACTCCCTTCTCCACACCTGCATTTTGGGATCTATGAAATGGGTGTGATGAGACACTCCTGTCATGGTGGTGGCTAGGGTCCCAAGAGTTGCTGCAGGGGTAGTGCCTGCCCAGAGGTAATTACCATGGCGATGGCCCCTACCTGGGTTTCTCTGTGCAGGAGGAAGAGGAAATGCAGTGTCACCCTGCCTTGCTTTGGCCTAGAAGGTCACCCCCTACCGTGAGGGCGCAGAGGTCAAAGACGGTGAGAGGAGAAGGTGGAGGATCCACCTCTCATGATGGGGAACATACTTGAAGCAACAGGTTGGACTAGATTCTGAGGCTGTGGCGACCCACTGAGATGGACGACATCCCTGTCTCCTGCCCCCTCTGCCCACCTCCTTTCTGGCCACTCTCCTGAGGCACTGTCTCAAGCTGTGTCCGATAAACAATGGTACCATTTGGCTGGTGTCTTGGATCTGATGCCAATTTCACAAGAGTCTTGGAGAATGACTGAGTTTCCCCAGTCTGTGCCCACCCTATTCCATCTACACAGCCCCTGACTCCTGGTACAGGCAGAGCAGGCCCTGGCCACTGCCCAGCTGCCTGAGCTGGGACCCAGGGTAATGGAGAAGCTCTGGTGGTCCCCCTCTTCTGGTGAGCCCTCAGCCCGGAGCCCATTGCTTCCCACAGTTGGGGTGTCGGGAGCTGCCCCTGTAAAGAGACGTTCAGGCAGGTGCTGCTGGGCTGGGCCAAGGTGGTGAGGCGAGGAATGGCCTCAGAGCTAGTGTGGGGGAGGGGCTGACGAGTGAGTAGGAGGTCGCTGAGAACCCCTGGGAGCTCGGAGATGTGCTGAGCAACTGGAGGCTGGCATTGGGAGCCCAGATTCTCCTCTTAACAGAGCCCAGCTCAGGTCAGGGGCTCAGCCCTGGAAGTTGGAAACTGAGCACAACAAAATCCGCTGACCTGAGCTGAGGGGACTGAGGCTTCACGGGTTTCTCCTGGTCAAGGGACAGAGCAAGGGGAGCATGTTTTACAGTCACTCAGCAGCTGTTCACTGAGCGCCTTCTCTGTGCCAGACACTGTTCCAAGCATTGCTTCTACAGCGGTAAACAAGAGAGACGCAGCTGCTCGCCAGAGCTGCCATCTGGGTGGAGAGACAGGCCATCCACAACACACAAGTACCCAAACAAGACAAAGGCCAGTAGGGCTGCCATACAGTGGCCCCAGAGAACTGCTGTCCCTGAACCTGGAAGAACAAGGTCATAGAGTGGCAGCGCTGGGCAGGACCCCGGATAACACCAAGGGTTTCATGCTTTTTCAGATGAGGAAGCTGGGGTGGAGAAGCAGCTCCAGGATGCACAGGAGGTTGTCCACAGCTGGAGCCTAAACTCAACCCAGTCTTGTGGGGTTCCTTGACTTCCTGATCCCAAAGCCCTTGCTGCTGCCATCTGCTCTTTTAAACCGAGTGTCTGTGCCTGCAGGTGTGAGGGAGCATCTGTTCTGTGGAACAGGAGTGTGACTCCCCAAAGGGCTGGGCAACAGGAGGTGGGTGCTCAGCCAAGCCCTGCCTGGACCCAGAGAGGGTAGCTTGGCTTTTTGTGCCCAGATGTCTAACCACCATGAGGGAGTAGGCAGAGTCTATATTCACCACCCTATCTGCGTAGGAGCTGGGGCTGGGGTAAGCTGATTAAACTATGCATGGGAGAAGCCCGAAGCTCTGTGTCAGGTGAAGATGCTTACAGCCACCTCAGGACGGGCTGGACAAAGCCCCTGCCATACTTGGGGTCTCCCCTCTGGCCACCCCTTCAGCAAGCGTTGATTGAGCACTCACTGTGTGCCCCAGGGAATTGTCAGAACAGAAGATCTGAGATGAGTTTTGGGAGCGTTTCTGGGTTTTCTCTTTACCCGGTTGGGGAGAAAGAGTTGTGCTTGGCTCTGAGATCCCTGGAGAATCCAGAGTCTTTGGTCTATGGGCCCAGAGCCTCTGCCTTGGAGGCCCTGGAGAGAGAACAGAGAACAGTCCTGATAGACACATCCAGTAACTCCGGGATACAGGCCAGAAGAGGCTAGACGGGGAGGAGGAAGTGGCTACACCCTGATGGCTTCCAGGAGGAGGTGGGCTGGAGTTATATTGTGCATGGGACATGTGCAGGGGTGACAGGCCCACACCAGAATTTGAGCAAAGGTGGAGAGGTGGAGGGACACATTTGGCTGCCCTTTCCACCTGCTCCAAGTGGTCCCTGGCTGTGGCAGCTTTGCAAGAAGGGGACCCTGAGGAAGCCTGACTTTGCTTCTTCACCTGCCTCCTGACTGCTCTCCTTTCCACCAACGCATACAAAAGTCACCCATTCCTCTGACTCAGGACCTTTTTGATTTTCCTGAAACCCCAGTCTAACTCTAAGCTCTGGTTCACAACCTATAAAAAGCACTGGGTGGCACCCTGGAGAGTGACAGCTGCTTACGAAGACAGTGGAATCTTCGTAAGGATGGGGTTCGGGCTGGAGGGATTTGTATTTTAAAAGGAGAGCCCAGGGCACCCACAGTGGAACCTCAGGATTAGGACAAACCCCTAAGGGGGATGTTTCAGGGCTGTGCCTTGGCTGCTGCCCCCACTCTAGCCACGTGGGGAGCATCTTGCTGGCCGGGCAGGGTGAGGGGGCCCCTGAGCAGTGAGGAGGGAGGTGACAGCAGTACCGCTTGACTCACCAAATGCCAGTGTCCTGGCACTAATGCTCAAATTCTGGTTTAATTTTCACAATTTGATTCACTCACTACCATCAGCATTAAACAATATTTCTTGCTTAAGGATAGACAGTTGCAGAAGTGCTGTGGGCGAGCGTTCAGATGGCTAATGCCTTTTACTACCACAGTAGATTTTTACTATTCTCTTCCCTCCAGCTGCTGCGGGAAGGTTGGGGGTTACTGAGCTGGGGAGAACCCTGGGGCCAGGGACCAGGGTGGGGAGTACATGGCTTTGAAGTCCAGTGGCTGGTGGGGTGGGCAGAGAGGCTGCTAGGAGACCTGGAACTCAAAGGCAGCAGTTTAGAGGTGTGGAGAAAATGCCTGATATGATGACACGGCCGAGGCCTCTTTCATGCTTTGGAGACTTTGGTTTTGGGGAGGGACAGGGGTTGGGCAAGACCTCAGAGGCCGGAGCACCCCATGAATCTGTTCCTCAGCTGCCAGGCAGAGGCTGCAGCCCAGAGGTCGTCCCATGCACGGGGTCCCCCCGGGGTGCCTCCTGGATCCCAGGTTCCTCTGCTCTCTCTGGGCCCGCAGGCAGTGACTCTGAGGGTGAAGAACATGTCCCCCTCTATAACTTCATCCGTGGATCAGGGAGGACCTTCAGAAGCAAGGGACAGGGAGACACACCTGACTCAACAGGAGGGCTGGGCCAAGCCTGTCCTCCAGATACTAGCTCAGGCTGTTTGTGAAATCCTTGTTCCACCACGTTTTGGCCGTGCAGGCTCAGGCAAGGCATATAACCCCCTAGGCGGGTCCAGGATTAAATGAGGTCTTTAGCTCAGTGCGTGGCACAGAGAAAAGGCTCAGTAAGTGCCAATTATTGTGGCTGTTCTAACCATTACTACTGCTCACCCAAAGGGACCCCAGTTGGCAGTGTAGAGAGGACCCCCAGGGACGTTGAACTGAGCAAAGTCGTGCCAGCCCAGGCCAGAGAAGCCAGCAGCATTTTGAGAACCACCGAGATGCTCTTCAGCCTCCACCAGGAGAACTACATGGGTTGAGTGAAAACAGGCATTTCCCCCAAAGCTACTGAGCATCTCCACGAGTCATTTCCATGAATTCTCCCAATCCAGATCTGTCAGGCGGTCATGGCTCCTAAGGGACGAGGGATCAAAGCGACTCATCTGAATCTACATATGTGCAGTTTTTGAGGTTGTGTGACTACCCCACCCCAAACCCCAGAGGCTTTTCTTCCCCTTTCCCAGCCCTTGTAGAGCCAGCTCACTGCCCCAGGGGGCAGCACACAACATCAGAACTGCCTTCTAAATAGGAATGCAGAGGATAGGGGCAGGGGTCTGCATCCCCATCCTTGGAGCCTGAGAACCCAGGAATTACCCACCAGGGGGTTGGCGCAGTTTCCAGCACCACTGTCCACACCAGAGTCAAGAACCTACAGCTGTGTGACCAGGTTGGCCATCCTCCCGAGAGCCAGTCCCTTCACCTGGGACACAGGGTCACCATGGGCCAGGCCTCAGGAGGGCTCTGAGCCTGAGCCAGTAGAGAGCGATACACTCCCCTTTCCCTCCACCACACTGTATCAGAGACAGAGCTGGGCACAGCTGGGCTGGGGAGCTGCCTCTGAGGATAAAAGCCTTCCTGCTTGGGAAGAAGGCTGAAGGAGACATCAAACTAGATTAAAGGCTGCTGGGATCAGGACGTGTGTGGGGGCCTGCAATGGAATGCAAATGAAGACCCTCACCCGCTCTGCCCCGCCCCCAGGAGGCAGTGCCTGGCCTTGATCTGCTTGGCTTCCTCTGGGTCTGGCACTGTTTGATGTTGGGGTGGAGGAGGCCGGAGACTGGAGTCCCCCTCATGTGCACTCCTTCAGCCAGCGCTGCCTTCCAGATATTTCAGGATCCGCTATCTCGCTTCCTTTCCCCCAAGGTTGGAGCCACCCAGGCACAACAGTCACCTCCTCAGTGCTGACACCCACCCAAGCCCCTGCTGTCTGCTCTCCACAGAACAGCAGAAGGGGGAGTTAAAATCCAGGGCAGACCCTGTCTCTCCCCTGCTGAAACCCTATGGTGGCTCCGCCTCACTCTAAGACCAAGCCAAGTCTGGTAATGTCATGTAAGGGGCTACACAGGCACCCACCCCCATGCCCCCGACCTCTCTCCTTCATGAATGAGATGTCCATGTTCGTTCACTCACGCAGCAAGGTCCAATGTCTAAGTGGCCTGGCATGTAGTAGATGCTCAATAAATACATGTTGCCATGAATAAATGAATCCATTTGCCCAATTAGCATTGGGGGGTGGGGCTACCATAAACCTGGCATGGTGATGGGTGCAGGGGACAAGGTGCTGACCTTCAGGAATCCTGAGAAGGTAGGAAATGAAATGTTCCCTGGAGATGAGTAGGCACTGGACATAGTGCAGGCACCGATCATGGAGTGATGAGCCCTGTAGGTATGTACGGGGGGCTGAGAGGGACCTAAAAGGCTTGCGCTGGACCCTGAAGGATGCATGGGCAGGGTTTGCACTGTGGGCAAGGCAAGGAGTGGGCGTCACAGGCCAGGGAACAGCACCTGCAAAAGCAGGGATTGTGAAGGGATGTATGGTAGGAGGGAGAGGTAACAACACACACACTCACACAAACCAATACATGCACCACACATATACCCCAACATGCACACACACACCCCCAATATACACACCACACACATACCCCAACATACACACCAATGCCTGCACCAACACATATACCCCAACATACACACACACACACCAAAATACACACACACATACCAATACATGCACCAACACATATACCCTAACATACACACACACCCCAATACATGCACCACACATATACCCCAACACACACACACACGCACACACACACCCAATACACGCACCACACACATACCCCAAAATACACACACACCAATGCATGCACCAACACATATACCCCAACATACACACACACACACCAAAATACACACATACCATTACATGCACCAACACATATACCCTAACATACACACACACACACACACACCAATACATGCACCACACATACCCCAACACACACACACACACACCCCCAATACACACACCAACACATAAACCCCAACATACACTCACACGCACACATCAGCATATACCAATGCATATGCCCTAACATATACACACAGGCCCAAACCAACACACACAAACACATATACCCCAACAGTCATACACACACACACACACATACACACACCAACACATATACCTCAACACACACACACACACACACAATACTCCAACATACATACACCTCAACATACACACCAATGCATATACTCATACACACATACACAGGATACACTCATACACACACAACACACAATAATGCATATACCCCAATATGCACATACATGCACACCCCAACATACACACCAATGCATATACCCCAACATACACTCATACACACAACCCAACACACACCAATGCATATACGTCAACACACACACACACACCAATGCATATTCCCCAACATACACACACACCCAACACACACCAATGCATATACCTTAACATATACACACAACACACACTAATGCATATACCCCAACCACACACACACACACCCTGACACACACCAAAGCATATACCCCAGCACATACACATACACAGCAATGCATTACCCCAATACACACACACACAGACATGCACACATCAATACACACACGACTGCATATACCCCAATATACACACACACACATACCAATACACACCAATGCATATACCCCAACATATATGCACACACAGCAACATACACACTAACATGCATACATACATGTACACACACCACATAGACACACACACCAACACTCCCACACACCCAACACATATACATACACATACATTTAACACATACCCCAACACAGGCACACCCCCAACATACACACATATACACATACATACCCCAACATATGTAGACACACACCCCAACTCACATCCCAACACACACAATCAACCACCCAACATGCACACACACCCAACACACGCACAGACATGCACACACCAACACACATAGACACACACCCCAACACACACATACACAGATACACACACACTAACACACACACACACACCAATATGCACACCAGCACACACCCCTCAACACATAGATACATATACACACACAGATACACACGCCCACACACTCCAACACATATACATACATGCAGATACACACCAACACACATACACAGATGCACATACACCAACATTCATGCACACACACACCAATATACACACCAACACATATACACACACCAACACACACCTCAACACACACACAGACACACACACACTAATAACATACACGTACACACACCAACACACACACCCCTTCCTCCTCTCCCCACCCACCCTGATCTGAGCACCTCCAGAAGGCGCAGGGCCTGGCTCCTCTCCTCTGACCTCTGGAAGCCTGGCCTGGGCCTCCAACCCTGGGCCCATTCTTCTTGCCTGGGCCTGGCCTCACAGTGCACCATGCCCGCCCTTGGCTCCATCTGGCTCCTCATTCACAGCACCCATGGCTGCTTCTGTGGGCCAGCGCAATGCTACCCAGGCCCTACATGACAAGAGCCTGCAGGACCCAACTCCCACATCACAGAGCCCCTCCTGCCCCAGCCAGCGCTGCTCAGCCCGGTCACTGGGCTCCAGGTGCCCTGCCCATGGCTGCGGCTCTGACTCACTCCTCCAGGTGGTAGCTGTAAGAGCAACAACAAGAAGAACCGCAGGGGTTCGTTCTCATTTCTCCTCAGTCTGCGATCCAGACATTGAGAGCAGCACTTTGCAGGCAGGGCAGGAATTTGATTATTACCACTGTTCAGATGAAGAAACTGAGGCACAGAGAAGTTAAGTACCTTTCCCAAGAACTCACACCCAGTCATTGGTGAAGCCAGACTCAGCCCAGGTGTTCTGGACCAAGCTGGATATTCCTTTTCCTGGGCAGAAGAGGATACTGCTGGAGTTCCCACTCCCTCCCTTCCCTCTCCACACCTCCATCTCTGCACAGACCACTGGCAAAATGCCCAGTAACCACATGGCTTTTTGAGGGCTAGAGCTTTGGCTGAGAGCCCCGAGGGGTGAGTGGGTGGGACACCCCTAGCCTGGTGCTGGCTGCAAGGGAGTGGGCTCATGGGAGTCCCCATTGCCCAGGGTCCTGGTTCGGCCTCACAGCTCTCCCCAGTCCTGCTCATCACTCTGCTCACAGCCTGGCTGTCTTGAAATCTTCTAGGTGCTCAAGGAGGCAAAGCTTTCTCCTTTTTAGTCCTCAGGCCTTCCCCTCCCTTGAATGTGGGCTGAAAATGTCCTCTCTCCTCATCACAGGAATCTGCCCCTGCAGGCAGGCTCTCCTGTAACTTCAATATCCCTTCCATCCCCCAAAGCCCCTCCCTGGCCCCTGGGGCCTGCTCTGGGCAGAGGTGTGGCTCCTGAGAAGGGGGTTTGCAGGCGTGGCTGTGCCTTTGGGGCACTTGCCGCACGTTTGCAGAATTAGCCAGAACTTGGTGTCTGTTGCCACCCTCTGAGGGGCCAGGAATGGCTCCTTCACTCTCATCTCTTGCACTCTGAGAGGGGATGAGCTGGCCTAGGGACCCTGAGTCAGGAGGAGCTGAGCCTTCGGATTCAGTACAGGTGAGGGGTCCGGGAACCGTCTCTACCTGCACCCTTGCTGCCTCCCCTCTCTGGCCCTTGGACCCTTGCCCTGTGAGTTTGAGTCAGGCTGTTCAGCAGGAGCCTGGAACACCACGGTGGCTCTATGTAGAAGTCACCTTTTGCTGGGGCAGTGGTGCGCAGCCGTCTCTCCAGGTAACTGATTATACATTTGATCTGCTACATTATCCTTACCAGGCACACGGCACACGACAGACGGCCCTGGAGTTCTGTGGGGACTTTTCGCAGCCGAACTCTGTTGTCTAATGGGGTTTCTGCTGGCGTCTGGCACACTCTCCTGCATTTCACCCATTGCAGGATAATTTATAGCATAATGGGGGCTTTTTTTTCCTTTATATCATGTGGGAGCATAAATTATGGCCAGTTTGTCCTCGGCTCTCAAGGAGACAGACAAAGTAGGCTATTCCAGCAAGGGGAGGGGGGGAGGTTTCTGTAGGGGAGGGCGAGGACAGGGTGGTCTACAGGGCAGGAGGGGGCAAGAATAAGAGAGACCAAGGAATGGTGTTAAAAGCATCTCATTGACAGGGCAAAGCATCTACTCCAGGTGGCCACAAATGCTGGGGAAGAAATTAAAGACCCACTCAGAGCTGTTTGTCTCTATTAACCACGGAGCAGGGCTCCTTAGCTGGGCGGCAGAGCTGCACGGTGATAAGGCTGTGTGTGGTCACCGCCTGCAGATGACCTGGCCACAGATAGGCTTCCAACCCTCAGTGGGCCTCAGATCCTCCCAGCGGTGACCCAACTTTCTGCAGCTGCACAGAGAGGATGGGTGGGCATGGTGCCTTGGTGCCTCCCCACCACCGCCAGAGGCACAGAGAAAAACTCAGTGTTGGGGGGATTGGTGCAAACCCCCTGACCCTCTGACCCATGGCCCATTTTTAATATTGACTGTGGGGCTTTGCTTTCTGTGGTTGGACAGCAATGGAGGAGCTGCCTACTAGCCCGCTGTCCATCTTCCCGGGGAAGTGCGAGGCCTCAGCATCTTCGTTACTTGTCTAACCCGGGAGGAGTCACACTGGAATCAAGAGAGACTAACCTGGCAGCTGCAGCCACCATGTCCATCTGCCATGCCTGACCCTGTGCCCAGAACCTCTGGCGATCCTGGGTTGGGAGTTGGTCTCATAGGCCACCTGGCCCAGCCTCCTCCACTACCACCCAGTTGCAGGAATGACGCTTCCTGAACACCTGCAGAAGGCCCACTGTCCTCCCTGCGAGACCCAGGAGGAAGCCCAGAAGAACGTTGTCTTATGAGCCTCCAGAGCCTGAGTCCTGCCCTGCAGCACCAGCGGCTGCCCCTGCGCCCTCAGGACAACCCTTCAGGGATAAACAGCGGGTGTCTTGGATCTCATGGGACAGAGGTCCTTAGCCCTGGCTGCCATGGAAATCGCCTGGAGGCCTTCAATAATCCAGGGGCCTCGGCTGGCCTCCGAGATATAGATTTGAGTGATTGGTCCAGAGCCCAGATGTCAGTATTTCTGGTTTTGGTTTGTTAAAGCTTCTCAGATGATACCAACACTCAGCCAGGGCAGGGAAGGGATGCGAACGGATCGGTATTCTCCAGGCTGTTCGTCTCTCCTCAGGCACTGCATCCGGACTGCAAAATTGTGGGCCTTGTTTGTGCAGGGATGGCAGCACCCACCTTCTATGTCCTGACGCCTGCCTGACCCCTGGCCCTCCTTCCCATTGCTCAGGAATCACCCTGTAAAGCTATTGAACTAATTTTTGGAGGCAGGGTGAGGGACTTCTCTAGGTCAGCACCCAGCTAACCCCCTGAGGGCTTTGCAAGCCCCCTCCTCTTCCTCCTCTCTCCTCCCCTGTGCCCCTTCCCCCTCCATCCACAGGGCCAGCCCTTCTCTGAGTGGGGAATCCCAGGCCCCTGTTTCTCAGGCCTCCAGTTTCCTTTCTATCACACTTCGTTCCAGCCACCTGGCCTTCCTGGATTCCCCTGCTGCCTATCCCCATGGAACTCAGAGGGTGCTTAAGTACACGATGTATTAACTCATGACTGATAATGGACTGCAGATAGACATAGAGGTGGATGGATGGTAGACATGATTAATAGATGCTAGATATCCAGATTAAATGTTAGATGATAGATAGATACACAGATGAGAGAAAAATGATTGCAGAAAGCAGATAGATTTATGATGGATGACACATAAATAGCAATAGGTAAATGTAGAGGTATGGGTGGCCAGGATGCTTCTGAGGACTTCAGGTAACGGGGTCTAAATGCAAAGGTCAGAAAACTAGTCATGACCACCCACATCTGCTGGGGTACTGACTCTCAAAAGAACAAGGAATGCTGCTCTACTCAAGACCTATCTTGAACCAGCTTCTCTTTCAACCCAGGTCCCTCTATCTCCACATTTGCCAATGAGTTTGCAGTTAACATAGGTTGCAATTGGGCTGGTTTACTGTGGACACCTGAACATTCTCCTTGATGCTTTCCTGAACCTACTGGCAGGCTGAAATGACCTCCCAAGCCTCCACTCTACTCAGTGAGGTTCTCCCTTCCTGCATGGAGGGATGTCTCCCTTATAGGTACCTGCTCCTAAGGGAGCACTGCTCCCCAGCCCCTGCAGTGAGACGGCAGGTGTCGGCCCACATGGTTTATGCAGAGCTCCATCCATTCATTCTCTTGGTCAAGCACAGCTCAGAGCACTTTAACCTTACGAAGTGGGCACCACTGTTCTCCATTCTACAGATGAGGAAAAGAAGGCACAGAGAGGCTTGGCAGCCAACTTGCTGGGGGTCCCTGAGCTAAAATGCAGCAGAGCCTGGCTTTGAACCAGGTGGCCCAGCTCTCCAGCTGGCATGTACCACGTAGAAGGCAGCCCCCTGCCCTGGCCACCAGAGGAATGATCATGAGGCCCTGCAGAGCTCAGGAGAGCAGGCGGCTCTGGGCACTGGGAAGGGCTGCACCATCTGCAAGCCTTGATTCTGTCTAATGACTAATGAGATTGTGAGGGGGAGAGTTCGCTTCTTGAGAGAACAAACTATTTTGAAGGGTGGCAACATATTAACTGTTGGTTTGTGGCTGGCATTGCTAACTACAGAAGAGCCTGTTCTCTGTTGCTAGAGACAGAACAGAGAACAGAAATATTGCCTCTGAAGGGTGGCAATATTTGGTTACCCTGAAACTCCTTGTACAGAGTGGCACAAGAGAACTTTCTGTCTCAGAAACCTGCATGCCAGCCCTGGAGCTGCCCTGTATCCCTCCTGCTATTCACCAGTCAGTCAGGCAGTCAGTCAACAAACTACGTACAAGGGACTATGTCAGGAGACACAGGAAGTAGACTTGATCCTTCAGGAAAAGTGCTTCCAAATTAGGGCCCAGGTGGCCCAGCTGTGGGGGTAGACCATGATGGGGGACCCTGGGGTGAGAGGGGGTGGGGGCTGGCAGAGGGGGCAGTACACAGTGGAGCAGGGAGAGTCTGCCAGCCTGGAGTGTCCTCATGGCTGGGGCCACAGGGCACTGAGGTCAGGCTGCTCTGCCTCTCTAGGGAAGGGTGGTGAGAAGGAAGGAAACTTGGGGATGGGAGCTCAGAGAAGAGAATGAAAAGAGCTTTATTACTCAGCTCAAGTGCTTAAGGAGAATTGTATTTTGAAAATCAAGAACTAGCCCTTCCACCTACAAGTCTCCAGCGGGGATCTAGGGGTGACAAGCACTGCGGGGCTGCTCTGCCGGGAGCAGGTGGTCTGGGAGTGCAGGCAGCAGGTGAAGGCCCCGCTTGCTAGCTGGTACACCTCAGTTCGTCCCCAACCTCCCTTCCCCCACAGCCAGGCTCTGCTATCAGAGATGCTGTCAGCTGCCCTTTGGATGTCCTGACAGGGGGCTCTGTGCCAGCTGGCTGTCTCCACACATCCTGTCCACTGCTCACTACCATGCTCCAGTAGAATCTGATGAGAGCCCCATTTGATAGATAAGTTAACTGAGGCTCAGAGAAGCTAAGAAACAGGCGGACGCTTCCCCAGACAGTAACTGGCACAGGTGGGGCTGGCACGGGTATCTCTGGCGGCTGCACCCGCCTTCTCTGTTGCGAGACATGGAGTATTACGCAGCCCTGGAGTTTCATCTTTTGGGTTCTATGCCTGTGGACTGGGCACTGCCCTCTTCTGGGAAGTTTTTGAAATGTGGTGGCTCTGGTCACCTCCACATGACTGATTTTGATTTTGCCAGAACATGTCCGTTGTGATCAGAAGGGCCTGATAAGCTTTTAGGCCTCTAGTGCCTGAGAATGGAAAAGTGGAGGAGGCAGCACGGAGGGGCGTGGCTGGGAGAGGGCTCGATGCTGGGGAATTGAGGGCAGCCTGGTGTCTGGGGGTGGGTGGTGATGGTGCTGAGCTGGGGAGGCCAAAGAAGTGGCTGGGCTGGAGGGGAGGGACGGTAATCATAACAGGACACAGCACGGGGCCAGGCATGTCTGAGCAGTGCGAGGTGTGGGCTCTAGCAGCTCCAGCAGGGAGCCACTCCCCACACCCCAGGCTTAGGGGGAGGAAGAGGAGGCTGGAGAGGTTGATGGAGAAAGGAGGAACAGGAAGAGGAAAAGAGGGGAAGACAAGGCTCTCCCGCTAAGCCCCACTCCATGGCTAGGGGGGGATGTTCCTTGCCAGCCCCCCCATTCTTCTTCCATGCACAGCAGCTGGATGGCCCCTGGCAGTGGAGCCCCCTGCATGCGCGTCCCAGGCACCCTCAAGCTTTGCCTGCTGACTGCATCAGAAAGCTTCATCCACAGGTATATGTGACTATTTTTCAAATGCATCTAGATGCTGTTGTGACTTTAAAAATACAAATCCATTTAAAAGCGCTGCTGAATTCAAGGTGGAATTTTGTCATTTTGCATTCTCTCAAACAATGGATACTCCAAGTAAAACATCTGTCAAGGGGGGGCACTTATGAATTTTTTATGTTAAAAATGGCTCCTTAACCTTGAGAAGTCTGCAAATGCTGATCCAAGAAGGGCGGCAGGAGCTTGAGGAGGAGAAAGTGCCGCAGCCGAATCCCAGGCCTGGCCCGTCTCACCCACAGTAGCACCTATCACCTATCTAGAGGGAAGGGTCATGGGGGGAGGGCAGCAGGGAGCACCCCAACCCTGCCTGCAGCAGGGCTGACCTGAGGGCCTGGGCATGAGGCCACGGGTATTTAGAATCCTTTTGAATCATCGGCCGCTGCTCACAGGGTGGTTCCCTCTACTCATCAACCTCCTCTGTCCCACCGCATTGGGACATCCCTTCTAAGTCTCCAGGGTCCACAGGTGTCTCTTAGAACATCTGAGTTTGGCCAACTCTATTATACCCATAATTAGATTCAACCTCTTTCTAACCCTTGTAAAACTGACCAGTCTCTCGTCTCAACACAGCAAGGCCCATGTTCCCTGCTGTGGTCTAAATGTGTGTGCCCTCCTTAAATTCACATGTTGAAATTCCAACCCCCAAGGTGATAGTATTAAGAGATGGAGCCTTTGGGAGGTGACTGTATCATCTGCACAGAGCCCTGGTGAATGGGATTAGCAAGGCTGGGTGTGGTGGCTCACGCTTGTAAGCTCAGCACTTTGGGAGGCCTAGGCAGGTGGATCACCTGAGGTTGGGAGTTTGAGACCAGCCTGATCAACATGGAGAAACCCCATCTCTACTAAAATTACAAAATTAGCTGGGTGTGGTGGCGCATCCTGTAATCCCAGCTACTTGGGAGGCTGAGGCAGGAGAATTGCTTGAATCCGGGAGGTGGAGGTTGCGGTGAGCTGAGATCATGCCGTTGTACTCTAGCCTGGGCAACAACAGCGAAACTCTGCCTCAAAAAAAAAAAAAAAAAAAAAAAAAAGAGGCCTGAGGGAGTTTGTTCGCCCCTTCTACCACGTGCAATTACAGCGAGGTGTTCTCACCAGATATGGAATCTGCTGGCATCTTAATCTTGGACTTTCTGGCCTCCAGAACTGTGAGAAATAGATTTCTGTTGTTGATAAGCTAGCTGGCTTATGGTATTTTTGTTATATCAGCCCAAATGAACTACAACACTCCTACTGACTACCTCGTCAGTTCCAGGCACTAACGGTGGATGCTGCATCAGTGAGGTTTTCATTCCAGTACAGGTACATTTTAACAAGGCTGCCCAAAGCCTTAATCCAAAGAGATGGAGGTTTATGGTGACATTCCGGTGGAAGTGGGGGCAGATGTGAGATGGCTCAGGGCAAGGAGACCTTCCTGGGGCCTTCAAACCACCCCACAGAAATGCCTACTCATTCAGCGCTGGGAAGACATGTGTGGAGAGGATGTCCCAGGAGAACTTCCTCCTGCCTGGCTTTCCTTCCTGCCACCGGAAGTGACCCAGGCAGGCCAGGCACTTAGCACAGAAGTTGCTGCGGGTATTAGTGGTACCTAATGATATTTGCATAGATTAACAGACTTTAACGCAATCAGAATGCCGCAATCCCAAGAAAATAATGAAGAAATCCATTACAAAGTCATAAAGTAACTAAGTCAATACAGTAATAACTTGATCCTGTGTTGGTAATAATTTCATCTCCCGCTACAAGGCGATTTTGCAATGCACACCATTTCTGGACACTTTTATAAATTTCACCTTTGTTTGAGATAATTAATTAACAAAATAAAAAATACACTGCTGGTATTTTAAACAGTAAATTAGTCATTAGTCTAAACTGGCAGGCTGTAATAAAACGTATTACGATGGATGTGCTGGGATTTTTAACTTCTCTTCAAGTGGCCTGTAACCCTCTCATAGGCAAAACTCAAGGCTGTCTGATGCCAGTGGCTCAGGCGGATAGAAGGACAGCAGGACTCAGAAAAGGTGATTAGGGTGAGGGAGGGGTAGAAGCCTAGACGTGGTTCCACTGGGCTCTTGGAAACCCCCTGGGCTTTCCCCCTGGGGACCTGCATCCTCAGCCCAGGGCTGCCACACCGAAATGACACAAACTGGGTGGCTTAGAGCAACATGGATCTGTTCTCTCACAGTCCTGGAGGCTGGAAGTCAGAAGTCAAGATATTGACAGGGTCGCTTTCCCCCTCAAGGCTCCAGTGAGGGTTCTTTCCTTGCCCCTTCCTAGCTTCTGGTGTTTCCCAGCAATCTTGGCTTTCTTCAGTTGTAGCTGCGTCACTCCAGCCTCCGTTTCTATCCCTCTGTGGTGCTCTCTCTGCATGTTCTGTCTGTGTCCTTATTTCTTTCCTCTTCTGAGGATGCCAATCACATTGGATTTATGGCCCACCTGAATCCAATATGACCTCATTTTAACTTGATGACATCTGCAAAGACCCTGTTTCCAAATAAAGCCAGGTTCACAGGTTCTGGGTGGATGTGGATTTGGGGAGAAGACTAACCCACAGGAAGGAAGGAACAGACCGAGTCATGCTGAGGTGCAATGACTTCCAGGTGGGTTGGCTGGCAGGGGCTGCTTATTAGAAACCTATGGTATCTTAAGAGGTTATCTGATGGGCTAGAGGGGGACTGTGGAGTCCTTGAGATGGTCAGCACCATTTCATGTCTATGGTTATTTCTCCTGGAGAAGAGGTTCAGAGCTTCCATCAGATTCTCAAGGGAGCCTGGCACCACAAAGTGTGCTTATCTTTTTACCACATGAAACATATGGGGCTCAGGGAGGAAGGGATCACTGAAAGCAACCATCTAACCAACCAGCTGACCCAGCAACCACCTGACTGCCAAGAACTTCCAGATAAACAATTTCACAAAGTTTCCAGTTTCAGAAATCTTCCAATACCCTCCTATCCCAAAAGAGGTGCAGATTCCGGGGCTTTAGAAGGGAAACTGTTGAATCTCTACACTTCTGCTGTGGTACAGGTGAGGGTGGAGGCAGCCCCAGGGACTCCCATGGTTCTGTGTCTAGAATGAGAACTTCACTGGGGAAATATCTTTGGAATTTGAACGTATTGTCCTTCATCTTATCTTCCGGGCCAGCTTCAGGTCATCGGCACATTTTAAAGTTAGCTTCTATGTTTCCCGCCTTTGAGAAGTTCTTGTTAAAAATGTTCAACAGGACAGTACCAAAGACAAGGGCATGGCCAACAATGTCACCAGGAACCTCCCTTTCTGTCCAGCCAGCCCTGACTTACCCTGGGCAACTTTGCCATCTGCGCCTAGTAGGTGACATGATGCCAGCTTAGGCCCTACTCCTGTGCATGGGCACCCACTTACCAACACAGACACCCAGCTTCCCTGTCCCGCTCATCCTGGGTGAAGCACTGTGGTTCCTAAGTCACCATCATTTTCCCTCTCAAGCCATCAGTTTGACAAATTTATTCTAGAACTTGGCCAAAGGTTGTCTTCAAGATTGCCAGGCTGCCCATTTTTAGAATCCAGCCTCTTCACCTTTTAAACACTTGGACCTTTGTCCATGTCTGGGTCCCACAGTGCCTCAAGTGACCTGCAGCAGCTCTGCAAGTGGAACACCTGTTTCATTTGTACAGCTGGGGCCATGGCTCTATTTGCTCTGTCCTGGAGATACAACCTAATTTACGAGGCCAGGATTGATCTCCTTGACTTGTTTGGACTTTAATTCTCTTTTTATGACGTTATCTACATTTCCCATCCTGAAGACCAGTCTCTTTGCTAAAGAAGATGGAAGAAATGCGGAAGGTAAACCTCTCTGTCTTCCTCTGGTTTATAGTCTGCTTTTGAAGCAGATGGAATGGATGCGTCTCAGGCAGGAAGACATGCAATGCCTTGTCTTTCTGGACCACATAGGTGAATTGCAGTTCTCTTTCTGTGTCTGGGGCTCTGACTTGAAAGCAGGCAGGAGGCATTTCCCTAAGCTTGTGCCTCAACTTCCGCCAGGAATGGGTGCCCTGGAAGCACCAGTCCCTGGGTCTCCTGGAGGCCGGCTCCTCCCGTCCCAGATCCCTGCCCCCTGCCCGAATGAATGAGGAGGGCTGCTAACATCCCCCTTTCCTCTTCCTGTTTTCCTCAAAGATGTCATCTAGGGGTCACTGGTGCCAAAGGCCTGGCTGATGCCTGAGAAGCCCAGATGTGGCAGAACTTGAATCTAGTTTGGGATGGTGTGGCTAGCAAGTTAAAAGGATTATGGCTTGCAGGTAGATAAGGGGTTTGTTTCTGAAACGAGACATATATTATTCCTTGAATTCAACAGCAGTGGACTCATGTTGGGTGGTGATGAGGATAAACATATTGGCCCAGGTCAGAGACCATTCCATGCCAAGAGGGCTCAGAGTATGCTGGAGGCGGGGAAGTTCTTCTGGCATCTGGGGGAGAAGACTACACCTATTTTTGAAACTCTTGCAATGTACCAGTCATCAGAAATCATATTATTGCTATTGCTCCTTTACAGAAGAGGAAACGGAGGAACATAAAGAGGTTAAGAAGTTCACCTATAGTCGAACAGGTACTAATGGGTAGAATATGATCTGTACTCCACAACCCCATTCGAAATCCTGGGGTGGGCCTGGGGGAGTCTCCAACACACAGCATCTGAAGGGAGGTACCCAGTTGTCACCTACATTTGATCCTTCTAGCATTGGCGGTGAGAGGAAGCAGAACCGGGCTGGGCATCAGGGCCTGGGTTCTGTCCTGGTTTGTCAGCAGGCTGTCTGACCTGTGCCCAATGGTGTCACTTGTCTGGGTCTTTGCTTTCACTTGCAGATATGGTAGTGTGAAATTGGTGTGTCTCACTCAGTTGGGGAGGAGCTCTGTGACAAGCTCTGAAGCCCTCGGCATGTGCAGAGACACGTCTGGCTCTGTTGCCCAGGCTGGAGCGCAGTGGCATGATCATGGCTCACTGCAGCCTCTGCCTTCCAGGTTCAAGCTTGAACTCCCACCTCAGCCTCCTGAGACTACAGGAGTTACAGAGAGACTATAGCCTCCCAAGACCACAGCTGGCATTACAGGTGGACGCCACCACACCTGCCTAATTTTTGCATTTTTTGTAGAGACAGGGTTTCGTCATGTTGCCTCGGCTGATTTTGAACTCCTGGGCTCAAGCAGTCCACCTGCCTTGGCCTCCCCAAAGTGCTGGGATTACAGGTGTGAGCTACCGCGCCTGGCATTATGTCCTCCTGTTTCCTAAGGGAAGCTGTTGAACTGTTAGTCTGGGCTAGGTGGCAGTTCTGGGGCTGGTAAGTTAGCAATGAACAGGAGAACCCTCCCAACCCCAAAGGGCCCAACCAGGGAGCAGAATCTCCCCTTCAGCTTTTTCCCACCCCAGAGGCCTCAACTGGGCCAGGTAAGGAACACACCAGACTGAGGCCAGACTCTGCAAGAAGCTCAGGCCTACAATCAGAAATCAACTAGGGAGATGTAGACGGCAAGCGGGGAGAGAAGAGGGAGCAGGGAAGACTGAAGGCCAGGCCCAGCAGCGGGCGGCACAGTGGAAGGCCAGTGGAAGGGGCGGAATGAGTATATGGTTCTCTTTCCCTCCCTCTCCGCTCCCTGGCCCATCATGGTGATGAGCAGATCACCTGCAATCTGTGAAATGTAGCAGGTGGCGAGGGCACCGGGAGGTCACTACCCACCATCAGCCAAGGGGTCTTGAATCCCACCATTAGAGCTTCATCTCTTTGGGGTAAGCATTGCTGTCTTCAGAATTCTCTTTTAAAATGCAAGATCACTTTATCCATGCAGTCAGCCTCTTACGCTTTAACATACATTCCCCATTGGAGCCAGGTTCTCCTGCAGCAGCTGCCTCAGAACCCCTGACAAGGTGCGGGGCCCGGGGAGGAGGGAGGAAACAGGTCCTCCTAGGCAGCCGACTCTCCTAGCGCTACCTGGGACATGTCATCCTTTTCAGGTCTTTTTTTTTTTTTTTTTTTTGAGATGGAGTCTTGCTCTGTTGCCCAGGCTACAGTACAGTGGTGTAATCTCTGCTTACTGCAGCCTCCATCTCCTGGGTTCAAGCAATTCTCCTGCCTCAGCCTCCCAAGTAGCTGGGATTATAGGCACCCACCACTGCATCTGGCTAATTGCTTTTTTTTTTTTTTTTAATTTGTATTTTTAGTAGAGACAGGGGTTTCACCATCTTGGCCAGGCTGGTCTCGAACTCCTGACCTCGTGATCCACCTGCCTTGGCCTCCCAAAGTGCTGGGATTATAGGCGTGAGCCACCATGCCCGACCAGGTCTATTTTTTTAAAGGTAAAATTTACAAACAATGACATGCATACATCTTAAGGATATAATGTAATAAGTTTTGAAAAATGTGGACACCCATACCCCTATGTAGACATAGAGCATTTCCATCTCCCCAGAAGGTTCCCCTCATGACCCTTCCCAGGCAGGGTCCCCACCTCCTCAAAGGCACCCAGTGCTCTGAAATTCTTCCACCATTGTTTGGTTCTGCCTGCTCTAAAACCTCACACGTTAATCTACTTGTCTGTGCCTGGATTCTTTCACTCAGTGTAATCTCTGTGAGATTCATTGGTGGGGCCTGGGCCATGCAAAGGCCCAGATGCCAGGCACCGTGCCCTCTGGCCATCCAGCAGCAGGATGCCTTCTCCAGGCATTAGGTAGAGTCTGCTGGGTGTTTGGGAAGCAGGAGTCCCTTGGCCAGAGGACATATCATAGTGCATGGTCTACTGTGAACTATCTTCTTTCTGAGGTCTGCCCTGGGCTCAAGGGATCTGCTGGCCTCACCTCCACAAATGGGCTAAGGATTAAAGGTGTCTTCTAGAGTTAGGGTGAGAGGCCTAGGAGGCTGGGGTCTCAACCCAGGGCTGCAGGACCCTAAGCAGTGATGGCTGCCTTGGGGTCCAGGAACATCTTGAGAGTGTGCGTAAAATGGCCCAAGGATCTGCAGATGCTCATTCTTCCAGGGAGAAGGATCGTAGCTTTTCTCACCATGACAGCCACCACTCTGGTCCCAGCCATGTCCGTCTCTCCTGTATGACTGCCGTGGCCTTCTGACTGCCTTCTGTGTCCACACAGCAGTCAGAGTGAGACTGTGCATGTCACTGGTCTGCTCAAGCCCCCTGGTGGCTCCCTGTTCCCACTCTGAATAAAATCCAGTCTTGGCTGCCTATAATCCCAGCACTTTGGGAGGCTGAGGTGGGTGGATCACTTGAGGTCAGGAGTTGGAGACCAGTCTGGCCAAGATGGGGAAACCCTGTCTTTACTAAAAATACAAAAATTAGCTGGGCGTGGTGGCATGCATCTGTAATCTTAGCTACTCGGGAGGCCGAGACAAGAGAATCGCTTAAACCTGGGAGGCAGAGGTTGCAGTGAGCTGAGACTGAGCCACTACACTCCAGCCTGAATGACAGAGTGAGACTCCGTCTAAAAAAACAAAAATCCAGTCTTAACAATGGGCTACAAGATCTGATAGGATCCTCCCCTTTCTCCTGCTACTCTCCCCCTCACCCCCGGTTTCGCTCCAGCCAAGTGGGGCTCGGACCTGACCAGGAACACTGGTTAACATGCTGTAGTCCTTGCTTTTCTTCAGGGTTCTAGCATACTTCTGCTCCTTTCCCTTGCTTGTGAGTTCCAGGAGGGCAGAGGTCACCCAGCACTTAGCACAGGGCCTGGCAGATGGCTGTGCTCGCTAACCTTCTGTGAAACAATTCAATGGATGAATGAAAAGCTTCCTCAGTCCCCAAAAGGGGTCCGTGGCCCAGAAAGGCTAAGAGCAAGTAGGCAGGATCCGAACACTGCCGGGCCAGGCAGAGAGGGCTCCTGGGATAAACTCCTCCCCAGGCCCCCACACTGTCACCATGCCATGGGGGAGGGTCCTAAACAGAGGGGAACCAGAAGAGGCACTGCAGCGAAGGCGGGGCTCTGTCCCTGAGCGAGGCTGCGGGCCCCTGAAAGCAAGACATTTGGGTCTCTTAAGCCCACTTGTTGCAAATACTTTCTTGATATATACGTTGTTTCACTGTGCCCATCCCTTAGAAGTGACGGACGGAAAAAGGGATGGCCTGGGCCCAGTCAACTCTGGGCAAGGATGCTCGTGGGCGTGAGGTCCCGGAGCCTGGTATGGGAACCAGGGACATGGCAGAACTGAGACCGGACGCCAGCCTCGGGCCACCTGGAACCCTCCCACTCAGAGTGGCAGGCTCACAGGGACAAAGGATCCAGGCCAGAGGCCCCAGCAGGAAGGTATGAGGACCAGGAGAGGCTGGTGCAGCGGCTGGGCTGTCTCCCGCGGCGTTAGCAACTGCTGCCGCGCTCTTCCCTGTGTGTCACTTAATGTTTGCAGTTAAGTATTTACAGATATGTTCCCATGGCAACCAAGGTCTCAAAGTTACTCTCACAATTCTGTTTCTCAAATGTGTTTCTCTGGCTCATTGCACAGGGTTTTCTGGAAGCCAGCCAGGCTGAGTGAGTCACATTCCCTGCCCTGTGCTCCCGTGCCTTTTCCCTTCCCCATCCAGGGTCCAGCCAGCCGGCCTGGTCCCCACCCCCATCTCTCCTGTGCTGAACAGAGCTCCTGGGCCCTTCCTCCCCAGCTTGGTCAGGCTGTCCCAGGGCCTGGAGTGCAGAGCCACAATCCCCACCATCTAGAGCCTCCAGCTCTCTGGATCATCGCAAGCTCCCCCTTCCAGGATCCTTCTCCAGCATCCTGGGCCTACGAGGCAGACCTGAAACTGCCCCCACCCTATGCTTCTTGAGGTTCCTTAAAGGTGGGGCCTTCTGCCTTCACTTCTGATCCTGGACACCGGGCCCGGCACCCCATTCGCATAAGCCCTGCTGCTGTAGGCGTTCACTGAATATATCACATTCTCTTGTGCATGTTTGTTGCATGCGATCCCATGCTCCAGCACTTTCTTATGGCCCTGCCCTGGGGGGCCCTTTCCTGTGCATTCAGCCATTCATTTCCAGAGTTCCTGCTCTGGGCAGGGCACTCTGCAAATTACCAAGATACAGAGAAGAACAAAGAGTCCCTGTCTGCACGGAGCTCATCTCTAAGTGGCAAGAGGTGGATCATGAATAAGACAAAGTCAGGGTAGTGATACATGCCATGAATAAAATAAAACAAGGAGGCAGACGGAGGAGCTGGGGCTGCCTTAGGTTGGAAGTCAGGACAGGCCGCGGGGGAGAGGGACACGGGAGCTGAGACAGGGTGAGCAGGAGTGGCATCTGGGGGTGCCTGGCAGAGGCAGCAGCTAGTGCAAAGGCCCAGAGCAGGGAAGTTTGAGGAGCAGCCATGAGGCCAGGGAACTGGAGCAAGGGATTCAGGCAGGCACTGAGGCAGCAGGCTGAGGCAGTAAAAGGCTTGGACTGCCACGTTACTGAGGATTACCGGAGCCTCTGATTGGGCCACTGTGTGGAGAATGCAGTGGTGGGGTGGGGCACACAGGAGGGGCAGGCAGATAGAAAGGAGGGGGGACAATTGTGCAGGTGACAGAAGATGCTCCAAGTGGGCAGGGATGGAGGAGAGCTCAGGATGAGAAAAACCGTGGCACCAAAGCAGCCAAGCTTGGTAGAGTGTATGGAGGAGGTGAGGGCTGGGGAGGATGTCAGTGCGACCACCTGGCGTCCTGGTAGGTCCTATTGCCCTAGCTAGAGTGAGAGGCCACTGCATGTGCTGACACAGCCCTTTGTCCCTGCCCTGCCTGGTTTCTTGTTTTATCCTTCCTCCACCAGACCGGACACTACAAGAAGGCAGAGGTGAGGACATGGATCCCTGTGAAGACTCATGTCCAGCCCAGTATATCCAGCAAAGACACTGCCTCCCTGTAGCCCCAGGAGGAGCCCTCCCCAAGCAGGATAGCTACCACAAAGTCCCGTGGACAGGTGTCTCCCTCCATCTGACTGCCCTGGGGGCTGCCTCGTGCCCAGGCGTGAGGCTGGACCATGTGTTTCTCCTAGCTCAGCCCTGCTCCAGGTTGTGGGTTCTCCTGCCCTGGGCTGCCCTTCCTCAGGTTCCATGAGCCTGGAGGTGCAGAGCTGCTCAGAGCTGGAACCCAGGCCGCGCCATCGCTTTCTGTTGTCCCTGCTGGGAGTGTGAAGGCTCTGAAGCTACCTCCTTTAAAGAGCTGGAAGGCCTAACTCTACTAATGGCTCATTGAGTGGCTGTTTCGCTACCATAAGTGATTTCAGTCGCTAGCCCTTAACTCATGTTATCCACATAATACATATAACAGTGTGGGAAAGTTCCTCTCGGCGGAGCACGTAGGTCTCTGGCACGGTGCGCCATGCCACCCAGCTCCATCTTCTCCCTGCTCTGCTGGTCTCACCACTGCTGTCCAGACCTCCCACCTGCTCCAAGCCTGGACAGGCAGAGGAGGAGGTGAGCTGTTGGTGCAGGGGTCATTCCAAACTGGGGACCATCTAAAACCTCAGGCCATCTGAAGAGTTGAATAGCATGCAAATCACTTTGGTTGGTTTTGAAATATATGTTGACTTTCACAGCAAACAAGCTGGATGCCTATGGGAATTTGGGCCATTTTAATAAAACTCCCAAGCATATACTGGAAGAACTGTCCAGAATGCCCACGGGCCACACCTTCCTGGCACAGGTGGATGGAGTTACGTGCCCAATGCCCCACCTCATCAGAGCCCCTCCCCCTCCCCTTCCCTATCCTCTTCTGCTGCTGGAGTTGGCTAAGTCCCAGTGCCTAGGGAGAATAGGATTCCTCTCTATATACACACAACTGGAGTCCCCTAAGTGCTTCCTTTAAGCAGCTAGAGGGCCTCACACTGCCTCTGTCCCCTGATCACTGGGGCAGACACCCCTCTTATTGGATGGGAATTATCATTTCCATTATCAGCCAGAGACATGGCCTCTGGGAGCCCCTTCTGATGAGGACACAAGCTGCACAAAGAAAGGACAGACGTGAGGACACCTACGAAGAAGGATGCACATCAGTGCCCACATCTGAAGACGCTGGGGCTACACCGGGAACTCGGCTTTCCTGGAGGTGGGAAGGTGGAGGGACGGAAATGGATGGGTAAGGAGGGACGCCTCCTCAGGCTTCCAGGTGGGCGGCACAGCAGAGTTTCCTGGGGGCTGCAGGGAATGGAGAATGTGAGCCTGAAGCTTTATTGGGGTATGTGGTGTGTTCTGCAAGTAAGTCTTTCTCCCAGACCAGCAGGGTGAGCCTTCAGGAGGCAGAGGGTGAGAGAAGGGGGCGGGCCTGCCGGTTGCAATGGTTTCCTCCGCCAGCATTGTTTCCTGGTCCACTTTTTCCTGCGGAGTGGTCAGGAGCAGCCGGGAGCACAGGCTGTCTGAGGGACAGGGTGCACCAACCAGGCCAGGCACAGAGGAGGTGTGGGGAGTGGGAGGGGATTCCACCTCCTGCAGGAATTTGGGGCCCCTGGAGGGAGCCAAGCAGGCAGGGAACTGAACATTGGAGGAGGGGAGAAAGAGCGAAGCAAAGATGGTGGAAGAGAGGAGAAGGACCAGGCATGAAAGTGCCAGTGTTCTCAGCACTTCCTTTGGCTCTTTTGAGTCCCCTGAGGTGAAGGCATGCTCTGGCTAGAGGTGCAACAGAGGTGCCACAGAGCTGTGCCTCGGGAGGCCCACAGCCCCCAGGCTTGAGGGCTAGGGGGATTTGGCTCTGATCCCTCTTTCCACCTATCCAGACCCCCTGCAAAGCTTGCTCTGCAACAGGGAGAGATTAACATTTGAAATCCTGGCGGAGGCTCCTTCCTCTACTCCCCACCCTGCACTTCCCCACAAGAAGGAAAACAGTCGTTGAAATTGAAAAATGGTGCTCAGTGAAGGGTTTAAAGACATTTTGAATTTAAAGTATATTTTAAAGGTCATTTTCAGCAGTAATTATGTTATAATGGTGGGGCTCTTAGCAAAAGGCAGTCCCACAGTAATATCAGACCAAACGGGAAGCCAGGAGAGCCTGAATCTCCTGATGTCCTCAGTACTGTGCTGGACGGAGGTGAGGGGGGTGGGGGAGATAAAAAGGGAGGGAACACATCCTCCTTTTTAGAGCTACGTCTTGGTCACTGCTGGGTGTTCGGTCCCCAGGAACAGGAAACTACACAGTTCAATTTGGCCTGGCATGGAAGCGTCCTCTAAAATCCCTCCCAGCCTTGCCATGTGGGCTTTTGGGGATTCACAGGACCCTCTGATGAGGCGGGTCTGGCCTCCTGCCTGACGGCACATTCTACCTGCTCCCCTCCCCCACCCCATGTCCTTTCCTTCTGCTTCCAGACACCGTCATTCTGGGGCCCTCCTGGGGCCAAGTCCTTGAAGGTAGCATCGTAGGAGAAAGTCTGCCCTGGTCCCCAGCCCCACGGTGAGTGCCAGACACCTGCCGAGGCCTGAACCTGCCGCTGCCTGACCCGAGGCCACCAGTGCAAGGAGCCTTCATTCATCATGTGTTTTTTTGTTGTTGTTGTTTTGGAGATGGAGTCTCACTCTTGTTGCCCAGGCTGGAGTGCAATGGTGTGATCTTGGCTCACTGCAACCTCCACCTCCCGGGTTCAAGCGATTCTCCTGCCTCAGCCTCCCAAGTAACTGGGATTATAGGCATGCCCCACCATGCCCAGTCATCATGTGTTTCTTGCCCGTCAGTTGTGCTCTGCATTTTTTTGAAAAGGTTGGGGACATGAATACACTGGCTACTTGTCTGAACCTCACCATTTTCTACCCTATATCCCCAACTTACAAACCCAGGCACCCTGGGCTTACATTCTCCCTCAGTGAGATCATCCATTCTTTGCTGGAAGCATCATCCACACAGACGCCTCACACATACTTGTGGGAGCAACGCACTGAAAACAAACATATGAGCACCTGTTATTAACCAGACTAAAAATATTCTAGAAGGGCTGGCTGTGGGTGAGGCACTCACCAGGCCCCAGGGGGCTCCATGTGAAGGCAGGCTCCCAGGCTATGGGGAGAAGACAGTGCAGAGGGCAGTGGGGAGGGGGTGTAGCTGGGATTATAGGAACAGCCAAAAGGACCCATGGGCGGGGGCAGTGGGTGGAGGTAACCTAGGAGGTAACCTGGGAGGTATGCAGGAGGTGTGTGGGGCATAAACTCAAGGACAAACCAACCAAAGAATGAAGAACCAGTAGCCAAGAATAAAGAAATGAGCTTCGGCTTCAGCTTCTTTCAAGCCTCAGCCACTGCCAGTCCACCCGGGGGAGAGACAGGTTAATTCTTAGGAGTCCACCTGGGGAGAGGCAGATTAATTCTTAGGAGTCCACCTGGGGAGAGGCAGGTTAATTCTTAGGCGTCTGCTGTGTCCCCTGGCTCAACAGAGCCCTGGAGGTGCGGTGAGGAGCACAGAACCAGGCCTGGGGACCGTGCTGTGTGTGGTCTCCCTGCCCTCAGCCACCCTGCCGCTATGGGCTTCCTTCTGGGGAATGTAGAAGAGGAACACCTAACTTGGCAGTGCTCCCCCTTCCACCAGCCCTGGTGTGGCTCTTTGCAAAAAGGAGGCCATGTACAAAGAAGACCGAGGGCCCAGAAGGGAGGGGGAAGGGTGGGGGCTGGAAGTCCTAGACAGGAGCCAGCAGTGGTCTCAACTGGCCTCCACAGGAATGGGCTTCCCAGGTGTGAGCAGGGCTCAGGGATGGTAGTGGCGATGGGACTGCTGGGGATGTGGCCCAGAGCCTTGGAGGTGGCCACAGCGTGGAGGGAGCACGAGGAGGGGAAGGGGTGAAATACAAAAATATCCGGGAGAAGCGCAGCACTGTGCTACAGTGTTATTAAACTAAAGCATCTTATAAAACTCGAGCCATTAATAACAGGCTGCCGCCACGTCGGGGGTAATTTATTCAAATTGCGGGTCCAGGATGGAGGAGCAGATGTTTCAGAGCTGCTGGTGTCACTGAATGAGCTTCAGAGGAGGAGGGGTGGCGCCAGCATTCGTGGGGGCTCGGGGCGCCAAGCACCCTCCTTTGTCCCTCTTAGTGAATGTCTCTGCTCCACATTCCACAACCCAGTGGAGACTCACCCAGTCTGCTGGAAGGAGGAAGGATCAGACTGCGGACAGCGAATTAGGTCAGCAAGTGCCGGGATAGAAAAGTAGGGTGTAGGACAGGCAGGCAGGTTCCTCTGTCTAGAGTGTAAGAGCTCCCATCCTGGTCTGTGCGGGCCTCTGTGCTCTGCTGTCCTCTCTAGTTGAAATGCCTACTCCTACACAGTCACCCATGTTTTTCCCAGACCCACAGTGGGGTGCTGCTGGGAATCAGATGGCCTGAGAATCAGATGGCCCTGGGCTCCTTCCTATGTGCACCACCCACCAGCTGGTGACCCTGGCAAGTGAGCTCATGGGCCTCAGTGGCCGCATCTATACAATGGAGCAATGATACCCAAGTCACAGTCTGGGGGAAAAAGAAACACTTTGACCCATAGGGAGGCCTTGGCCCATGCTAGGGGGCTACGAAGGTCAGTTGGTTTCTGGTATTGAACCTGACGGCTATCACTGACAGTCAACTTAGTGCCTTGATTCTAAGTCTGTCTCTGTCTTCTAATTGTTTCCTGGTTTTACCCTCGGCTCCAGCCAGACCGTAAACTCCCTGAGGCCAAGAATCACGCTGGCCCGGGCATTGGTGGGAGTGTGGGGCACCCATCTTGCTTACAGCCGAGTTGGTGCACTGGACTGGAAGGACAAGACCCCATGGCTTTCTGCCCTCATGGGGAAGAGGCACCAAAGCTCGCACAGTCCCCTGGGTTTTGAGCAAACCTCTGTCCTGGTGGGGGGGCCAGGTCCTCAGGGTCGGGACGTGGCCATGGTTTCTAGGACAGAGACTGGCAGGCAGCCCCTGAGGACTGACTGTCAAGCCCTGGGGCAGTGGGACTTCTGTAGACAGAAAAGGCCCTCCTGCCAGGTTCTGCCTTTGGGCAAAGCAGAGGCGCCCTGTGAAGTCGGTTTGGACTCTGCCTCACTCCCCCTCCTCTAGCATCTAATACTGGGGCCGGGGGCACTGCTCTGCTGTCTCCAAGCCTGTGAACGACTCCACCTGGCTTATGGGTGACTTGCTGGGGATGTGCTGATTTTTACTTCCTACCCCTGTCCCAGGACAGGGAACACAGAAGGGGCCCAACAGATTCAGAGTGCTTTGACTCCCTGCTTCGAATGTATGAAAGGAGATTTTCTCCTCCTTTGTCTGCCTTGCAGATCCAGGTGGCTGCTCACTGAGTGGCTTCGTGTGTGGCCCAGCTCAGTCAAGAGGTGTCCTGTGCTGCCCCCACCAGGGGGTCCCAGCCTTGTGCCTGGGCTCTGGCCAGTCACTAACAAGAGCCCCTCAGTGACCCCGAGGGCAAGTCTCGGTGAGTGGCCAATAGATGAAAGGAAATGTCCCAGCTGGAGGCTGACAGGTCTGTTCCCATGGGGCCCAGCGCTGACGGTGCCACTGTAAAGTAACGAGAGGAGAATGGGGAGGGCCCTCTGTCCCCAGCACAGCTCTGACCTGAAATGACACCGATAGCGTGATACTCTGTCAGGGCGAGATTGCTGAAACAAATTCTGCACTTGACAGGACAGCGTCGCTACATTTCTCAAATGCTGGGGCCCAGGGTGAGGGCAGAGGGGCCACCTCTGCCACCTCTGTGGTCTGGCCACTCTAGGCATAGGGGCAGGTGGGAAAGCTGCTTGTCAGAAGCCTGGGGTGAGACAGAGGGGGCCACTAAGATGTCCCCAGGAGCAGTGAGGGAAGGTAGGTGACTGTGTCGGCAGGAGGGGGCTTGTCCTCCACTCCCAGCCTGGCTGTCCCTCAGGGTGCTCCCGGCCCACCTGGCTGGGAGAGTCAGTGGCAGCCGCCTGCCCTGTGCCTCTGCTCTGGGCAAACTGGACCTACTCGTAGCTCAAGGTTCATTTCAAATGAAGGAGAAAGCACAGCCCCACACTCGCGGGGGCAATCAGCGCGCTCCGTGATGAATGGAGCCTGTGTCACTCAGCGAAAATGAATATTTCTTTGTGATAATGGCCAGATGGTAGCAACTCTCCGATCCAAATTAAAACATGCATGATAAATGCCAGGAAAACAGAGGAAGACAAAACCCCAACCTGGAGTGAATTCTCTCTATAAATCTTCCCCCGTCCCCCACTCCCCCACCACCACAGCGGCCCTGCTAATAGCCATTAAATTATTAAGATGTGCTGCAAGGAGAATGCCAATGTCAGTGGCACCGGCCCCACTGCCCACCCCATGCCTGTGGGCCGGGGGTGGGGAGACGACAGAGTGGGCTGCTTTCAGACCGGCAGGGAGCCTGAAGTGGGGGAGGATGTCTGCTTGGAGACGGGCCTCGTGGTGCAGGCACGAGGAAGCTGTGGGGCCTGGTGCCCAGCCAGGTTCTTTGGAGGGCCAGACCTGGCTGCCCTCGAGGAGGGCACAGTCTCTGTGAGAAACAGCAACTAACTGACATCAAGGCTCAGACAGAGGGCAGGGAAGGGGTTCGGAGCTGGGAAGGCCAGTGGGGACCCCTGGAGAAAGCTGGGTGTGCTGGGACGAAGGCTCTGACCAACAGAATGAAGCTGGGCAGGTGGGAAGGGTCAGAGATGACCGTCCAAGGATGGCCATGTGCTGAAAGTGTGCATCTACCCGGAGGTCTGGAGGCAGCAGGCCCTGGGCAGGGCAGGGGCATCTTTGGGGCATACATTTCATAGCAATGAAGGGCACTTGAACCTATAGTTTAATTCTCCTGCCCCCTGCCCAGCCCCTCATGGCTGGAGGCTGCATTGGTCTCTGGTTGGCCACCCTAATTCTCTGTCCAGTGCTCCCTGCAGGTGACCTGTCTTCCTAAGTTCAGCTTTTGTCAATTGCCAACTCCATCCCTGGTCTCGAAGACTCCCCATCGCCTTCCAGAACTGTCTCCCCACCCCACAACTCCTTTGCCTGGCGTTCCCTGGGGCCCTTTCCTCTGGCCAACTGGTTTCCGTCTTTTCTCCTGGGCAGGCTCTAGGCCATGGGGCCTGCATGTCTGGTCTCAGAAGCTTTTCAGCCTGGAACACACTCCAGCAGACACTGTCCTCTAGAGCCTTCCCTGACTGCTTCAGCGGGCACAGGCCATGCCTCTGTCATGCATGATGTGCCGTCTCCTCTACTCATCTGATGCCCGTCCTGCTGCTGGCTGATCTCCTTGCCCCCAGACTGTAAGCTTCTCTAGGGCCCAGAGCTCAGCAGAGGCTTGAAGACATCTCCCCCATGTACCTGTCTGTCATGGCCCATCAGCTCTCCAGGAGCAAGGACTGTCCCTCGAAGTTGAAAGTCATTTGCAATTGGCCATTCATGTGCAGGCCTCAAGCCTCCTAAGATATCTGGGCCAGTTATCCAGTGCCAGGATTTGGTGTCCAGGAAATTGGGATCATGGATTTGTCCCTGATAAGGGTCCTGGCTGACCTAGAGATTTCTGCAAATCCTTTCTCGTTGCCAGGCCCTAGACTGAAAAGGCCCTGACTGGTCAGGTTGGTTCTCAAGCTGGGCGTACATGAAGTTTCTCTACCTGCTCCTCCCAGCTGACGTTTAGATAGCACAGACAGGCTCATCCTGCTGCTGGCTGGGCTTCCAACTGGGCAGGTCCAGTCTCAAACTCTCTCTGAGGACCCCTACTACCCACCAAAGCCAAAGGGCACTTGGGGTTGGGGGATGAGGAGCTGGAGAGCCCAGCCTGAAGACTGAGGCAAGACCCATCCTCATCCTTTGTGGATCTGATGGTTGGTGTTGATGCTGCGAGAGCTTCCTCTAGGTGTCAGCACCCCAGCACAGACCCAAGCCAGGCTTGGAAGCCTGCCCAGAAAGACGGAGGCGAGGGCTGATTACTAGCCATGCGGTGTTGAGGAAGTCACCTCTCTTCTCCAAGCTCTGTTTCCCTCTCCATAAAGTAGGACTGCTGCTCACCCCATTGTGGCAGGGCTGCTGGAAGAGTCAGGCACTCTTACTGGAGGCCCTGGAGTGACTTACTGGGAGGATACAGGCCCCACTGGCTCTAGTCACTTTACTTCCAGAGCCCTCGCAGCTGCTGCTACAAGTAGTAACTGGTCTCCATGTACCTTGTCCTGGGCTGGGTAGGGAAAAGGCAGAGCCCTCTAACAGGAGGCAGGGCATGTCTGATCAGGAAGACTGAGTGGAAGAACGAACTAGAGAAACAAGACTCCGGGACAGGCCTGGTAAGGCTGGGCTGCAGGAGGAGAAGAGAGGGCGTCCCCCAGGTGCAGATGATGTGTGGGTGTGCATGAGCAGAGGTGCGCCCGGGCTGAGAGCAATGAGACCCATGGTCTACCAAATCCGGGTCTTTCTATTCCAGAAAGTGGACCCTGCTCTTCAGTCAAACCAATTCTTCATTATTTTGAAATATCTAGGATGCCACGTATTTACCTTGCTGGTCTCTGTTTTCAGGCCTTTGCCTATCACACAGCCCAGATTTGTCCTCTCAATAGACTCGTCATTCCCATTATCACTTCCTCCAGGAAGCCTTCCTTGTCTCTTCCCATTCTGGTAATTCACATGTTCAGTATAGCTGTGGCCCCGGGGCAGTATGATTTCCATTTGCACACACCCCTGCCTCCTCCTCTCTTTCCCATGGACTGGACTATAAAAATAAAATGACAACCTCAACAGCTGTCATCAAGGAAGATTCCACAGTTCACCAGCTATGTTTCTCTTGTGTCACCACCCACTTTGCAATAGGGGGATGCAGCTCTCGGGGCACGACAGCACTGTGGGAAGGGGATGGATGGGGATCAGAGAGCTTGGCAGGCGGTGAAGCCCAGCCAGGTCCCTGCTCTCCGCCTGCCTCTCGCTCCCTCCCTCCATCCCGTTCAGTAGCCCTAGACGACTGCTTCCAAAACCCATTTCTATCACCTATCTCCCCTGCCCAAAAGCTTTACATGGCTTCCCTTTACCTAAATGTATCCATTTAAAGCAGCTTCTGGAAATCAGTGCTACCATCCTTGTCTTTTCCCCAAAGTAGGCCCCCCAATCTGGCCTTTGGGGTCTTCCAAGCCTGCCTTAGTTTGGATTATTTTCCCACTCAGGAAGCTCTGCTCTTCGAGCGATCCTCCTGCCCTCTGAAGGCCAGGCAGGTGCTACCCCCTCCTGATCTCTCTGATCCGTGCCGTCTCGTCCCTCTCCCTGTCCCTCCCCCCATGATCACCCCTCCCTGCACACCCCACCATTCCCGTGTTGTCATCAGGCTGTTCCCAGTGGGGTGTGTTGGGGCTGGGGGGTGCTGGATACATCACGCTCAGGGCTCGCTCAGTCCTCAGTACATCAGGGCTCACCCTGTGCTGTGCAGAGGACACCACCCAGGCCTGGGAGGACTGCGTGGGGAACCTTCTCTCCTCTCGCCCATCTCCCAAGGAAGTGGGGGGTCTCCCTCCTCCACGCTCATATAGTGGCCATAGTGGCCGGGCTGGGACAGGACTGATGTGGGAGTGGCGATGGGATGGGACACGAGAGGCCATGGTACCTTCTCTCTGTCATTCCTATTCCTGGGCACACAGGCATGAGGCAGCTTTTAAATATCATCCAGAAGCCCATTTGCTATGATTAATATCCCATTTCCCCTGAAACAATCCTTTGCTAAATTAGCCGGGGCCAGAGGGAATTTGTCGAGATGCTGCGAGTCTCAACTTAACTTTCCAAATGGATTAAAAAAACTTCAAAAACAAAATGCAGATCAATCAACACCCCCTCCCGCAGCTGAAAATCTAAAGTCCATTTAAATTCTGCAGGTTTGCAGTTAATTATATTTTCGCGCCTATGGCAGGAGTTACAGACATATTTATAATGTGTGCCTGCTCCGCTGGTGCCTCTGCGGGGCCCTCCCTGGGGACTCCTCCCCACCAGCAACTTCCTCCCCCAGCCATAAAGACCAATTCTTCACGCAGCTGCTGTTTGGGTCCAGTTGTGTAAATAGAAGAGGTTTCCTGGCTTTTTAAAACTTTTTTTTACAAAGGTGCTGGAGAAAGAAAGGAGACAAAGATTCTCTTAAATTTTAAGTCAGAAGAGCTGGGCCCAGTGGCTCATGCCTGTATTCCCAGCACTTTGGGAGGCCGAGGTGGGCAGATCACTTGCGGTCAGGAGTTCGTGACTAGCCTGGCCAACATGGTGAAACCCCGTCTCTACTAAAAGTACAAAAAATTAGACAGGCCTGGTGGTGGGCGCCTGTAATCCCAGCTACCTGGGAGGCCGAGGCAGAATTGCTTGAACTTGGGAAGCGGAGGTTGCAGTGAGCCGAGATTGCGCCACTGCATTCCAGCCTAGGCGACAGAGTGAGACTCTGTCTTAATAACAACAACAAAAGGCTGGGCGCAGTGGCTCACACCTGTAATCCCAGCACTTTGGGAGGCTGAGGCAGGCAGATCATGAGGTCAGGAGTTCGAGACCAGCGTGGCCAGCATGGTGAAACCCTGTCTCTACTAAAATTATAAAAAATTAGCAAGGCATATTGGTGCACATCTGTAATCCTAGCTACTTGGGAGGCTGAGGCCAGAAAATCTCTTGAACCGGGAGGCGGAGGCTGCAGTGAGCCAGGATCACGCCACTGCACTCCAGCCCGGGTGACAGAGCAAGACTCAAAAAGAAAAGAAAAAAATTCAGTCGGAAGGAACAGGGATTATTGAGCATAAAACCCCAAGGCAGAGGAATACTGCACCATGATCTAGGGAACCTAATGGCTGGAAATGCAAAAGCAAAAATGGTAGGGAATGTGGTCAGATATGTGACAGAACTTCCTGACCATCAAGGAAGCCATATCCTGGGTGAGCAATGGGCCTGGCCAGGAGGCGTCTAATCCTTCAACCTTTCCTAATCTCTCAAGCCAACCTGCACAGGACGTGTGTGAGCACCTCCGACTGTCTGGCCATGCCGCCTTATGTCTCACATTAAGCTCTTGTGCTGATATGTCATTTCTTAAACATCAGTCCCTAATAAATCTGGGACCAAGTATACAAAAGACCTGCCAGGACATGCACTTCAGGCTGGTTGGTGTTCAAGGGCAATCATGCCCATCTACAGCCTGAGAAATTCAGGGAGAAGATAGGACGGGACAGACAGACAAAGCAGGGGCCCACGGCCTGGAAAGGAGACTGAGAGAGGCTGTACAGTGGCTTTACTTCTTAAAAATTTTTTAGGCCAGGCGCGGTGGCTCATGCCTTTAATCCCAGCACTTTGGGAAGTTGAGGCGGGCAGATCACCCGATGTTGGGAGTTTGAGACCAGCCTGACCAACATGGAGAAACCCCGTCTCTACTAAAAATACAAAAAAATTATCTGGGTGTGGTGGCAGGTGCCTGTAAGCCCAGCTACTCGGGAGGCTGAGGCAGGAGAATCGCTTGAACCTGGGAGGCGGAGGTTGTGGTGAGCTGAGATCGCGCCAGTGCACTCCAGCCTGGGCAACAACAAACAAGAGCAAAGCTCCATCCCCCCCCGCAAAAAAATGTTTTTACATGGAAGCTGGGTGAGAGGCTGACTTATAGGGTGGGGGTAGAGTAGACACAAGGGCTGCTGCCTGTCCCCGAGGCCTAGGAGGTGCTGTGTCCTGGCCAACCGGGCAGGTAGCTTTCCCCCAATCCAAAGTTCCCTTGGTTTTCTGTGACACTTCCCCAAGACCCTTGGCCAAGGACATGGCTGTGGAAGGGCTATGGTGATGAACTGTGGGTGTCCAGGTCTGGAGCAGGGTCTGGAACAAGGATACAAAGCCCCCAAAACACATATATAGGGGCCACAAGTGGAGCCCACAACCAGCCCACCTTTCAGAGGCCTCTGTGGGACATGAAGCGTGGAGGCAGGTGGGACTACCATTGGGGGTCTCTGGCTCTGTGGAGCAGACTCCTTCTCCTTCAGTCACTGGACGCCTTCTCTCCCAGACTGCACCCTCCATGCTGGGGTAGGATTAGCTCTGGTCATCCCGGGGTCTCCCAGGCAGAGTACAAGTCAACCCCAAATCAGCGGGTAAGGAGGCTCTCAGTTTCTTAATTTTCAATGTAATTTCAGATTAATTTTCAGCATGGAGCCCCTCCTGCCTGGTCTGGGGGCTTCCTCAGCAGAGCCCTGACAAGTTTCTGTGCGCCCAGAAGCTTTGTCCAGTGAGTCACTCACTGACTCCTGAGATTGGGAAACTGACACTTCTGTATGTTGAATTTTTGTAAAGCGGGACCAGCTTGTATGTCTGGTTCCTCTGCACACTCACTAAACTGCCTTTCTAGTGCGGGACAGAATAGCTAGAAGAGTCTGCAAGGGAGAAACCCCACACCGAAAGTCAGCGGTTGTGGCTAAGGGGTCTCCCCAGGCACTCCCCAGGCACGCCCCAGGCCTGTCCCACAGCCCCCCAGCCCGGGCCCGCACTCCACAGCTGGTGGCCTTCAGCCCCTTGAAGCCCTCGCAGACAACACGTTGTCTGTGTCTGTTTAGAAATAAAATAATACTCGGAGAAATAATGAGGAATTTAATAGGATTTTAAAAGCCGCAGGAACCGATATGGCTACAGATGGTGGAGGGCCGGGAGGATGCAGTTGGCCACGGGTTTATGGTGGGGAACGTGGCCTCAGGGATGGCCTGGGAGCCCAGTCACTCACATTGTGTCCAAACTCATTAGCTGGCCCAGCGGGACTCCACTGCCACACCAGGGCTGGCGCGGCGAGGGGGGTGCCCGGAAGACGCTGGAGTGTGCTGGGCGCAGCTAAAGGCTACAGGAACGTGGGACACTCGGCCAGCAGCTGTCTCAGGGATGCCTCCCAGGTGTCACATCTCACCCCCGACCCTCCCATGCCTTCCTCGCCCTGCCCAGGTCCTGCCAGAGACAGGTTGAGAGACAGGGACATAGAGACACAATATGGGGAGTGTAGGGAGGGAAGAAACACTGGCTCCCAGCCATGCGGTGGCTCATGCCTGTAATCCCAGCTACTCCGGGGGCTGAGGCAGGAGAATCGCTTGAACCTGGGAGGCAGAAGTTACAGTGAGCTGAGATCACGCCACTGCACTCCAGCCTGAGTGACAGAGTGAGACTCTCTCAAAAAAAGAAAAAAAAAAAAAAAAGGGAAGAAAGAAACATGGGCACAGGTTCCCAGGTCTAGATACAGAGGCTGAGGGAGGAAGAAGAGCAATTCTGTAGGACTTGGGAAGGGTAGGGGAACATAAAAGAGGTCCCTGGCAGGGTGTGGTGGCTCACACCTGTAATCCCAGCACTTTGGGAGGCCGAGGTGGGCAGATCATGAGGTCAGGAGATCGAGACCAGCCTGGCCAATATGGTGAAACCCCGTCTCTACCAAAAAAAAAAAAAAAAAAAAAAATTAACCCGGTGTGGTGACAGGCTCCTATAGTCCCAGCTACTTAGGAGGCTGAGGCAGGAGAATTGCCTGAACCGGGGAGGCGGAGGTTGCAGTGAGCCGAGATTGTGCCACTGCACTCCAGCCTGGGCGACAGCAAGATTTCGTCTGAAAAAAAGAGGCCCCTTAACCCTCAGAAACTTCCCAGGGGTTCTGCAGATAGCTTACTTACTGCTGCCACCCTGCCAAGGCCCCCTTCCTGGCTGGTGCCTGGGGCCGCTTCCCTTTCCCTCCTCCAGCCTCCCCTGCAGCTTGTGGGGGAGCAACAGGACATTCTTAAGGCCAACTCAGCCCTGCCTGCCTTCACCTGCTGCCTCGATTCTCCTGGGCTCAGTTCTCCGCTGTCTGCTTTGCTGATCTCTCCCCGGGCCTGGAGGAAAACAGGCTTCTACTGGCCAGGGAGAGATTCGGGAGTCCCCTCAGCAGTGGGACCTGCAGACTGGGCGTCACTCGCCACAGCCAGAGGTGTGTTGTCGGCTGGTGGCTTCATCCGGTGGCTTCTCTATGTAATCGGGCCTGATTCTACTATGCAGGTGGCCACCTGTGTGTGTCTGTGTGTCGTGTGCTTTTCAGTTCCGGGTCCCTGGAGAGGGTGGCAGACCCTGGAAAGTGGTTTTCTTTCTTGCTGTTTTTCCTCTGGATGGACTCCCCAGTGCCAGACCCACCCCCCTCCCAAGCCTGTGCCTTGGGAGACAAGAGTTGGACCTGTTACCCCCGAGGCCCTGCTGAACCGAGCTTCCACTTGGTTCTCACGTGGCCGATGGTAGAAGAGACAAAGGCAACCCACAGGACAGACGGAGAGGCAGACACAGGCCCAGACACGCGGACAAGATGAGCACGGGCAGGTGGCAGCTCCTAGGGAGTTCCCAAGTCCCCTCTTTCCCAGGACTCTTCTCTCCAGTCTTTGTGGTTTCTAACCTCTCCCCAGCCAGCCACCTTGCTGGCTTTTCTGTCATTTCATGTTGATGAGATAAACCTGGTGGCCCCCAGTCTGTGCCCCACCCCAGCCGGCCTCATCAAAGCCCGTCCCCACCTCCTAGCAGTAACCATCACACTGGGGTTTAGCCAACGTGGGCCTCGTCTGCATGGTGTCTGGAGGAGCCCAGGGTGCTGTCACACGCTTTGCCTGTGGAGCACCCCCGGTGTGCCACGCACTCATGGTCACTGACAGAGGCACTGCAGACACTCCCAGTTCCACACATGCTCCTAGGAAGGTGGGAAAGAAACGTCCTCCCCCAGGGACACAGGGGGAGATGGCTCTACCTGACCCAGGTCTCAGCCACTCGTCCCCTCCTTCAGGGTCCCTGTCTGGCCGCTGATCCTCTTGGACCCATAGAGGGGGGGTGGTCACACACCCCATTCAGCCCAGGAGCTTCCCAAGCAAGTTGGCTGCCTGAGGCCAAGGTAGTCAGAGCTCCTACCTCCTCACCTCCAACTCCCTGGAAGGAGGCCCCACAACCTGGCTGCAGGAGGCATCTTGGTGGGGGTTGTCCTGTCACCTGGACTGAGAGCTGGGGGGAGAGGAAGTGGTTGGGGCCACAGGCGGCACCCTAGGGACACCCACGGAGACTCCATTTAGAAGCTGAGCAGGAGCCAGCTCTTGGGGTGTTGAGGTGGGGTGTGACTGCTGCTAGGAGGCACAGGACTCCGCAGCACATGCCCTGGGGAGGTATCATCACCCCTGAGGGGCCAGCTGCCATGGTCAGGTCAGGCAGGGATGGGCCTGCCCTCCCTCTGGTTCTTCTCTGTCCCCAGCCAGTATCACTGGTGAATGAATTAGTTTGCTTATATTGGGGGGTAAATCAACTTGCTCCAGTGTGCTCTTGGGGGATAGCTGGATCCCCCAGGCATAGGGATGACTCCTGGGGAGGCTGTTCTTTGGCCTTCCTTCCCTACTTAATTGGAGTTCCAGCTCCTGGTGTTCATAGCAGCGGCCCTCTCTTCTCTTCCTGCCCAGGAGATTCCTGCCCTCTCTCTGTCTGTGATCTCTTACCCAGGATCAGTGCTCCTGCTTCCAATGGTGACAACCCTTGGCCTTGTGTTCAAGGCCCCATTTTAACTTTGTGTCCTCACTGTATCCCAGCTCTATACCTCTTGATCTAATTCCCACCTCCTCCAGGAAGCCCTTCCTGCTTGCTCCAGGTCACAGTGAGTTCTCTGTTCTCTGACCCACTCCTGCCCTGGTCTTTCATGTCCCATGGGTAGGTCTGGGAGCGCTTTGTCCAGCCTAGTCTTGCCTTCCTCACCTGCAACCCTGCTCCTCTCACCTCAGCTGCCTTGAGAATGGGCCTAAAGATGAGACAAATGTCTGTGGTGCCTTCCCACTGCCCCTGAGCCACACGGTCTGAGAGGTCCTCCTGGGATGACAGGAATACACGTAACCTGGGTTCTGGTAGCTAACAGGTAGAAGTTGGAATTTTGGCTCTGCCATTTTCTGGCTGTGTGCCCTGTAACAAGTTACCTAGCCTCTCTGTGCCTTGGTTTGTACCTTTAAGTGCGGCCAAGAACATCCATACCTTGAGGTTGCTGTATAAATTAAACATATTACCAGCCAGGCATGGTGCCTCACGCCTGTAGTCTCAGCACTTTGGGAGGCCGAAGTGGGTGGATCACTTGAGGTCAGGAGTTCAAGACCAGCCTGGCTAACATGGTGAAACCCCAACTCTACTAATAATATAAAAATTAGCTGGGTGTGGTGGCGGGCGCCTGTAATCCCAGCTACTTGGGAGTGTGAGGCAGGAGAATCATTTGAACCCGGGAGGCGGAGGTTTCAGTTAGCCAAGATCATGCCATTGCCCTCCAGCCTGAGTGATAAGAGCGAAACTCCGTCTTAAAAACAAAAAACAACAATTTAAAAAAACATATTTCCATAAAATCCCCAGCCCTCAGTCAGTGTTCTGTAAACAGCTGCTTTATGGATAATGACTCCTGAGCCCCCCAGAGACGGAGGTGTGCCTGAGCTGGAGCTCATTCCAGACAAGAACCTTCCACCGAAACAAGAACTGCATCCTGTACTCTTCCTGGGTGCTCCAGCCAAGCACCCAGCCAGCTCTACTTCCTTCTGTACCTGTATCTCCACTCCAACCCCTCCAGAGGCAAGGCTGCCGCTGCCCTCACACCAAAGAAAAAGAACTGAGGCCGGGCGTGGTGGCTCACACCTGTAATCCTAGCACTTTGGGAGGCTAAAGTGGGCAGATCACGAGGTCAGGAGTTAGAGACCAGCCTAGCCAATATAGTGAAACCCCGTCTCTACTACTAAAACACAAATTAGCTAGGTGTGGTGGTGCACACCTCTAGTCCCAGCTACTCGGGAGGCTGAGGCAGAATAATTGTTTGAAACTGGGAGTCGGAGATTGCAGTGAGCTGAGATCATGACACTGCACTCCAGCCTGGGCAACAGAGTGAGACTCCATCTCAAAAAAAAAAAAAAAGAAAGAACTGAGCTCCCTGAATCATTCCTGACAGGACAGTGGCCCTTCAGCCTCAGCCAGCAATTCATGCGTGTCAGAGACAGGAAAGTTAAAAAGCACTCCTGTGTGCACAGACCTACCAACACTCCACCCAGGCCCATCCCCAGACACCCCTATACCTCATGTGTGTGGTGGATGTGACCGGGCATGTGTCTAGAAGCCTGAGCCGGGGGATGAGAAGGTGGAACCATGCTGTGGCCGTGCAGGGGGCCGCAGCCAGCTCTGTGCCGGGTGAGGTGGAGAGAAGCCTTCCTCCTGTCCCCTGGCCAAAGGCCCCTGCAGAAAACACATCTTTCTGTGCTGCTCATGAGCATTCAAGTGCGCCTGGACAGGCAGCTGGGGACAGGTGTCCTGTGTCCTCTGGGTTTTGAGGACTCGTAACCTGGCTCACTGCTGAGCCAGGGCTGGGGCTGACCCTCCCTCTCCCTCTGCGGCCATTGCCTGCTTCTGCTCCCCCTCCTGCTGCACCACTGTGCCCAGTCTTCCATCACCCACTGCCTTCAAGGCCTCGCTCCCCACCCCCACTCCTGCTTCTTCTCCCCCTCACCTGTCTGTTTTTCTCACCTCCTTCTCTTCTCTCCTCTCCTCCTCCCCGCTGCCATCACCCACCTCCTCCATCCCTCTCCCATCCCTTCTTTCCATTCCTTTCTCCTGTTGCCCATTTCTTTAATCTTTTAAAATGTTCACTTCTCCCCCTTCTCTTCCCCCCCAGAAGTATTTAATGGCTATTAAATTATTTTAAACTAACTTTCTTAAAAAAAAAAATAGCTTGGTGATAGTGCTGACTCAGGGCCATCTCGCTGTTTAATATTGAATATGCAATTAATAGATAGATGTTTAGGTTTGGCTCCCCCCCCCCACTTTCTACTGAGAGAAGAATAAAGGAGCTGATTAATCTGGTTTGGGGCGAGTGTCAGCCGCAGGAGATATATAGGGGAAAGCCGATGAGGTTAGCATCTTGGAGTCAGAGAGCTATTGCCTCCAAGGCAAGTTCAGGCAGAGAAAGGTTTGAGTTAGAGCCCAGGACGGCCTTGCTGGGCAGAGGGGGATTCCAGACACCCCTCTCCAGCCATGCTGGAGAAAACCAGCTGGACTCTGACCTGCTTGCTCTGTACCAGATGGCACCTCCTTCTGGCCCTCAGAGGCCTGGCTCTGTGGTCCTTGTTCATGCCATCCCCCCTTCTCCAGCTGTGGTATCCCCCACCTTCAAGGGCAGAAGTGCCACCTCCCCCAAGGCCTCTGGCTGCCCCCCACCTTGGAATCCCCTCTCCGGAACTGCGGCTGGCACCTGCTGTCCCAGCGTCCTGTCCGTCCTCGAGAGCTTCCCCGTGCCGCTGCCTCCTGGCCAGGCTGTGTGGACTGGGGGCTGCAGGTGAGTCACTGTGTGCCTGGGTGGGTACTGGTCTCCAGGAGACGCCCCTCCTCACACTGCTATGTGCCTCATGAGCCCTGGGCGAGGCTGAGTGAGGATGGCCCTCCTCTCACTGCCAAGGAGGGAACAGGAGCAGGCAGCACAAACCAGGTGGGTTTCGCTCGCATGGACCCCTCACGCCTAAAGCATCTTTATCCCTCAACCAATTGGACCTTGACTACCGGGGTCCTTAGGGCCAAGTACTCAGTGGGCGTCAGGAGGTGTGTCTGTACCCTGGGGGACGGGGTCCCTTCAGGCAGCACCAAGATACCAGCCCAAGCCCTGGGGGATAGGATCTGAGGTCTGGGTTGGGAGGGGTCCTGAGTTCTGGGCAGGCCCAGGCTCCAAGGCTGAGCAGGTCACAGGTGGCCACACTGCAGCTCCTTCCAGGACAATTCACTCTCCAAACTTGCAAGTAGCTTTCGCCTACTTGACTTTTTGCCCTTAATTTCCCAGTAAACTTTCTGAGGAGATGAAGGGGAGAGAAATTCCTTAGTTCCTGGCTGATTTGACAAGCGGGAAGAAACCTGGAGCACTGGGCCTGGGCCTGGGACGGGGGAGCATGGTGAACATGGACACCCAGGCCAGATCCCAGGACGTGGCGGGGTTAGCAGAAGCCAAGAGCTCCTGACCGGGAGGCGGAGGACAGCTGCGACTGGCTGTCCCATCTCACTACCTGGGCCCTCATGCTGGACACCCCAACCCTGGCTGGGGGAAGGGTATGCTGGGGCCACCTTGGAGGCTGTACCCTATGTCACCTTCTCAGGGCAAAAAAAAGGCCCCAACTCCTTATGCTCCCCTTGGTGGCCTCATGGGTGTCTCAGTTTTTCCAAGGTCTCTCCGTTGTGGGTGTAAGCTGGAGGGAGGGGAGCCACCACCTGTCTGTCCTCTGCGAGTGTCCCACTTCTGTATGGCTGCTTGGCTCACTGCCTGGCTGCGCTTCTGTGGGAACTCGGGCTGGGGCCCCTTGCTGGTAGAGAGGACAGAGTCTCTCCTTGGGGGTCCTTCGCCTGCCTGGAGGAGCCTCCATTTGGCCACTTACTCGGAGAAGTGGCTGAGAGCTCAGTTCAGAGCAGCATCTGAGCAGGGCCCAGTGGGAATGGAGCCCAGTGTGAGTGTCCAGGTGCTGGCGATCTAGAAGGACAGTGCCCCTTCCCCAAGGCGGCAGGCCAGGAAGGGGGCACCTGGCAGTGCCTGCACATTATTTTACCCTATGGGGGCTGGTGAGTCTGTTTCTCTCTCACGAGTGAGGTGCGATGGGCTCCGTATCACAGGGGCAGTTTGTTGGGGGAGGAGCTGGTGCCTGGGTGGGGGAGGCCTGATCTAGATGCTAGATGAATTTTCTTTGCCATGTCCTCTCCTTTCATTTTCTTTTAATGTCAGAATATGTTTGAATCTCATCTAGAGGAGCCTAGGGACAGGGCTGTGCCCAGGATGGGCCCTGATTACCCCCAGGGCCGGGTGAGAGGTAGCAGTACAGCCACGCAGGTATTGCACCAGGAGGACGCTGTCACTTGGGGGATGGAGCTGCTCCTGGCTGGCCATCTGCCTGGTCCTTCCAGGGCTGAGCCTCAAGGTGCGGCATTCCCTCACCCAGGCTCTCCACGGCCAGGCTCCAGTGAGTCCATGTTCTGGGGTATGCGTCTGTGGAGTGAGCCCGTGTCGTTCCCCTCTGTCCCTTTCCAGATATCTGCCCAACTACCTGCCTCTATCTCTAGGATCTCTGCCTCAGTGCTGGCCTTGAGTGCCCACACCCCCGTGGGCCACTCAGATTTGCCTCCTGTGGCCTGAATCCTCCTATGGCACAGCTGTGACCACTTCCTGCCTCCCTTCCGACTGCACAAGTCCCATCAGGGTGGGTTTTCCTTGGCAACACCCAGGTGGGCACACCCTTTTGGGTGTTTTAATGGAGGGGAGAAGAATGCCGTGGACAAGGCACTTCTTTACTCAGAGAGGCACAAGCCCCACCATCTGGAAGACCCCAGTTGCCCCCCTTCCCCTCCTCTCTTTCTCCACACCAGTCACCCAGAGCTCCAAAGCTCTGTCCCCAACCCTCAGCCATGAGATCCCCAGAGGGGCAAGAGGAGGAGGCGGGGGAGTCGCTGCATTGCATGGCTGCATCGGGAAAAGGAGGGAGGAGTGAGAGGGGGAGGGGGCAGAGACAAGTGGGCCCTCACGTGAAGGGGGCTGGCGCAGGCAGCTACTACCTCCTCGGCTCTCGCTGTCCGCAGGCTTCACCTGGATCGGCCGGTCCATCTGCAACAGAGCACAGGGGGGACAGTGTTATAGCAGGCCTGGGGATGAGGGGACAGACACCCAGCAGTCAGGTGCACAGGTGGATGCAGGTATCAGACCGCACCCACAGACACGCGCTCCCACATGCTGCTGCAGGTGCACACACCTTTACCAAAGCTCAGCCTGTCTCCCCCTCGACGGCACAAGCCCAAGGCCCCCTTATTTCAGGGGGGTGTCTCTGGATGGGAGAGCTTGGGGTGCCTCCTCCTCTGACTCCGAGCACCTCCTGCTAGCCTTTGTTATCAGATTCTGAGGTTGATGGACACGCCGGCCTTGTCCCTCTGTGTCGCACAAGGCCTTTGTGTCTCCAAAGCACACCTTTGGCTCAGCTCTAGTTCACTCCAGACATCTGCCTTTATGGAGATGAGCTGGTCGCTGGCTGCAGATGGACTTCACCCAGGCCAGGGCATCCAGCTTCACCCCAACCCATGCCAGCTGGCAGACGTGGCCTGTGGGTCAGAGGTGGCTGAAGCCCCAGGCCACCCAGCTCCATGGTTAAAGCAGAGCTCAGGGCTGGGGCTCCAGGTTGCAGCCAGGGTCTTCCTCTCAGGCAATGCATGGAGTGGGCACAACTACTCATCCCCTGTGATGTCTGGGTGCCAGGAGGACAGGAGGGCAAGGCCTGACTCCCCTGCCTGCCGGCCTCTCTCTTCCCTCTTGGGGGATCCGTGTCAATGGCACGTTCCTGCCACTAGGGGTCTCTGGACTCCAAGCATCCCAGGCTCCGCTGCCTGGCTTCTAGTCTCACCCGGAGGCACCAGGGTGGGCTCTGCAGTTCGGAGGTCCCAGCGTGTTTTAAGCAATAAACATGAGGAGGATCACGCAAACGAATTTGGACTTGATGTCTCCGCCACTGCTTCTGCCCTTATGCACCTCCCTGAGCCCTTCTTGCAACTGCATTTCTCTCACAGACTCAGACTCAAGAGAGGCAGCAGGGCAGGTAAACACCCCCGTTTTAGAGATGGAGAGGCTGAGGCCAGGAGGTATTCAGGTGCTTCCCAAGGCCACTGCATGGAAGGGCACGGCTGGGAGGCGGGGCTGCGGGGTGATTTCTGCCTGTCTGTCCTGCACCTTGAGACCCTCCATTGTTAATTCCCTCCTGTACACGGAGCGGTTGGACCAGCCAGTCACAAGCTTCCTCCTGCCTTCTGGTCTAGAACTTGAAGTGAGTTTTGGCTGCGTCAAGACAACTGGGTGGGGGAGTATGGGTGCCTGTGACTCAGCAAGGTGAGCACGAGGCCATGGGAAGGGCAGAGCCGGGGCCGGGAAGGCCAGAGATGGGAGGCAGGACCTGGCCAACATGGAAGGAGGCACAGGTAGCCGGAGGCGGCAGGGGAGGGTGCCGGGGCCAGCCCACCGAGAGGGGCTGAGGTGTCATTGTTCGCCATCAGGTCCCCACTGGACATCCCTTATGGAGCTGAGGGAAAGCAGGGTGCTTTGTGCCCAAAGCCTGGCAGCAGAGAACACTGCCGCGGTACAGCAAACTCCAATCACTGGAGAAGGAGGAGGAGCGCAATGAGGTTCCTGGTTTCCCCGTGAACCAGCTCCTTCCCAGTCCTTGAGGGAAGGATCCAGAAGGCCAACCAGACATCTGGCTATGGGAGGACTCCAGGAGGGAGCCAAGTCGCTCCAGGTTCCCCATCCAGTGCTGTTTGAGACTCAGCATCTCACCCTTTCCTTGGGTGCCGGTCCTCCTGCAATGCGCCATCCTTCTAGGCTTCTTTTCCCCCAAACCTGTGACATTCTTCTCCCCCTAACCAGATTTTAAGGACTAGCCTGGACCCAGTTCCAGCCCTGATGCTCTATTTGACATACTTCTATAGCTTCCCTGCTTATGTAATTTTACAATTCTCTAAGGTAGGGATTATTATATCCATCTTTTCAATGAGAAGAACAAAGCTCTGAGGAGCGGCGGAGCTGGGATTCAGCCAGAATGAGTAGGTACAGCGTTGCTCATGCAACAGCCTTCGGCTTCGCCATATTTTATCTTATTTGACCCCAGCTGCTCTAGGAGGAGGGGGACCAAGGAAGAACTAAAATACTCATCCTGTAAAGGGAGATTGAGGCCAGGTTCTTTGGGCAATCAAATCAAGTATCTTTTCTGCCTGACCTCCCCAAATCTAGCCCCACTGCCTCTTGCACATTCCTACCCCACATCCGGGCACCCTCCTCCCCCAAGTCCATTCCCTGGGCCTGCAAGCTCCCTGCTGTGCCACGCAGCCTTCTCCTCTCGACAGCTATTCATTCTTTAAGCCTAGTCCACTTGGCTTCTGTTATGAAGTGTGCCTCCACAATTCATATGGTGAAGCGCTAACCTCGAATGTGAGTGTATTTGAAAATAATGCCTTTAAGGAGGGAGCTCCTCATTTTCTGTTTATAAGGTATACTCAAGGCTGGAAATTGACTTGCAAATGGGAATGGTGCTTAGGTGTCCCGGGCCTCCCCAAGGATCCACAAACCCCTGAGAACAGGAACAGCTGATATACACATCACATTGCTAGATCATCACAGCTTCTTCTATGATACATGCAAACAGATTATCTAACTTCAGTCAAGAAAATGGACTTTCAGAGAGGTTAAGAAGTTAGCTTGAGGTCACGAAGGTTGTAAATGGTGATATCAAGATGAACCCAGGACTCCTGACATTTGCCTACTTATTCAGGAGACGCTGGGAACAGGTGGAATAGGCTTGGGATGGTCCAGGAAAGTTCCAAGCAGAGGGCAAGGGGGGTGCGGGGGAAAGAGAGGGAAGCAGGGAGCCAGATGGGGAATTCAGGCTTCCTCTGCAAGGATGGAAAGAAGGCCTGGCTGAGAAGGGGCAGGCATGGGTGTGTGAACCAGAACTGGTTGGGCTTTGCTGCTCTGTCCCAACTGGGAACGAGGCTATTCCTGGGGCAGGAGCCTCCATTCCTGGGGCCAGAGCATGCCAGGAGGACCCCATGTGCCTACGGGCCTCATCCTGTGTGAGAGAATGGCTGGGACCATTGGAGGAGACTCCTTCCCTGGCATCTCATTTCTGTGTTTTACGGCCAGTCTTCTCTAGCTGGGCCTGAGAGCAGCTGGGGTGAGTCCTGTGGATTGGCATGGCCAGGGTAGAGCTATTTCTGATATGATGGGTCCCATTTTCCATGGTAAATTAAACCAGGCACATGAAATCTGCCTGTGCATGAAGCCTTCCACCCTAGTGGCCACCCCAGTCATAGGCAGCCAGACCACTGTCCTTGGCACCTGGGCACCTGTGATGCCCCAGGAGTCCTCCCAACCAGACAGGTCCTGGATGGTGCAGGCAGACCTCCTCCATGGTGTGCTGCTGGGCTCATCCCTTACACACAGGCCCCTCAGCTTCTCTCCGGTTTTACTGTGGGCTTTCTAACAGTGGGGACATGGGGTCTCATCCAGCCTCCCACCTGCCTCAGCCATGCCCTGGGCACCTATGGGGTGCTCTAGGCAGACTGGTAAAGCAGAACTGAATTGGTTCCCATGCAGCCATGGCTCCTGGGGTCATTTTTCATGTCCCATTATAATCTGATGGTGGTCAGCATCCAGACAGCCTTTGCGGGACTTGTCAGAGTGGTGCCGGGCTAGATGGTGAGATAATATACGGCCCTGTGCTTTCTTAATTCTCAGCAGAAATAAAGTGTCAGGCTCGGTCGGGAAAATTTCTCAGCTGGAACAGGCTCTGCACAGGTGGCCCCGGCCTGAAGGGAGACCTCCCTCCCTCCCCTAGTCCTCGGCTTGCCTCACCCAGCCCTGATTCTGCCCTGAAGATGGAGGAGGATGGAACACATCTGTCCTGGGGGGAGAGGCGGGGCCAGGCTGCAGAGATGGGGCTGAGACAAGGAGAGGTGGAGAGAATACTGGAGAGGGCGAGGGTGAGGGAGAGCAGAGGGGTCAGAGGAAGAGCTGGGAGAGGAGGGAAGAGCCAGAAATGAGACCACGAGGAAAACCAGAAAAGCCAGTTGCCATCTCCATGCCCTTCTTGTAACTTTGCCCCCAGGACCTTGGCCATGGCCTCAGGACCCCTTTGGTGCCCTTCCTGCCCCCATCTCTGCTCCTCTGTCAGCCATTCCTCTCCACCAGCACACTGTCCTCCCTGGAGGGCCCTGGGGCTTGTGGCTGCTGGGAATCTGGCCTGGGGCACAGGAGCCTTTCTTGCCAGTCTCTTTCCAGAGATGTCCTCAGCATCCCCATGAATGTCCCATGGCCTTAGCTGGTGTCCCTCTCCAGGTGCCTGAAGGGGATTTGGTGAGACAGGCCTGCCCTTCCTGGGTCAGGAACAGCTCCCTGCAGCCTCCCTGGAGGCTCCTGGGGTCCACCCTCTGGGGACATCACAAACCCTTGTGGACTGTGTTTCTATTTCCAGCCGGGGGCCCCTCAAGGGGAGCGAATGGGCTGGCCCAGATCTGGAGCTGTCTGCTCCCGCCTGTGGCAGGGGGTGGGCAGGTGGACGGCCCCTTTCCCCTTCTCCCTTCTGCTCAGGCTCTGTCTCCCTTCCCCCTCCCCATCTCTCTGCCACTTTTTGCATCAACACATATCCATGCATTAAACAAGACATTCCATTAATTTCCTCATCATCATAACTTAAGCTGGGACATACCCTTTAAATATTCATTCAGCTATGAAAACTGGGCATTAAAATTTTAATAATGTCAAGCTCATTTGAACCAGCCTCCTTGGGGACGATTACGATACAATTAGAATAAATACGATGATTGAGCTGGTTGAAAGGCTTCACCTGTCCAGTGTGGCTCCCTGTGGAAGGGGAGGCCTGTGGCTCATGGGCAGACAGACAAACAGACAGACAGGCCAAGCTGCTCTTTCCCGACTCCCCTGCAACCACCCTGCCGCTTCCCCTCCCTCCCCTGCCTCCTCTCGAATCTGGTTCTGGTTTTGTGCTGCTAAGGCTACTCCCACCAGCCTCTGCAGGTCTCTGCTGCCCCCCTCCCCGAGGACAAGGGTGCAGGGCCCCCCCGTCTGAGAAGGTGGCCCTGATTCACCCCACCAGTTCCTGCTACTCCTCTCCTGGTCCTGGTACCACCTGGGCTGGCTCACTGGGCTGATGTGCGACATTTTCCTGCCTACACACGTCTCTTCTCCCCTACCTTACTAGGGCTCCCTGAGGCTGGAATGAGCGCCCGCCAGAGCAAGGCCAGCCTGTGGGGGGGGGCGGGGGGGGTGCCCAACTGCATTCTGCCACCAAAGGAGGGGAAAGTCTTCACCCAGCTTCCCCTTCAGCAGTAACCACTGTCCTGAGGGTTGGCCTGGAGGTTTGGGATGGCGCTGAGCCTCCCTTGTCCTTCACTGCCTGATGCTTGCTTACAACCAAAGCTGGAGAAGCCTGGGGTGTGGGGGGGGTGTCAACTCCTGCACTCACCCTGCCTCACTCTTTCTCAGGTCAGCTGTCACCGCCCACAGGATCATGGGCCCTCCTTGGAGCTGGCCCCTGGTCCACCTCTGTGCCCTCTGATTCATGGTGGGCCCCAGCAGGGCCCCCCTACCTGTGCTACCTCCGAAGTAATGGTGTTGACTTCTCCCCCACCTGGAAGGCTTCCCTGTCACTCCTCATTGCATCCAAACCCTCCTATCCCTCCAAAGTCTAGGTTTGAAGCTCACCTCCTACAGGGAGGCTTCCTGATTGTCACACATGAACCTACAGTACTTTCTCGCTCTCTTTTGTGCGTGTGTACGTGTGTGACAGAGAGAAGAGAGAGGGAGAGAGAAAGAGAAAGGGAGACGGAGATGCAGAGAGGCTTACTTTACAAACAAGAGCAGAGACCAGGGCCCCTACTCACTCTCCATCCCCAGAGCCACCCTCAGGACTGCGCTTCTTCCCTGGAGTGTGTGTGTGCACCTGATTAGCGCTATGTGACATCACAGACGTCTTCAAAGAATTCACTGCGATGGGAGCCAGGGGATTAGGATTGAAGAGATAATGGAGGACTTGCAAGAGCGGGCTCTCAACAAAGGCCAGCCTGCACTGGAAGGTGGGGACCGATGCCCCGCAGGGAGCTGGCGGGGGGAGGGGAACGATAGGCGGTGACAGACGAGGGGACTGGCCCGTGGGGTGGCCAGCATGCTCTCCAGAGTTAATATTCAAACGTCAGAGCCGGCCGGCATGGCAACTCACGCCTGTAATCCCAGCACTTCGGGAGGCCAAGGCGGGTGGATGCCCTGAGGTCAGATGTCCAAGACCAGCCTGGCCAACATGGCGAACCCATCTCTACTACAAATACAAAATTAGCTGGGCATGGTGGCTTGAACCTGTAGTCCCAGCTATTCAGGAGGCTGAGACGGGAGAATTGCTTGAACTCGGGAGGCAGAGGTTTTGGTGAACCGAGATTGCACCACTGCAGTCCAGCCTGGGTGACAGAGCAAGACTCCATCTAAAAAAAACAAACTTCAGAGCTGAGGGTCTTTCTGGTTTCTTTTGGGACATGTTGGTGCCTGGAGATACCTGCTGCCTGTTCGGCAGAAGGACTCACCTCGCCAAGCTTCTGAGAAATATCACTGGAGACACAGATTCGTATCTTCCCCAAGCCCACAGGCTTCACCAGGAGGGCAGCTCTTACCTCGCCACTGCTGTGTGGTCTCTGAGGAGGGCAGTCCTTGCCCACCTACTCGTGGACGTGCTGGTGTGGACTTGGCCCCACTCATCATCTACCCTGTTGTTTTAGGACAACACCAGGTCGTGTCCACCCAGAGAACTCAGGTTTTATCCTCTGTCCCCCGACCCCACCCCAGCACAGACGATGGTCATGGAAACAGTGAAACAGCAGGCCTGCACGTCAGAGCTCACCGGGAGGGTCTGTGCCCTAATCCTGCCAGCATCACTGCTTTGAGAAAACAAATATAATTTGCAGGACCCCTTGTTCCAAGCACCAAAAAAAGTCTTTAAAGTGCTAAAATATAAAAGCTTTTCCTTTCTCTCATGGTCTTGCTCACTCTCTCAACTTGTTGCGATATTTTTTTATTTGCTATTGGATGTCATTTTAAGTAAACTATAAATTTTAAATTATTAGCATGGACTTCACAGTTCATCTTTATTTTGTGCACTGCCAGTTTTAAGTGCAAATATCAGAGCATTTACCTCCTAGGCAAAATCACCGAAATTATACAGTTCATGTTTTCTGACTCACCCCTGGAGGGTGCCTTCAGCTGGAAACACAGCCAAACTCAGGAAGGCTGCAAGAGAGACCCTCCAGGCAGGAAGCAGGTCCCAAGGGATGTCTCCCTCAGATACGGGGATCCTCACAGGCCACTGGAGTCCCACCTGCAACCTGGGGTGCAGTTTGGGCCTGAGGATGGCCGGGCTCCCCTTCTCGTTGGCCGTGGACTGATGTGTCATGCCCCAGCTGAGGGTGGGTTCTGAGACGTCAAGCCAGACATCACCTCTTCCCATGGGCCCTCGACCCTAACCCACAGTGGACAGGCAACTTTCAAGGGTATTGTAAACTCTGTGCCTGGGACGTGTGAAGTATCTGGGGAAGAGGCTCATCTTTGCTGAGTCATGGCCTCTTTTGGCTGGCCAGACCTGACACAGCACGGCCAGCCTGGGCTACCACAGGGCGAATGTGACCAACCCTGACCCTCTTAACCTCTGTGCAGGCCACTTCTGGCTGGTACAAAGGACAGCAGTGATTGCAGGTGGGCCCCTGGACATGGGTGGACTGGGCAGGTAGAGAGAGGCAGAACTGTGCACGAGCAGAAACTCCAAGCCCCATGGACTTCACTTGCAAAGCACATATTCAAAGATAAAGTGTTAAGAATTTCAAGATGGGCCGGGCGCAGTGGCTTATGCCTGTAATCCCAGCACTTTGTAGGCTGAATTGGGTGGATCACCTGAGGTTGGGAGTTCAAGACCAACCTCACCAACACGGAGAAACCTTGTCTCTACTAAAAATACAAAAACAAAAACAAAACAATTAGCTGGGCATGGTGGTAGGTGCCTGTAATCCCAGCTACTCAGGAGGCTGAGGCAGCAGAATCGCTTGAACCCAGGAGGCGGAGGTTTCGGTGAGCCGAGATCGCACCATTGCACTCCAGCCTGGGCAACAAGAGCAAAACTCCATCTCAAAAAAGAAAACAAAAAAAGGATTTCAAGACGGAGACTGCCGAGCACAAAACCCAAGCATGGGACCCTTCTGAGTGTGGGGCTCTGTGTGACTGCATGGGGTTGCCTGCCCATGACGCTGCCCCAGGTATGCCTTTCTGGGTCCCCCATCTTCATCTACCCACACCAGACATCAGGTGTTTTGTAGATCATCAGGTGTTTTGAGTATTGCCCAGGTCTGCGCACTAGTGCTGTCCCCAGAAAGATCATTATTCCATTTTTTAAAGATAAATTTTGTGCCATTTTGAGAGGATAGACCCAGAGTGTTCAGCCATAGGGATGAAAGCCTGGTGATGCAACCAACTCGATAAGGACAGAGAACTCACCAGTGAGCTTATGGAGACCAAAGGTGGGTTCACTCTCCAGAGACCCTGCCTTCCACCAGAACTTTGCCTTCCCAGCGCCTAGCAAATTGTAATTAACAAATTAATTAATGATGAAATTATTTGTTTAAAGCCCCAGGAGGGCAGGGTCTGCATCACAGGCCTTGCTGAATTCCAAGGGCTGTGCTTAGTAGGCTTGGCGTCTCTGTGGGAGGAAAGAATGAACCCTTGCCTGAGGGCTTCCGCAGTCCCCTAGTGAGACTGGATCCCAGGGGAAGCGCAGAAGTGGTACACATTATTTGTAGCTTGTTGTAAATATATTAATGCTTTAATTACCTTCTTAATAAATCACATAGGGTGAGTTCCATAGAGAGGGTTTAGAGATTCAAGAGATCTCATCTGTTGTCAGCATAAAATTCTGACTCCAGGACACCCTCCGCAGTTCTCAAAGACACCTGGATACCGCCCCACTCACCACCGTGGTCCAGATTCTGAGGCCTTCCCTGGAAGGCCAGTTGGTGGCACCCCTCCTAGGGCAAGAGGGGGAAGATTTCCAGGCTGCCTGCAGGTACAGAAGCACTAGCCTTTTCCTTCCTGCCTACTTCCTGAGCCTCCCTCGGGCCTCAGTTGCTCCTCTTGTCCTTGCGATCTAAACTAGGTGCCCCTTCAAGCTCCCGTTGTCTTTCCTCATTGTCTTGCTATGAGTTGGACTATTTTGGTCACAGATTTATGGATGTATTTGTCCAGTGTTTGCCTTTACTCTGAGGAGTTCCCGATGCCCACGCAGAGCCCAGCATGGCCCTGATGCACAGTAGCTGGTCAGGAAGTACTGACCAAATGATGACTGAGTCCTCCATCACACCTGTCACGGCCCTCGTTCCGTCCTGCCTCAGCTGTGCCCTTGCAGCAAGAGTGTCCAGAGGCCAGAATTGGGTCACCACCGGACAGCCTTATTTCCAGCCCAAAGAGAAAGGCCCTTTAATCCTCCCTCCTCCAACAAAGTGGCGTGTTGTACCTTTGGATTAGGAAGGGTTTATTGAAGCGGCGGCGATCATCGTTTAGAGAGACAGCCAGTGAGCACCGACCAGACAGAAGAACAAGAGGTTATTGTTAAAATATGCAAATCCAGGGCCCATTAAAATGCAAACCCTCCAGATAAGATTTTTTAATAAATCTGGTCTCTGCTCCCACTCCCTACTCTGAGGAGGCCATCTGATGCTTGTCGGGTCAGGACACATATCGGCATGTAGGGCCTGTCAGCTCTTCGCCCCCTCTTCTTATTCAGACTTCCGGCGCTGGGCTGCCTCGGTGGGGCTGGCTGTCCCCTTCTTCCCCCGACGCCCTGTCCCTTGGACAGAGCACTTGAGGTCGTGTCAGGGTAACCTGCAGACATGTCTCACTAAGTCCCCATACTGGCTGCATTCCATTATTCACCTCTCCTCTCACAGCTGTCTGCAAAGTGAAGTCTCAGGCCTTTGCCTCCTCCTCCAGCAAGCCTTCTGTGATTGGGTCCACTCAGTTACACTTACACCTTTCCAGTCGTTGCCTCTGGACTCACTTTCTGTCAAAAGTAGCCCTCAAGGGGATGAAGGGCAGGTCAGTGAGAGAAGCCGTACAGGCTCCCGAGTATGGTAATGGCATGGTGGGGATTCAGGCTGGACTTGGGCATGCCGGCTTTGAGTCAGGATGGAAGGAGTCAGGCGTGTGGGCTGGTGCTGTGTGTCTGGCCGGGGGTGTGCACTTGGGGCTCGGAGGCATGAGTGAGCTGTAGTGAGAGAGAGTTTTCAAGTCCTTCCCATGCTCCAGACCTTCCGCGACCTCATGACGGGGCTCAAGTCCTTCAATCCTTCCTGAAAGCCGACAAGTCAGGTGAGCAAATGCATGGGGTGGGCAGGCTGTGGATGGGGTGGGGTGGGAATAACCACCAAGGACCTGGAGGAGAGTGGAGGGGAAGGGCCAGCAGGGTGTGAAAGCACATGCGGCAAGCCGCCAAGGGTGGAGGACAGGCAGGCAGGTGGAGGCAGGGAGGACCCAGTGTGGCCTGAGCTTGTGGAGTGGGCAGTGGGAGCCACTGTTAGTTTGCAGACAGTATTGCACTGGACCGAATTTGGAAAGAGCAAGGAGGCAGCTTTGTGGGCAGGTCAGAGGTGACTGGACACAGGTGCCCAAAACATCAGGCAAATGCTTGTTCAGTTCAAGAATGGCCAGCATCACCTTGGCACCAAGTGCCTTCCCCACCTGTGGGAACACAGGAGCCTAAGGCTTGGGCATAGGAGGTGCTTGATGAATTGACCCAGATTTCCCCCAGATCGGTTCTTATTCTTGGTTGTAGAATGACTCCTCACTGCAGTCCAAGCCTGACCTTGTCTACCTTTCACTTGCAAAGGGTCTGGGGGATGTGGGGTGGGGACGCAGTGGCCTCGGTCCAGGCAGTACCCTTTGCAGCCCACGTAGCCTCGTTGGTCCAGCCCTGCACAAACAGTCGCGGGCAGTTGCTATGCAACAGGCTGCTCTGCTCGGCAGTGTCCAGAGAGAAGCCGTGAGCGGCTGTGACAGAGCCTGCTGGTGGGGCCGTGACAGAGCCTGCTGATGGGGCCGTGACAGAGCCTGCTGGTGGGCCGGCCGGACTGCCGCTCCTCCTTCTCCCTGCTCTCCCCCACTCCCTCCCATCCCTCTCTGAGCCTCTTCCCTCTCCCATCTCTCTACAAAATGCTTTTCCCCCACACCTAAGGGGCAGGGCTGTGTTGGCACAAACGAAGGAGGTGCCCCTCACAGTGGTCAAAGGTCTCTTGAGAGGCCCAGCCCCAAGCCCAGTGCTGGTTTCCCAAGGGGAAGGAGGGAGCCCCTCCCCGCTATGGGTTTGGAGCCGTATTTGTGGGTAGATGCTTCCAGAGAGTGGCAGGTAAGGTGGAAGGACATGATGAAAATCACCAAGATGGAACGGGTGGACCCGTGACCCTGCTGCCGCTGGCGAACCTCTAGCCAGGGCTCCCCCGAGGCCCGCACTGCCAAGGGCAGAGGGCTTTTTGTCTCCAAGCCCCACATCCGTCCTGCTCCTGAGAACATGCCAGGGCTGCACTGGCAAGGGTGGGAGGATCCTTGTGGTCTTAATTAAGATCTGCTGCCGTGGCAACCAAGCTAATTAGCCAGCATGGCCAGGCTGGGTCGCTAACCCTCTTCAGGGTGGGGGGAGTGAGGGTGTGCAATTTTTTAAATAACAGCGGTGAATAGATAATTTAGGTGAAACAGGCTCTGATTTAGTTGTGAGGCCTGGATTTCGGTCTTAGCTCTGCCTCATACTTGCTCATATAAGGTGGGACTCTTTCTTAACCTCTGAGAGGCCTATCCACACATCCTGTCATGGGGTGTGGAGGGGATTAAATGTGATCGATCCCACCAAGCTCTGAGTATTGTGCCTGGCACCTAGTGAGAGCCCAGAAAATAAGTGACAGCTATCCTCCCCCCTCCTCTTCTTCTCCCCTCCTCCCCCTCCTCTTCCTCTCTCTTCCCCCCTCCCCCTTCCTCTCTCTTTCCCCCTCCCCTTCCTCTCTCTCCTCCCCCCTCCTCTTCCTCTCCCTCCTTCCCCTCCTATTCCTCCCCCCTCCTCTTCCTCTCCTCTCCCCCCTCCTCCCTCTCCTCTTCCTCTCTCTCCTCCTTTTTCCCCTCCTCCCCCTCCTTCCCCTTCTCCTTCTCTCCCTCCTCCTCTTCTTCTTCTTCTCCCTCCTTTTCCTTTCTCTCCTCCCTCTCTTCTTCCTCTCCCTTCTTCCCCTCCTCTTTCTCTCCCTCCTCCCCCCTCCTCTTCCTCTCCTCTCTCCCCCCTCTTCCTATTTCTCCTCCTCCTCTCACTTCTTCCCTGCCTGTCTTAGTATTTCCGTCATTTTGAGGAATACCTAACATTTGATTTTTTTCGTTTCCACTCCGAAATCCTCAGGCTCTTTTGATCTCTACTGAACTGAAGATGTTGGATCATCTGTGGAGAAGAGCTGAGAATGGGGTGGGGGAGGCCATGCCTCTGCTTGGTCTACCAGCACTGAAGCTGCTGCTGTGAGACACACTCCATTCATCCAACCATCCATCCACTCATCCACACATTCCACCCACCCACCCATCCATCCACCCATCCACCCATCCACCCACCCATCCATCCACCCATCCATCCATCCAGCCAGCCATCCATTGATCCACCCATCCACCCACCCATCCATCCATCCACCCACCCATCCATCCACCCACCCATCCATCCACCAATCCACCCATCCACCCACACATCCACCCATCCACCCACCCATCCACCCATCCATCCATCCACCCATCCATCCATCCACCCACCCACCCATCCACCCATCCATCCATCCAACCATCCATCCATCCAACCATCCATCCAGCCATCCATCCATCCATCCACCCATCCATCCATTCATCCATCCACCCATCCATCCATCCACCCATCCATCCACCCATCCACCCATCCATCCACTCATCCATGCATCCACCCATCCATCCACCCATCCATCCATCCATCCACCCATCCATCCATCCACCCATCCATCCACCCATCCACCCGTTCATCCATCCACCCATCCATCCATCCATCCATCCCCATCCATCCATCCACCCATCTATCCACCCATCCATCCACCCATCCACCCATCCATCCATCCACCCATCCGTCCACCCATCCACCCATCCATCCATCCACCCACCTATCCATCCATCCACCCATCCATCCACCCATCCATCCACCCATCCATCCACCCATCCACCCATCCATCCATCCACCCATCCGTCCCACCCATCCACCCATCCATCCATCCACCCACCTATCCATCCATCCACCCATCCATCCACCCATCCATCCACCCATCCATCCACCCATCCACCCATCCATCCATCCACCCATCCACCCACCCATCCACCCACCCACCCATCCACCCACCCATCCATCCACCCATTCATCCACCCATCCATCCATCCATTCATCCAGTGCTTACTGAGCACCTTTGTGTGCCAGGCCTTGTTCTATAGAATTGGATGGCACAGCAAACATGAATGGCTCTTCCCTTCGGGAGCCACCACCCAGTCTCCAGAAGGGCCTTGCTGGGAAGGCACTGGGTCCATCCTTCCTGGGTGCCGGCTGTGCACTGTAACCTGATTCCCTGAATGCCCAGCCACGCAGTCCTGCACTTGGCCTCCACTCTCCTGAAAGTTCCTTCATGACTCTTGGGTATTTGCTCACACATTTATAGTGTTGGAGTTAGGCTCCCTCCCGTGTAGGGTGTCCTAACCCATGATGGCCAGCTCTAATGATTAGAAAGGAGGTGTTTCTAGCCCCCAGCTCATCTCCTCTGCATTTTCCCTCATCCACCCTGCCTGCCACCAGCACCCCACTGGGCAACTCAAGCCCATCTTCCAGGGTCTGCCACTATGCAGCCCTGAGGTTTCAGGGTCTTCCATCTAAACTCCCAGGCCTCCCTTCACCACTGGGTTTCTGGGCCCATCACCCTGACAGCTCACACCTGTCTCGGAGCCCTCAGATGTGGGGTCCTGGGCCTGGTGAGGGACTCTCTCCAGCTGTGACGGGCCCTTCCCACCCCCACAGTTGGACCACCACCATCGGAGATTTAGAGCACACTGGCTGGGTGGGAGTGAGAGGGGGTGGCACCGTGGCCCCTGGCGGCTGGGCGGAGACCCTTGTCTGTGCTATCCAGGGCACAGTCTCCCCTTACCTCCCCCTGCCCCCTGTGTAACTGCTCCCCCCCCCCACTCCCCCTGGGACTCTGTTTCTAAGATGAGCCTCTCCATGGCCAGGAGAGGGGTTGTGGTTCCACCCCCACCTGGCCCTGACCCCCAAAGGACGGCTCCTTCCTCTCTCCTGTGGCTCCCGGGCCTCAGTCCTAGGCCTGGCAAGAACAGCAGAGAGTCCCCAGGCATGTTAAAAGAAAAAACAAGGCCCACACCAAGTAAATGACAAATGGAGAGGAAATTGCTCTAATCCCCACGCCACAGCCTGATGATGCCAGCCAAGCACAAACCTGAGTCATCCTAGAAATGGCACCGACATTTGCTTTTTGGAATTTGTTTTGTCTCTGGGCTTTAGATTTAATCACACACACACACACACACACACACACATCTCTCTCTCTCTCTCTCTTTCTCTCTCTCCCCTCCCCTCCCTCCACTCCTCCTTCCTCCCTCTGCCCCTTGCTCTCCCGTTTTCTAACATGAGCCTGCACCGCCAGCTCATCCAAGTCTCTTTCCTGGCCTTAATTAACACAGCTCTCCAGCTTCCAACAGGCTAATGATGAATCGGGTTAAATTCCAGACAACAGCCGTGTACCGCCATCAGTTAGCCATCTCCAGGGCAGCTTCATTAATAAGCATCGATCACTGCCCTCCTCCTGGAACACACCAGGGTCTCTGGGTCACAGGCACTGTCTGCAAGGGTGTCAGGCTCAGGTGTGGGTGTGAGCGCATGTGAGTGAGGGCTGGAGTGTGTGGTGAGGGGTCTGCGTGAGTGGGTGTGCATGGATGCGGGTGGGCTGTGTAAACGGGTGACTAGGAGTGTGTGAGGTGTGTGTTACACGTGCAAATGAATGTGTATGCATGTTCTCGTGTGAGTATGCATGTCAGTGTGTGCAATGAGTGTGTGTGTGTGTGTGTGTGTAGGTGTGGGGGTGACTGGCTGTATGCATGGTGTGTGATACAGGTGCTATGGAAGTGTGGGACTGTGGTCAGGGGTGGCCCCCTCCTAGCCTCCACTGTGCCTTCTCTAGCTGTCCTCTGAATTCCCTGTCCTCCCCTGGCTTGTGTCTGGGCAGGTGGCTCAGGTCCTCCCCTGACCCCTGAACATCAGGCTTCTCACAGGTGCGCTGCCCCTGGAGCTGTCCCCCTCTCCTCTCCCCTTAGAGACTCTGCCTGTGGCTCCCTCTTCAACTTACACTCCCATGGAGGTAATTCCGAATCTCCACCTCCAAACTCTCCCCTTTCCACCACACATGCTGGATGACTCTGGTCATTCTCCCTGGCACAACCTCCAGCCCAAGGCCTGACACCCCCAGCCTGCTGTGGCAGGAACATCACTGCCACTGCTGAGGGGGCCCAACTCCCTCCCTCCAATACCTCTGCTTCCCCAGCTTGGACTCCAGCCCTGTTCCAGGCATTCATACTCTCAGTGTGACGGTCCTGCATTTGGTCTTCTCTGACATCCTTTGCCACACACTTCTGAGCCCTGAGGAGCAGCTGCCACCTCCCCAGATCACAGCCCATCTGCTCAGTCTGATGGCCACACGTCCCATGGCCGGCCCGAGGAGCCTCACTCAGGGAGAACTCACAGCCAGAATGCGTCCATCATGACTATGGTGGGTGCCAGTCTCCTCCTCTCTCCTTTTCTCTATCCTGTGCAGGGCCTCACTCTGTCACCCAGGCTGGAGTGCAGCAGACTCAGGCTCCTGCTTCAGCCTCCCAAGTAGCTGTGGCTACAGGCATGTGCCTCCACACCCAGCTAATTAAAAAAAAAACTTTTTTTTGTAGAGAAGGTGTCTCTGTTGCCCAGGCTGGTCTCGAACTCCTGGGATCAAGCAATCCTCCCACCTTGGCCTCCTAAAGCTGAGATTACAGGCATGAGCCACCCCAGGTGGCTTATCCTGTGCAGTTCTTAGCATAGCCTCCCCCTCCATAAGCCCAGGTCCCCAACCAGGAGTACAGGACACCTCAGTGGGAATTTGTCCACTGGCCATTTCTGAAAACCTGCTTTGAGGGTTGGCTGGTGTCACCCTCCAACTCACACGTGTGACAGTGGACCGAGAGAGCCCGTGGGCCCTGGCACACGTGCATGCCAGTAGGGATGGATGTGGCCTCCTGAGACGGCCACCAGCAGCTCATCTCCTTAAAGGTTAATTAAGAACCTGAAGCTGGACGGCATGCACCGCCGATGACGGTGGATGCGGCGTCTCTCCAGGCCATTAAACACTAATTAGGTTTGGAAAGTCTATTGAGCTCCTGAGGTCTCCTCAAGGCAGGCGCTGGCCCTGGGGTGTCCTTCGAAATGCCAGCACTGTCACCCTGACCCCAGGTGGGGCTGTCGGGCTGGCCCCATGACCTGAGGCTCTGGCCCTTTCCCACTTCATTTCTTTCCGTCTCATTGTCCCTTCTGGGCCCTGGCCGCCTCCCGCTATGCTGCACTCACCATGCCTGGTGCTCACAGGCCTGGTGATCTGTCTGTTCGACCCTCCCAGGCTACAGCCTTTCTGCTCGGGCAGCATCTCCTGTCTCTGCTTCCTTCTCAGTGTCTCAGAGGCACTAGTCAGAAATGGGCCCGAGCTGGCCCTGGGGTCTGGTGGGCAGGACAGGAAGCTCACAGTTCGGACCCACTGGCCTGGACTCCAGTGTCCCGAAGACGGAGGGGAGAGGAGGATGTGGTGGGGAGACTGGCGAGACCCGCCGCCTCCCATGGTGAGCCTCACACCCTCCCATCTTCAGAGCCTCCTGAGTGCCTTTCCTGAGATGGTCTGGCCTCAACACTGCCCACCTTCAGCATAGCTCCTGTGTCCCCAGAGATCTGGCTCTCCCACCAGGCCCCTCCTCCCCAGGGTCTAATGTCTTCCTCGGCCAGCCGCTGAGTTCAGCAGGTGCAGTCAGGAGGCAGCTGTTCCGGATGGCATTCATTCATTCTCTCCCTCATTCGTTCACTCACGCCTCTGCCCGCAGCCCTAGCATGTTCCAGGAGGGCCTGCAGAGGAAATGTCCCTGCAGGGAAGCTCCCCTCAGTGACCATGGCTTCACCTCCAGGTGGCAGCGTCCTCAGCCTTGGAAGTCACATTCCCATCACCTAGGCCCCTTTATCTTCAGCACAAATGGTTTGTCACGTGGTGCAGATGCAAGATTTGCTCCCTGGTGACAGAAGCATGCTCATGTCCAAGTCTACCAGAAAGACAGATCGCTCCACCCACTTCCGCCTCTACCCTCTCTCAGGCCACCATGCCAGAGACAGGATTCTTGGTTTAGTTCCTCTAGAAAAGTTGTGAAGCAGAAACAAGTTTATCTCTGGTTCTCCCTGAAATGCCTGACTGTGTTCAACCTGACCCCTGCCCCATGTTTGCAACAAGCATCTGGAAAACCACCACCGTCACCACCACCATGTCACCATCATCATCGTCGCCACCACTGTCACTGCCACCATTGCCACCATCTGTTACCATCACCATGGTCACTATGACTGCCACTGCCACCACTGTCACCACTATCATCGTCACCATTATCTGCACTTGTCACTGTCACAAAGGGACAGGGACACCTGAATAAAACATTGCTTGGCTCAAAAGGATACTGCTAATGGTGGAATTCTGGGTGCTGGGGTGGCGGGGGGTGGGTTGTTCTGGGTGGAGTGGAGCCTTCTTGGTGCCCCTCTCACCCCATGTTATGGCAGCCCCGTACAATCTTTGGGCTCCACTGGGCACCAGGCCATGTGATATGACTAGCTCGTTCATGACTACCAATGACCTGAACTCAAAAGATTTTAAGCTCTCTGTGCTCTTGCTTCACTTCATGGACTTGAAGATGCAGAAGCCGTGTGTGTGTGTGTGTGTGTGTGTGTGTGTGTGTGTGTGTGTGTGGATCTACCTTCACAGACTGGCTTTGAAAGCAGAATAAGCCACATGGGCAACCATGCCCAGCACCGTGGCCCAGGGCCAGCTCGATGTCCATTTGCCTCCCTCCATCTTTCTCTCTGGACAATGCCTTGACCCCCCCGCTGCCCCAAGGAAGACCAGGCAAGGGGATGGGTAGTGGCCATCATTTGGGTCTCTGCATCTGTCCTGGTCCCAGAGCCCAGGATTCCCAGCCTCCTCTGGAGCTGAAGCGGGCTGTGTGGGGACAGGAGGCACAGCCCAATTTTATAAGCACAAAGTATTATGATTGCATTGATTTCCATCATAAATCATATTTCCCATCTCCTGCCTCTCTCTCCTGCACACCCCAAGTTAAGCCTTGGTATTTTCTTTAGCTGCTGCCACTGCCAAGCCTGGAGATGATATTAGGATAATGATGATAAATTTTACCTGCTGCCAAGCCACTGCTTCTGTATGGGGGAGGGGAGGTGTTTGTCCCCCAAATGGATCCCTTGACCAGAAAGTGGGGGCTTGGCTTGTGCCTGGGGGAGGCAGGATGTTTCCCCAGAGCCCAGCTATGTGGGTCCACGCAGACGGGTACATGGATACATTTGTGTGTGCATAAGTGTGCTCATGCATGTAGCCATGAGTGTGCAAAGGTCTGAGAGGTGGCTGGGCATGGTGGCCCATGCCCGTGATCCCAGCACTTTGGGAGGCTGAGGCAGGTAGATCACTTGTGGTCAGGAGTTCGAGACCAGCCTAGCCAACATAGTGAAACCCTGTCTCTACTAAAAATACAAAAAATAACCAGGTATGGTGGCATGCATCTGTAATCCCAGCTACATGGGAAGCTGAGGCAAGCGAATTGCCTGAATCTGGTAGGTGAAGGTTGCAGCGAGCCGAGATCATGCCACTGCACTCCATCCTGGGTGACAGAGTGAGACTCTGTTTCAAAAAAAAAAAAAGGGCCTGAGAGGCATCTTGCTGGGTTTATTGTGTGTGGACACATGGTCATGCACCTGTCAGTGAATGAACACATAGCCCAGAGTGGGGCAGGGGCAAAGGCAAGGGGAGAGGGTAGGCACTGAGCTTCCCAAGGCACAGCCACTGCCAGCCTGGGGATTGCCAGTAACTTGCGATTCTGTGTGTCCTGCTGTTCTCCCATGCAGCATACCCCACATGTGATCGCCATATTAATCCTTACTAGCACTGCTTTGTTAGGCCCTTTCCTCCTTAACAGCCTCAGCAGCTTCCACTGTCATGCGGTTGAAATGGGGTCTCCCCCTTTGTGACTCCCCACCACAGTGCCCAGCCTGGCAGTGCATGGTGGATGTCCACACACAATTTCCTACCAACCCAGCCTAAGGAAATCTTCCTGAAGTGCAGCCAACACCCAGTCTGGGGCGCCCATCCTGACCTCAGAAACGCCATGTCAGTGAGAGGGAGAAGCTGGTTAGTGGCTCTCCAAGCTCTCGGGCTTGTGCCTTTGCCAGCTGTGCTGAGCTCAGCCCTGACTGAGTGGGGGCTCCTCGAGCAGGTGGTAATGTCGCTGGGGTCCCAGGGTAAACATTACAGCGTTTCTCATGAGGTCCTGAGCTGGGTCCTCATACAGTGGGGGGAGTCCAAGGGGAGCCTGCAGGTTCTCTGAACTTGGGATGAACCTGGGCCTGTAAGAAGCTTCAGTGGGAACATGATCTTGTGGCTGATCATTCATTAATTCTGTTATTATTCACTCAACAACTCTTCCTGGGCTGAGTTCCTTCTCTTGTCTCCTAGTCCCACAGGCCTGAGGGTGGATCCCAGTGGTCAGTGGGCTCTCCGTCTTCTACACCAGGGGCAGCCAGCCTGAGATCCCTGAGCAGAGGTGTGCTGGGTTTTCTCAGATGGTCACGCTAAAGAAGTGTTATTTTTGAAGAACATGTCCATGCTGATGCAGATGACAATGACAGTGAATCACAGACTCAGAGAAGACAAATGGGCTCTAATCCTACCAGGCACAAGCTGCTGGCAGCATCTCACAGGCAACTGTGGCTTGAATGTCTCCATTGCCTGGAGGCTCACTCCATGCATGAGTCAGGTGTTTTTGTCTATTCGACATTCTCTCAGTGGTATCAAGCTAACATCTGAGTCACTTGTAGCTTCCACTGCTCAGTCCCCAGCCCTTCACACAGGAAATGCCTAATTTCTCTTCTCTAGAACAATTGCTTAAAGTAGGGATGGTGATGAGAAACACCTTGGTGAGCAGGGACTCACCTGAGACTCACCAGTGTGGGTTCAGTATGGCACTTAGATAAGGAGTGAGGTTTCAGGGAAGGATTTGGCTACCACGTGCAGGAAATGGATCCATCATGGTTTGAATAACCAGGCTCCATGGGTGTGGCTGTGTGTCCTCCCAGGGGGCCTTGCAGGGGATGGCAGGCCACGCTCTGGTCTGTGTAATCAGCAGCCCTGGGATTCCAGAGGGGCAGAGTGCCCACACTGTGCAGCCAGCTCAGCATGCAACGTGCTGCTCACAGTAGGGGTGGTCTAAGCTGTAGCCCACACAGGAATGTGGCATTTAGGTCAAAATATGCAGTACGTTCAGACACAGGAGAAGTATATTCACTTTACCAGAGGAGGATTAAAGGAGTTGGGGCCACTCAGCCTGAGCAGGTACAGGGGCATCCCACTGGAAGGCAGCAAACAGAAGGCCTAGGGCTTTCCACCTGGCTCTGGGGTCAGGACGGTGCAGACGGTTCACACAGGAACTCCTGGTCCAGCAAGGGCACAGGCTGCCTGGAAGCTCCAAGTGTCCTCTGCCCCATGACCATGCTCCATCCAGCAGAGCCTGGTCTGCTGTTTAGCATGCTCCAGAGGGGACCCTGCCTGGGGTGGAGTTGGGCCAGTGACCAATTAGGTTCCTTTTTTTTTTTTGAGATGGAGTCTCGCTCTGTCACTCAGGCTGGAGTGCAGTGTCACGATCTCAACTCACTATAATCTCCACCTCCCTGGTTCAAGCAATTCTCCTGCCTCAGCCTCCCAAGTAGCTGGGACTACAGGCATGCGCCATCATGCCCAGCTAATTTTTGTATTTTTTGGTAGAGACGGGGTTTTACCATGTTGGCCAGGATGGTCTCGATCTCTTGACCTCGTGATCCATCTGCCTCCGCCTCCCAAAGTGCTGGGATTACAGGTGTGAGCCACCATGCCCAGCCCCAGTTAGGTTCTTTCTGGCTCTAGGACTGTATGATGACAAAAGGAAGTGCTCCTAGGAGCTAGGAAGGTGAAGGTTTCAATCCAACAATACTTGCCTCACATCAGGCACTTATCATCCTAATGGATCCCTGATGCCATTAGGCGCAAGATCTTCCTCCTCCAGGAAGTCTTTCCTGATTAATCCCACAACTCTCTGACTCATCCGGTCTCTTTGCTAAGACTCACATATTCTCCTTGTTTGTGATCTCTCTGTAAATGGATGTCTGCAGGCTGCATGTCCGTGGGGACTGTTGTTGGGTGTGTGTGTATGTGTGTGTGTGTGTGTGTGTGTGTGTTGTCCCAGTCTCCTCTCAGGTGGAGGACAGCGGGACAGTGGAGCGCATCCTTGGTGCCACACAGAGACTTTTCTCCTTCTCCAGACCCTCAACCTGGTCTCTTAGAGCCATCCCTGGCAATTGTGTCCTGGGAGGGCTGTGGCCATTTTGTATGCATGCAAGAATTTAGTCTGGGGAAAGATAACAGCACATGTACACACAAACACACATGCACAAACAAACGCGCCAGGCACATGGCAGCCTCTCCCACCTCCTCCCCCAGTTTTTGTTCCTGCCAGCAGTCCCTAGGGCCCCATAAAGATAGCAACATTCTCTGAGCAGGTTAAGCCTGGAAAGTGCAAGGGTGGGAGAGTCTCAGAGCGGGGCTCAGAGTGACGCCATGTTCTGTTTCTTGCTCCTGCAGCCCGGTGGGGAAGGGGGCCCTCTGGAGGCAGTGGAGGGCAGGACTGAGGAGTGGGCACCATGCTGCCCTGTGCTCTGCAGCTGTGCCCTTGCCTCATCCCAGACTGGAAACAGTTCCACTGGGCCTCAGGGCTCCCCCAGGGAGGGCAGGCCAGGGTCCAGGCAGAGTGGGGGATCCTGGGTTCCCTGCAGGTGTCTCCTAGCTGTGTGACCTTAGGCCAGTTAACCTCCCTGAACCTCTGTGCCTCCATCTGGGAAAACAAGGGGGAATCATAATAATGAATATTGAGCTAATGTAGATAAAGATGTGTCATGAGCCACATGGGACAAAAACCAATGCAGAAAAGTTGAATGTCACCACTCCCATGAGTGCAAGGAAGCCCCCTGGGTGGCAGTGGGAAGGATTCTGTGGGTGGCACCCCCTCCAACCATGTGTCATGTCCCTGGTGGTCCCCATGGTGTGTGTCTGTGGAAACGTGACACCCGTGGGGAGTTACTGGCTGAGCCATTCCTGCCCTTACACTGAGGGAGGAGATCCTGAAGACGAAACGTGTGGGTGCCAGGCAGATACGGGAGCTGGAAGGGTATGTGCTGTGTGACCACAGGTGAGAATCGCTGGTGTGCTGAGAACAGACCAAGGCCTCTGGAAACACAGGGAAACGTGCTGTGCTTGTGCCTGTACTGGGCTAGCAGCAGTGTCTTCTACCCTTACTTCCTGAATTTTAGTTGGTGAGAGGAGGTAGAAAGAAGGGTGTGTGGGAATGACTGCATCTGTGTCCCCCGTGTCTTCGCAGTTTTGTTGAAGCCTGGTGTGCATTTGGGTGTGGGCCATTGTGTTGAGAACGGGTGTTGATTCTGTGTGTGTGTGTGTGCGTGTGTATGTAGATGCAGGGTGGGGGAGGGGGATGCCACTTCTGGGTGTGACGTTCCAAAGGTTCCAAAAGCCTGAACTCTTGGAGGGCGCAGAGCTCCATAAAGCCACCAGATGGCACCCAGGTGCAGTCTAAGGGTTGCAGGCCAGGCTGGGCTTTGTGTTCAGCCTCCCCCGCCTCCCACCCCGCCCCTGGGTGGAGATGGGGAGTGTGTGTATGTGCAGGGGTGCAGGAATGAACTGCCTGACTGCAAGCTGGGCACCGGTGCATGTTTTAGAGTGGCCGGCCTGTGCATGCCGCATCCTCTTCCTTGCCGTGAACACCTGGATGCTGCCCGTGTTCCATGCCCTGAAGACCCTGGCTGTCTAAGAAAACGTGTGCCGACAAGCTGCTGTGTGCACGTGTGCTACGGCAGACCCTGTCCACACTCCCCACTCCCAAATCTCACCTATCACTCCTGCCGGGCTGTCCACTCCCAACTGTCTGCTACCCCTCACTACAGCTTGTTCTTCCCCTCCCTCCTTCACCCTGGCTATTCCCTTTGCTGGGAATGGTCTCTTTGCAACCAAACTCCTATGCGTTCTTCAAAGACTTCTATCTAAGAGCCCACTTCTCCAGGAGGCCCATGAGATCTCCCAGCGTCAACCTTTTACTCCCATTTTGCTCCTTTTCTGATTACCCATTGCCCAGAGCTGTCAGCTCCACACGGCTCATCCACTGCTGGCTTGATGTGGCTCATTCATGAACCTTCCTAGAGAGGTTAGCTCTGCAGGGCAGGATGGGGCTGGGCATCCACAGTAAGCACCAGGTAAAAACCAGACCATTAGGCTGGACGTGGTGGCTCACGCCTGTAATCCCAGCACTTTGGGAAGCTGAGGTGGGTGGATCACGAGATCAAGAGATTGAGACCATCCTGGCCAACATGGTGAAACACCGTCTCTACTAAAAATACAAAAATTAGCTGGGCATGGTGGTGCATGGCTGTGATCCCAGCTACTCAGGAGGCTGAGGCAGGAGAATCGCTTGAAGCTGGGAAGTGGAGGTTGCAGTGAGCTGAGATGGTGCCACTGCACTCCAGCCTGGGCAACAGAGTAAGACTCTGTCTCAAAAAACAAGAAGAAAAACAAATCATTGAGGAGCACATTTTCCCACTGACCTGCCCCATGGGTCCAGAGAGCAAGTGCTGAGGACACACTTGGCTTACACATGGCAAGCAGCCCATGAAACAGAGAACAAGTGACTCCCTGGAAATGTGGCAGGCATTGGCAGGGCACTGGGGTGCCATCGGGCAGAGGTGAGGGGTCAGGCGAGAAAGAAATAACACTGAGCATAGTGGCTTCTTGGGTCTGTTTTTAAGATCCAAAGGTGAGCCGTTTGCTTTCTAGGAAGTATCAAACGGTGGCATTATGCCTTGGCTAAAGCAGGAGAAACTTAGGCAGACTCTGGAAGAACTGGTCTTTGCCGAGGTAAGGAAAGGCCCTGGTGTGAGCCATGAAAGCTTGTTCCCTTAGAGTTAAAAGGAGTCACAGTCACCATGTTTATGTGCACAGGTTTCTGTACTTTTGATCTTGTCTTGCTATCCATGCACTAACCCCATGTTACATGTTGGCAGAGGGCTTTCAGAGGCATGCAGACACTCGTGAACCTGAAGACAGGAGCTGTCACCATTCCTGTTTGACGGATGAGGGGGAATGGCTGCAAGTGAAGGGGGACACACCCTGGCAGCCCAGCTTGCTGGTGGCCTTGCAGAGTCCTGGATTTCATCCCCTAGGGATGCACATGAAAATCCTTGCCCTCTTTGCAGACTCTGAGAGGAGAGCGCACCATCCCTGATCCCATCAATGCCTGTAGCCCCCCAATCTCCTCCACCTGCTGGAACCCTCTTGCTGTTTGTCCAAAGATGACCCAAGTCCATGTTTGCAGGATGTAGAATGTGTGGAGAGTAGAGAATTGGAGGGTGGGGTTGGAGGGGGCAGTAAAATTTGGGAGCCTCAGGAGGCTGTTTCTCTGGAGAGGCTGGAGTCCCCCAGGACTGGTGGTGGGCAGAGCTCCTATAAAGATGGGTTTAATTAAAGAATCATTAGTTAGGCCAGGCGTCATCCCAGCAGGGGCTGCCTGCACCAGCCCATTCCCTAAATAGGAACTGCAAGAAAGCAAGAAGTTTGCCTTCACTCATTTTAACTGTTCCGCAAAAGACCCTAAATGCAAGAGAGCATCATAAGGTGGAGGCATGGGAGAGATATGAGGTGCAGAGAGGGACAGGGAGAGGGCAGAACAGAGGCAAGACCAGCAGCCAAGAACCGGGCCCTGGCCACAGCCAGCCTCTCTGTGAGCCTGGGGTGTCAGTGGGGTGGTTGGGGGGTGTAGGGTCCCCAAAGGGCTGGCTGCATGGCCTTGGAGACCTCTGTTGCAGCAACCAGCACACGGTAGATGCTCAGTAGATAAGTTCGAATGAACTGAGTGCTTTGGGGTGGGGTGGAGTGGCAGCCTGCGGAAGTCAGTGGGGGACCCCCTTGGGAATGGCTGAGGGCCTGAGAGGCTTCAGGGGGAGGAAATTGCAGGTTGGGAACCCCACTCAAGACGCTTTTGAGCAGAAGTCTTGCTGCTCTAGGCTGAAGGGAGAATGGAAACAGGCTTCAGGGAGGCTGGGGACCCCCGAGACAGAAAGGCACAGCCCACCCTGACGCTGAGGTCTCTCCAGTCTCCTAGACCTCTCCTGTGTTCCTTGGCATTCCCAAACCCACCCTCCTACCCACCCTGCTCATGCCAAGGTGGCTGAACAGGCTCTGAGGCTCCCAGCACACGCCTGACCCCTGGAGCCCCCAGGAGTTCTGTCCCAGTTCCTGGAGCGGCAGCTGGGCAGGTTACACACATTTAATTACTAGTAATTAAAAAACTGATTACTCCAAATGGCGCCCTCCTGGGGAGAACCGTGCTGCGCCTGTCCCGCTGGCCCGCTGCGGAGGCCATTTCTGGGTGTGGAGTGGGGACCAGCCTGCAGCCTCCTTCTATGTCTGCTGGGGGATGAGGGCTCCCTACATCAAGAGCAGTGCCCACCTCCATCTCCTCCAGCTGGCCCCCACAATGTCTAGGGCAGCGGCATTCCAGCATCACCTTCGTGGAAGAGTCACTGGTCCCCTTCCCACACCCCATGTACATATCCCTTGGGAGGGGACACGCCCAGAATGCTATAGGTCACAGGGAAGGAGCCTCTGTGGGGGAGCCCCAGGGGGAACAAAAAGAGCTCTAGGCCCCAGGGGAGAGGTGGGGAATGAACGCGGAGTGTGACAGAAGAGCGGGTTTGCCAGCTGCAGAGCTGGTATCCTAGAACTGGCTTGTTTTAGTCATTCGGTGACTGGGGTTCAGTGAGCACCCAGTGCATAGCAGGTATAGATAGGCCGCCCAGTCCAGGTTCTTTGTGTGGATGAAGATATTCCAGGAGGTCGGGGGCAGGTACATGAGCCATTGTCAATTAGGAATTACTGCACGAACCGGGACAGGGAAGAAGGGGGTGCCCAGTTAAATGGGCAGTTGGAGAAAGTACTGCAGAGGAGGGGTTACTGAGGGCGAGGATTGGGATTGGAGCCAGTGTTGGGGGAGGTAGGTGGGATGGCTTTGGGCAATGGGAGCTGCTTGTGCCAAAGCCCTGGGGGGTTGGCAGGGCCTGGCAGGAGGGAGGAAGCCCGGGGCAGCTGTGGGTGCAGCATGTCTCGTGCTATGGCTGGCCTGAGGAAGTCAGCAGCCCCAGGATCCCATCCCAGGGTGCCTGTCTTCCAACAGCCCTGGGGAGTGGTGGATGGGGTATCTTTGGTGGATTTGGAGAAGGGACTGCCTGACCTGAACCTTAATCCAAGGTACAGGCGACAGCAGCCAGGCCAGCGGGGAACAAACCAAGCTCATGCTCCTCCTCCCTGCAGCTGGCTCCTGGCCTGTCACCTGCTCCAGCCCCCTGTGTGGTGTGGGACTTGCCCCTTTGTACCCAAGTCCTTGGGTACCCTGGACTTGGGGCCCCTCTGCTTGGCTCCTCCTGAAGGGGTGCCCTCCTTCCCCCTCAGAACAGGGACGAGGGGAAGGAGGGGGTAGGAGGAGAGTGAGGGCTGATGCCAAGCTGAAGGGGGTGGGACAGTGGGTGGGTCTGGGAAGTGCCTTGGAGAGAGTGCCTACTGGACCTACTGATGGAGGGTATTGGAGGTGACAGGCCCAAGCTCACAAGAGCGAAGTCTGAGCAGACAGTGCCCAATACCTAGGGGACCCTTCGGGTGAGAAGTCTCTCTGCAGGCTAGACGGGGGAAGAGAATAGGGAGCCCCAGAGCATGGAGCAGGGGTGCACAGGGAGTCTCCAATGCCTCCCCTGCCACTCCCTACCGCCCACCCAAATGGGTTGGTGACAGCCACCATGCAGGGAAGATTCATCTGAGGCCTTTGCATGGGAGATGCTGGCACGCTGCCCTACCCCTCCATCAGGGGAATGCTGGGCCAATTATTCGTTTATTACCAAGGGGTTTGCAGGCCCATGCCTGCCCCTGCACTTGGCGCTATGTGTCTGAGTCTGCTTTTATTCTGGAAAATGTCCCAGAGAGGCCCTGCCTCACAGCCATTCCAGTCCCCGTCTGCCTCTCTAGTTCGGGGCAGGTCGTCACCTGCACGAAGGACCTGAGGCGGCCGCACACCCTCTGCTGCAGGTTCCTCCGCAGCTCTGCCCCTCACTTCCCTCTCTCCTGAGCACACACGCTTCGGGCATCAAGCCAGCGCCACACCTGCCCCTGGGCACCCCAGCAGGGGGGAGCCAAGCAGAGGGGCACCAAGTCCAGGGTACCCAAGGACTTGGGTACAAAGGGGCAAGTCCCACACCACACAGGGGGCTGGAGCAGGTGACAGGCCAGGAGCCAGCTGCAGGGAGGAGGAGCATGAGCTTGGTTTGTTCCCGCTGGCCTGGTTGCTGTTGCCTGTACCTTGGATTAAGGCTCAATCCAAGATGGGCCTCCTGGAGAGCTCCATTTCTCCCTCCCACGCTCCCAAGCTCAGAAAGAGCCAATCAGGTGCTCAGTTTCCACCCCCCAGAGACACAAGCAGGTGGGTGCGGGAGGGGCCCGGTGCCTGAGGTCGGCAGCTGACCCTCCTCCAGGCCTGGCCTCTGGTCTCCTGCCCACCCCTGCCTGCCTGGCCCTGTGCCCTGCATCCCCAGTTCCCTCTCTGCCTCTGTCTACCTCTGCATTTTGCTCTTCTCTCTTGCGGCTTCTTCTCTAAACAGCCTTTTGGAGAGAGCACAGAGATCATTACTATTTGACCCCTCTTAGCCACAATTCCCCCCACCTGCTAAGCAGGGTCAAACGCCCTTCACCTGGCGAGGTGAGGCTCAGGAGCTACACACACATGCTGGGCCCCTCAAGAGCTCCCCTGGGCCGGAGCACTCCCAGCTCACCCAGAGAGAAGTGCTTCTATGGTCCCTTCCTCTTTTGCTTCGGGAGCCTTCCTCCCTCGGGCCAGTGCACGCTGGGTGCTGTCCACCCCACATCACATCAGGCGCTCCCGGGCACAGACCATCTGCTCCATGACCCCTGCTTCCCTATGACACAGCCTCTGGGGCCAGGGGCTCAAGTGGGATCTCCCATTTTCTATCTGCCTGGATTTGGAGCACAAGGGGCAAGGGACAGGACCATGGCCTAGAAAGTCTTGGGTGAGCAAAATTCCCTCCTCCTGGTCTTGGCTTTCATAGTTTCTATCAGCCCCCCCACAAAAGAACACCCATCAGGGATCATTCCTGGTCTCTGGTCTCCCCCACTCCTCCATTACTTTCTCACCCCTCCTTTTCTCCTTTCCTTCCAGGAGCTTTTATTATCACACACTCCCTAAGGCAAGGCCCAGCCCACCCTCTGCCTCTGGGAGAGCAGACAGGAGAAAACAGTCACTCAAGGCCACCCTGGGGGTGCCTAGCGAGACTGCCCCAGGGGAGCTGCACTGGGAAGGGCCTCCCTTTCTCTTCCCCTTTCTCATGCCCCCAGGGGGGTTTGGGAGAGGCTGCAGGCTGATCAAACTGGCCCCTGACCTTGCTTGCTTTGCTGATGAATGCAACTCTCCGACAGTGAAATGAGCTGGAGACCGCAGGGTGCAAAAGTGCATCCAAGGGGCCTGGAGAGGGCCCTGGGGAAAGGCAGAGCTGAAGCAGGGGGGAGGTGCTGGACACGGTTTGAGGGTAACTCACACTTCATGGAAACGAAGTTCAGAAACTCAGAGATAGCGCAGGTGGTTTCTGCAGTTCCCAGTTTTCTGAGGTGGGCCCTGCCCTCCCAACCCAAACTTTCATCAAGGATAGCAACCAACTATCTGATGGTTCTGAGTAGGCTCTCAAAGAAGGGGGAAAGTTGGTGGGAGAAACTGGAGACTTCCTTGTCCAAGTCAGAAGCCCTGGAGGGACCTATTAGCCTGGAGATGTGGATGCCTCCCCTACCATGGCTGGGTTCTTCTAGGGTGGGTTTAGGGAGGAAGGAGGGAACCAGGAGATGACACAATAGGCTTAAATTAAAGCAGGACAGATTACAGCTGGCCTAAAGAATCATTTCTTTTGGCTAGGTGCAGTGGCTCATGGCTATAATCCCAGCACTTTGGGAGGCAGAGGTGGGTGGATCACGAGGTCAGGAGCTCAAGACCAGTCTGGCCATGATGGTGAAACCCTATCTCTACTAAAAATACAAAAATTAGCCAGGTGTGGTGGCGGGCACCTGTAATCCCAGCTATTTGAGAGGCTGAGGCAGGGCATCGCTTGAACTCAGGAGGTGGAGGTTGCAGTGAGCAGAGATTGTGCCACTGCACCCCAGCCTGGGCGACAGAGTGAGACTCCACCTCAAAAAAAAAAAAAAAAAGAAAAAGAAAAGAATCTTTTTTTTCAGAAGGAAATGGAAAAGACACACTCATTTACTCCAAAGTACTTATTGTGCATGAAGGACAGGTAGCCCCTGTGCCAAGCGCTAGGGTGTATCTGAATAGGACACAGGCTCTACCTGTAAACCAACAATCAGGTGCGCTGAGACCCAGACAGCAGCGTGGGCCGGCCCGTCGGAACCACAGAGCTGGGAGTGACCAAGGACGTGCCCTAGGGTGACTGGTGCAGTTGATTCCTCAAGGACAAACAGGAATTTTCCAGCAGCACGAGGCTGAGAAGGGCATTCGGGCAGCAGGACAGCAGTGCAAAGGCTCAGAGACAGAAGACGGTAAGTGGAGTAGAGGGTGAGGGGCTGCCGAGAAGGGGAGCTGGCCAGAGTTCACAGGGCAAGGCATGGGCGAGCGGAGAGGCAGGCGGTGGTCCTTGATCATGTGCAATGTGGCTGGGTTTGCTTTTTTTTTTGAGACAGAGTCTTGTTCTGTTACCCAGGCTGGACTGCATTGGTGCCATCTCGGCTCACTGCAACCTCCGCCTCCCGAATTCAAGCGATTCTCCTGCCTCAGCCTCCTGAGTAGCTGGGACTACAGGCGCCTGCCACCAAGCTCAGCTAATTTTTTTTTTTGTATTTTTAGTAGAGATGGGGTGTCTCTATGTTAGCCAGGATTGTCTCCATCTCCTGATCTCATGATCCGCCCGCTTCAGCCTCCCAAAGTGCTGGGATTACAGGCGTGAGCCACTGCGCCCAGCCTGGGTTTGCTTTTTAGTAAACACCCTGGCAGCCTCCAGGAGGAGGGGGAGACAAGCAAGCAAGGAGCTCCTGAAGCAGGCTGTGGGGGGTGGAATTTGGGAGAGGGATGTGCCTGGGACAGATATAGGAGCAAGAATTCATAGAATATTATGTCCAGTGAGGTGGATGAGGGGCCCTTAGCAATCAGGGACAGGCACAGGACAGGAACAGAGCCCCCATTCTCCCCTGACACATGCAGACACTTTACCAAACTGCCACAGCACACAGCTTCACGTATGATGACCAAGACTGTCTACATGAGCGTGACTTGACTATCCAGAAAATTCTCATCCAGGAAGAAAAAGATGCAAATAACTTTGTTCCAAGAACTTCCTGCAAATCCACGTTTCTGAGCAATAGATCGCTCGTGCTTATCCTAGAACAAAAGCTCACCGGACACATCTGCTGGCCTGTGAATGGCTGTTTACTCATCCTCACCTGCTCAAACCCTGGCCTTGCTCTGTCCACCAGTTTCTAAAGGATTATGTCAGGGAGCCTGTCCAATCCCAATCAATACTGCACATTGCAGAACCCGCCTTCAAACAGACCCCTAACCTCCCCCGCTTCTGAAATTTCCCTGAGGCCACCAAGTTGGGGGTGCTCTCTCTTACTGAGCTAGGCAATCTGAAGTTGGCTTTGCTGATCAGTGGATTATTCTGCTGGTCTCTTCGGAATAAGGCTAAAATCGGATGACCTTGCAAGGGTTCCTTTAAGCCTAACAGGCTCCAAATGTCTGATTCTGGGACTATAGGCTTCTCTCACCCCAAGATCCCAGGATTCTGGGATTCCCAATTCCAGGGGGCTCATGGTGCATCTGACCTGAAGTCCTGAGGCTCGCCAAGAGAACAGGGCATGAGTCAGGATTCCATATCAGCAGGGGAGCAGACCTGGAGTTCTGGCCTGGGCCAGTCTTTGGTCTCCAGGGAGCCCCCCACTCAGAGAACTTCTCATACTGCCTTCAAGGTGACCCAAGTCTCCCTGTCGGTCACATTTCTACCCACATCCCCCCTCTTCTTTCAGGGTTTTATTTTGGCCAGGTAATTAGTGTAGCTCTTCTCATTAATATTATATTTAAAAACGCAAAGGTGCTGGTGGGGGACAGAGGGTGCTGGAAGGGAGGGGCTTGCACGTGCCAGTAATTGTCTTGACAGCCTGAGATCCTGGTGCAATGACAGTCTACTTTAAGTGGCCCAATTAGCATAAGAACGACTCGCCAAAAGTTCTGAAGGCATCGTGTTGATTAATGCAATTTATCTTGCATACGAGCAGCAGACAGCTGAATCGCTGCTAATGATTATTATATACATTTATACACATTATGTACATGTGGCCTCCTCTCCAAGAAGCGATGCCTCTCCCCCTCTCCTCCTGCCTGTATGCTCAGGCCCACGGCCCACCTTATACCAGAATGACTCTACTGGCCCTGAACTTCCTGCCCTGGTTTCTCAATGGTCATCTGAGTCCTCAACCCTAATTGCCAGGTTGCCTTTGATACGAAGGGACCGGTTTTACACTGATATTATATTAAGTCTTGAGCCCAGTGTCCAGAAACACAGTTTTCAGCTTTTTTTTTTTTTCTTTTTTTTAGAGACAGAGTCTCACTCTGTTGTCCAGGCTGGAGTGCAGTGGTGCGATCTTGGCTCACTGCAGCCTTCACCTCCCAAGTTCAAGCAATTCTTCTGCCTCAGCCTCCCGAGTAGCTGGGACCACAGGGGCATGCCACCACACCTGGCTAATGATTTTTGTATTGTTAGTAGAGACAGGACTTTGCTATGTTGGCCAGGCTGGTCTCGAACTCCCAGGGCCTTAAGTGATCTGTCCGCCTCAGTCTGCCAAAGTGCTGGGATTATACGAATAAGCCACCACCATGCCTGGCCCAGAAACCCAGCTTTCAAGAATAATTTTCCTGACTCAGGGGAAGCAGCTCTAGGTAGCCAAGGGGGTGGCCAGCAGATGAAGTTAGCGTAGTGAAGTCTGGGTACACGGGTCTCTAAATGTTTGGTCCACAATCACAGTTTAAACCAGGGTGCGTGCAGTGCATGCTGCCAATATCCTCCTCCCTTCCATCTTCAACACCTTGTTATTCTGAAAACTGGGAATTTTTATCCTGGGTGTGCAAGGGCAGGAGCCCAGACTACACCTTTGCAGGTGTCCCTCCTTCTGGGCAAGGCGAGGACAAGAACATCAGTGCCAGCCACCACACAGGGGGACCACGATGGCAGTCTGTTCATGCTGGGACAGCCCTGAGAGCTTACACACACTACCGCATTCGTCCTCAGTGTTATCTCCTCCCCCATTCTGCAGAAAAGAAATGTATTGCCGGATGTTTCGGCTCATGCCTGTAATCCCAACACTTCGGGAGGGTGAGGTGGGAGGGTCGCATGTACACAGGAATTTCAAAACCAGCCTGGGCAACATAGTGAGACCCATCGCTACAGAAAATAATTAGCCTGGAGGGAGGATCCCTTGAGGCAGGGGTTCAAGACTGCAGCGAGCTACTATTGCACCACAGCACTCCAGCTTGAGCCACAGAGACCCTGTCTCTAAAACGAAAATCAAAAATTAAAAAAAAAAATTTTTAAGTATCTGCTTTGGAGTCGGGCAGCCTGGCCCTGGAGCTGGTGTTCCCTTTGTCACTATTCTCAGCCACCAAATTAGGTCAGAATCTGGAGGTCAGCTTTGGAAGCAGGGGATAAAAGCTGCCACTTGGAGGTGGGTGGGGGAGTTTAGGTAGGAAAGGCTCCAGGGTGGAGATGCCAGGACTCAGCTGAGAGGAGGCAGCTGGGAATCTGGGGAAAGACAGATGTCAAGGCGCAGAGTGGGATAGGGTGGAACAGCTCCTCGTCATTGGTGCCCGAATGTGCCAGAGGCTGGGGTAACAAGAACACATAAGATAAGACCCTTTCTTGAGGGGCTTAGGGATCAGGGGGTAAGCTCAAGTGGGCATATGGTTTTCTAGTTAAACTCCCTGCTGCAATCCCAGGGGTCAGCAATGGAGTTACAGGGCTGGCCCCTGTGGAAGATTCTGTGGTGATGGGGTGGGTACTAAGGAGGGCAATTGATATGGGGAAAGGGGGAGTTTGGACAGCAGGGTGCGGAGCTGGGAGAACCAGCTGGAACATCCTGCAAAGGGCTTGGAGGTGGCTGGCAGCCATAGGGCACAGGGGAAGAACTGTGGGGACTTGGGTCAGCAAGCCGGAGAGGCCAGGAGCCATCCAAGGGGACTTGAAGGTTCCATGACAGTGATGCTGTTGACAGTAATGAGGACGTTAGGTGGGGCTGCGGGAGAAGGTGGGGACTGGGGATGAAGGGGAATTATGAGTTTACTTTTAACTCTGCCCGGACTTAAGGTAGAAATGCCAAACAGACCAGTGGGGTGATGCGGCATGGGACCAGTTCTTAGGACAAAGGTCAGAGCCGGAGATGTGTTTTAACTTTTTTCCCCCGTAGGACTTGGGCCCTTAGGGGAGGAACTGAACTATGCTGAGCACCCACTATGTTGTAAGGAGTGTACCAGGAGCTCACGTCCCTTCCCAGCAGCTGCATGAAGAAGCACCGTTATCCAGTTTTACAGACGGCCAAACAGTCTAGTGAGTGACCTTCCAGGGCCATGCAGAGTAAGGGAAGGCAAGCTCAGCCTTGCCCCAGTGCTACCAGACCTCCAAGTTCACTGCTGGGGACACCAAGCCCATGCTTTTGATGTGGGACCTGGTGGGGGCGCAGAGGGCCTAGGCTTTCCTGTCCCAATCTGGGGTGCCTGGGAGAACTGAGAGCCACCTCTCTTAGTACAAGACCAGGGAATTTCCTCCACTGGCCCATGCTTGGCTGCATACAAATGTCAACTTGAAAGCATTCCGGTTCCTGTAGGTAGGTAAAAATGTATTCTCTCAGCAAACCCTTTTGAATTGGGAGCCAGCTCTAAAATTGGAACCCTTTCGGGTTGGGGTGGCGCCATGTTGGTTTCTGCTCCCCTGACTCCTTACCCTGTGGCTTGCAGGGGAGGTGGGTATGCTCTGGGGTGAGCGGAGGCCCAGGGTGGGGACTCCAGGAGGAAAGGGCCCTCTAGGCCTTCCAGCCATGCCTTCTCTCCAGCCCTCCTGCCCTGCAAGGAGCTGCTGATGAACCTGTTTGCAAAAGCTCTAAATGCTCACCCTGCTGTTCAGATCATTTTGGTAATTCTGGTTTGTGGTGGGAGCCAGGAAAGTAGCACTTAGGCCCCAGTAAGGCCTCTGCCTATGGAGAGAGAGATTTCCATAAGGAAGAAGTCTTCAGTTTTCAGCAGCTCTTTCTGCAGAGATTGAGGGCAGGGCTCCTAGGGTATGAAACTGATCACGTGTGTGCCTATTATGCATATGTGCATGTGTGTATATGTGTACCCACATGTGCATTTGTGTTTCTGTGCCTGTGTGTGCCTGAAAATGCTTGATCTGTCGCTGGACATGATGGGATCTGTACGTGATTCTGGGAGAGAGACAATGTGAGCCTGCTTGGGGATGTAAGGTGTGCGCATACAGGCCATACAGTTGTGTCTGTGAGTGTGCGCCTTGTTACTGATGTCTGCCCATCTGTGTGTGTACATGTGAATATGTTTGAGAAGATGAATCCCGAGATTGCCTCATTGTGTCCAGGATGCGTGTGGTATTGTGTATTTGTGTGTGTGCATGTACATGTGCTGTCACATGGAAAGCTTTAAACTGAAAACACAGACCAGGCCCGGTGCGGTGGCTCACCTCTGTAATCCCAGAACTTTGGGAGGCCAAGGCAGGCAGATCACTTGAGGTTAGGAGCTTGAGACCAGCCTGACCAACATGGAGAAACCCTGTCTACTAAAATACGAAAATTAGCTGGGCGCAGGGGTACAAGCCTGTAATCCCAGCTACATGGGAGGCTGAGGCAGGAGAATCACTTGAACTCGGGAGGCGGAGGTTGCAGTGAGCAACCCACCACTGCTGCAGCCTGAGTGACACAGTGAGACTCCATCTCAAAAAAAAAAAAAAAAAAAAAAGAAAAGAAAGAAAGAAAGAAAAGAAAACACCTGAAGAAAGAGACTGTCATGAACAAGAGTGGTGGTGTCAGTCCAGACAGGCTCCTTGGAGGAGGTGGTTTCTGAGACCTGTACTCAGCCATACCTCCAAAACTGGCTTCCCTGAGCTCTGTGCCACTGCCCTTTGGAGTCAAATCAGCCAGGAGCCAGGACTCAGCAGGCCTCTGCTAGGGAGCTGCAGTGGGGATACCCACACCAGGTGGGACCTCAGAATGGCCTGGAGGCCTGTGTTCTGAGCCATCACTGCAGTCTCTGTCTTCAGCCACAGCCCAGCCCAGCCCTGGACTGGCCCCAGGGTCTCTCTCTGGAAATGGTAGTATGGGTGTGCTGAGGCCCCTTATTTTCTGACTCAGGTGGCAGCCCAGTGGCCAAGGAGAATACCCACACCTTTTCATCTTCTATCAGGAGCCACTGACCAATGGACAGAACCACCATGGGACTGTCAAAGCCACTCTGTTGAGTTTTTGCTCTTTAATAAGAAAAAATAGTGTGGCATTCATCCACTTTAAAAATGAAAAACGGTGAACATAAAACTTGATTTAATAAAGACACCAAATAATAAAATATTCTTCCATTCTGTGTTATGGTAATTGAAGGGAGAGAGACGAAAGGGTGGGTGGGTGGGGCACAAAAGAGAGAGAGAATGGTGGGGTGTGGGATTGCAGCCCAGAGAGAGACAAGGACATGAAAGAGGTGCTGGGAAGGTCAGAGCGCTGGGAGGGTCAGAGGTATGGAGAGTAAAGAGGGAGAAGTGGATACAGGTCCCCAGGCACTCAGAGGACCCCGGTGTCTGCAGGAACCAATAACAATGGAGGAACTTCCAGGGGCTGGCAGTGGCTATGCTTGACATCTGTTTTGCCACATCCTCTCAATAGTCCCAAAAGCTATTACAGGAAAGACACGTGGAGTGCAGCGAGCTTCAGTAACTTGTCTGAGTCCTCAGCTAGACTGCCTTCTGACCTTGGTCTCTCTGACCCTGACCCAGATCTCTCTTACTGGCAGCCTGGGCTCATGCCAGGCACTCGGCACCTCGCTCAGCCTCAGGTGTCCACACCCCACACTTCTCTGCAGCTTCCCCTGGGCCTTCTTCCTACACTCTTCCTCTCCCACAGGCCTGCACTCTGCCCCTTTCACAGGACCCCAGGCCCAAGCTGCCTCCAGGCCCTCTCCTACCCATTCTTCCACCTGCCCCAGGTTCCACCACTGGCTTCACTGAGTCACACCCATGCCTTTTAGCCTGAAATGCCCATGGGGACTATGTGGGTTTGTACAAAGCCAATGGGAGCCTTAGAAGAAGGTCTAGCAGTGTCAGTGAAAGTTCCCAGAGGAGCTGATGTTTGAGCTTGGAGCCTGCAGGCCTGTGAAGGTCTGAGCACATTCCAGGTGGAGGAAACAGCTCATACAAAGGCAAGGAGGGTGATATGGTTTGGCTGTGTCCCCCACCCTGCATCCTAGCTGCTCCAGCGGGGCTGAAGGGGCCAACATAGAGCTCCAGCCATGGCTTGAGAGGACGCAGGGCTCAAGCCTTGGGGCTTTCACGTGGTATTGAGCCTGTGAGTGCACAGAAGTCAAGAATTGAGGTTTGGGAACCTCCACCTAGATTGCAGAAGATGTATGAAAATGCACGGATGTCCAGGCAGAAGTTTGCTGTAGGGGTGGGGCCCTCATGGAGAACCTCTGCTAGGGCAGTGCGGAAGGTAAATGTAGGGTTGGAGCCTCCACACAGAGTTCCTATTGGGGCACTGCCTAGTGTAGCTGTGAGAAGAGGGCTACTGTCCTCTAGACCCCAGAATGGTAGATCCACTGACAGCTTGCACCATGCACCTGGAAAAGCCGCAGACACTCAACATAGCCAATGAAAGCAGCGGGAAGGGAGGCTGTACCCTGCAAAGCCCCCAGGATGGAGCTGCCCAAGACCATGGAAACCTATCTCGTGCATCAGCATGACCTGGATGTGAGACATGGAGTCAAGGGAGATCATTTTGGTGCTCTAAGATTTGACAGTCCTGCTGGATTTTGGACTTGCATGGGGCTTGTAGCACCTTTGTTTTGGCCAATTTCTCCCATTTGGAATGGCTGCATTTACCCAATTCCTGTATCCCTGTTGTATTTAGGAAGTAGATAACTTGCTTTTGATTTTACAGGCTCACAGGCAGAAGGGACTTGCCTTGTCTCAGATGAGACTTTGGACTGTGGACTTTTGAGTTAATGCTGAAATGAACTAAGACTTTGGGGGACTGTTGGGAAGGCATGATTGGTTTTGAAACGTGAGGACATGAGATTTGGGAGGGGTGAGGAGTGGGATGATATGATTTGGCTCTGTCCCCACCCCAAATCTCACCCTGAATTCCCACGTGTTGTGGGAGGAATCTGGTGGGAGGTAACTGGATTATGGGGGCAGGTTTTTCCTGTGCTGTTCTCCTAATAGTGAATAAGTCTCATGAGGTCTGATGGTTTTAAAAATGGGAGTTTTCCTGCATAAGCTCTCTCTTTGCCTGCCACCATCCACAAAAGAGATGACTTGTTCCTCCTTGTCTTCCGCCATGATTGTGAGGCTTCTGCAACCACGTGGAACTGTGAGTTCTGCATTAAACTTTCCTTTGCAAATTGCCCAGGCTCGGGTGTGTCTTTATCAGCAGCATGAAAACAGACTAATATAGAGGGTGAGAGACTGCGTGCAATGTGGCCCCAGCAGGACATGGGTAGGTAGGGGACTGGGATAAGGCTGGCGGGGAGGCAGGCACCCCCAAGACAAGACCACCCTGCCCTGTTTGTGTTCTCCGGAATTAGTCCAGGTGCTTTACACCTGGCTGTGGATCTTTGCTCAAGGTGGGCACAGGAGCAGGATGCAGATGCACACATGAAGCTGTGTAGGCTGCAGTGCCTCCCCTTAAGTGGCAGGACCGCAGGCTCCAAGATGGCACACAGTGTGCCCAACTTGTTCAATGTGGCCTGACACAGAGTAGGAGTTCAGGAGAGACCTGTCAAGAGTCTGGGCGCGGTGGCTCACGGCTTTAATACCAGCACTTTGGGAGGCTGAGGTGGGCAGATCATGCAGTCAGGAGTTTGAGACTAGCCTGACCAACATGGTGAAACCCCGTCTCTACTAACAATACAAAAATTAGCTGGATGTGGTGGCATGCATCTGTAATACCAGCTACTCAGGAGGTTGATGAAGAATTGCTTGAACTCAGGAGATGGAGGTTGTAATGAGCCAAGATTGCGCTACTGAACTCCAGGCTGGGTGACAAAGAAGTGTCTCAAAAAAAAAAGACCTGTCATGTAAGTGTCCCTTCGAGGTATAAGCAAAAGGGCAGATCAGGGACCCTGAAAACTCAGCCCATGTGAGAGAATGTCATTGGTGCTGAAGAAGGGCTGGTCAGTGGTCACCTCTGAGTGTGGAGCTGAGCAGTACTGGGCCATCTGGATTCCAGCAGAGCCATTAGTTGTTGCCTTCTTAGTTATTTATTTCTGAGACAGGGTCTTGCTCTGTCACCCAGGCTTGAGCGCAGTGGCGGGATTATAGCTCACTGTAGTCTCAAACTCCCAGGCTCAAATGATCCTTCCTCCACAGCCTCCCAAATAGCTGGGACTGCGCACCACCATGCCTGACTAATTTTTGTAGAGACAGGGTCTCACTATGTTGCCCAGGCTGGTCTTATACTCCTGGCCTCAAATGATCCTCATACTTTGGCCTCCCAGAGTGCTGGAATTATAAGCATGAGCCCTCTGTGCCCAGACAGTTGTTGCCTTTTATTTTTTTTGAGATGGAGTGTCACTTTGTCACCCAGGCTGGAGTGCAGTGGCACAATCTTGGCTCACTGCAACCTCCACCTCCCTGGTTCAACCAATTCCCCTGCCTCAGCCTCCTGAGTAGCTGGGATTACAGGTGCAAGTCAGCACGCCCAGCTAATTTTTTTGTATTTTTTGAGACTGGTCTCGAACTCCTGACCTCAGGCAATCTCCCCACCTCGGCCTCCCAAAGTGCTGGGATTACAGGTGTGAGTTACTGTGCCCGGCAGTTGTTGCCTTTTAATCTGCAGCTGCCTGTTTCTAGTTGCTCAGCTTTACCTGCTCAAGGCCCCTTTGCAATCTCTGGCCACCGCCACCATGGACACTAAACATTTGATCCAGGGATGGAGTCTCAGGGGGCTTCAGAGACCTACGGGCTCTGGGCAAGCATCACTTTCTCACTGCTAAGCCAGGGACCTCCCCTGACACTGGCACCCACCAGCTGCACAAGAACCAGCCTGCTGAGCACAACCTGTGAGCAAGGCCTTCTGCAGACCCCTTCAAGTGGAGAAGCTCCTGAGCAGTGGGATCCCCCAGTTAATACCACAAGTGAGCACTTACCATGTGCCAGGCCCCATTCTAGCCCTTCATAAGGCAAGCAGGGTGGTACTACTGATATCATCCCCATAATGAGGACAGATGAGGAAACTGAGGTCCAGATAGGTGAAATCACTTGCCCAAAGCTATGCATCTTGTCTGCTCAGAGCCTGTCGGGAGGCAGGCCGGGCTGTTGCAGAGCTATGCTCTTCATGCCAGCAGGGTTCTGGGCAGGGAAGGCTCCTCTGCTGGCTTGACACTGGGTTCTGTACAGGCACCTGCAGATGTGTGGGTGAGTTCAGGAGCACCACCAGTGGAACAGAGTGGGGGATGGGATTTGTAGCCAGATACCTACTGTCCATTATTGAATCTCAGTTCTAATACATGGAGCTATGTGATTGCGACAAAATCCCCTACCCTTGCCGGGTCTCCGTGGGGTTTATTCACATATGAGCCTCTTATCTTTTTTTTTTTTTTTTTTTGAGTTGGAGTCTCTGTTGCCCAGGTTGGAGTGCAGTGGCACAATCTCAGCTCACTGCAACCTCCGCCTCCCAGGTTCAAGTCATTCTCCTGCCTCAGCCTCCCGAGTAGCTGGGACTATAGGCATGTGCCACCATGCCCGGCTAATTTTTGTATTTTTTAATAGAAACGGGGTTTCGCCATTTGGACAGGCTGATCTCAAACTCCTGACCTCATGATCCGCCTGCCTGGCTTTTAAAGTGCTGGGATTACAAACATGAACCACCGTGCCCAAGCCTGTTATCTTTGTCCTTGCGGGGTTGTGAGGGTCAAGGAAGGCACATGTTATAAAACAAGACCTAGCACAGTCATGGTCTGTAGTAGGTGTTCATTAAACTCTAGTTACTTTTAGCAGCACCCCCCACCCCCCACTCATGTTGGAGCCCCCAGCAATGCTGGACATACATTAAGCTTTGGCAATTCTGCTTGTGAAGGCCATTCATACAGGAAAGCCAGTTGTCATTTGTACAGGTACTTTGGAGTTTCCACAGGGGTGTTGATCTTTGCAAGTGTTGCATTTTCTGCCCTGGATCTGGCTCAGCAAACATATCAACCCAAAGGGCAGAGTTAAACCAAGAGCTAAACTTCGGTGTGGAGAGTTAGAGACACACCAGGAGGAAAGTCGTGAAATGGAGTTTTTGGTTGTGCCTGCTGCTCCCCGTAGCTCTGCCTGGTGCATCCCGCTGCCTGACTGGTTCCCTGCTCCTCCAGGGAAGCTAGGGTGGGGTTTGGCAGGCTGGCTAGGCTGGCAAGCCTGGGGTCACCGCAGGCAGCCGCCTCATTAGCGAAGTTATTTAGACTTTTGTGTTAATGACTTCCGAAGACAGCACTCCTCCTGTCTTGAATATGCAAATCAAGAGCCTTGGCTGTTAACAAAATTAGCCACCTCGTTTACAACTGCACCCCCTACTCAGCTGCTGGGTGTGGCTTGGACCAGTGCCCCGGCCCCACCCAAATATGAAGGCGGGGAGGTGGACCGGCCCTGTGGCTCCCCTCTGCTTTATTCTGGCCTCTTTCCTTCCTAAGGGGTCACTCCTGCTCATCAAGGACATTTTAAGTGGCTTTTAAAGCCTTTCCTCCAGCCTCAATGGGAAGACTACCCTCGGAGATGCCCAGCCAGGGGGAGCAACCTGGCCCATTAGAGCTGTTCTAGCGGCAGACCCTGCTGGGGAGGCGTTAGGGAGGGGAGTGGGTGATTCCTTCCCAGCGCTCGAGAGTACTGGGAAGACAGAGGCAGGAGGGGGAGGCCAAAGAAGCTTCAGAGAGTGCCTGGGGGCACTGAGGCCAGGCCAAGAGGCTGCTGGAGCAGGGAAGTGAACAGTCAAGGAGCCCCGTGGTCTGACCCCCACCGGGTCCTGTGGTCCAGCCTGTACTGATGGAGGCTGTCCCTTGGTCTTGGTGAAATGAGCAAAGGGCCCAGGGCAGATCAGGGGAGGAGGACTGTGAGGAGGCATAGACAGCCTGGTCACATCCCAGCCCTGCCATCAACCTGACCCACAGGGACCAGTACAGATCTTCAACTTGGCGTCCGAGGTACAGGCTCCCCAGCCCAGACGCCCTGACCAGCTCCAGCTCCAGCTCCAGCTCTGAGATTTGTTTGTTCCAGCCCTGCTCCTTCTCCTCCTCCTCCTCTCACCAAATGGCATTTAAATGTTAATCAAGTCAGGGTTGCCGACGCACCACTCCTGGGCGGCAGCCGAAGGTCAAGGCCAAGCCTGGGAGGCAGCCCCCACCTCTTCTGGGATTGGTGATTCTGCAGCCTTGTTAGCTCCTGGCTTGGGGCTGGCCAGATGTGGGGCTCCTAGGACAAAGCAGGACAAGGACAGGGTTGAGGGGTTCGAGTACGGGCTAGGTGCAGTCAGAGAGCACCGTGCACACGCTGCCCAGCTGGGCATCCTTCTGCTAGGACACGGGGAAGGTCACCGGGCTGCTGCAGCCTGGGACGCAGGCTTGCTCTGGACTTCTCTGTGGGTCCCCTAGCTTGAACAGGTCCCTGGGGCGCCTGATGGCTTCCCTGCCCACACTGAGCTCTCTGAACCTTCCTCCCCATCCTGTGTCGACTGTGGCCTTTCCTTCCATCTCTCGCCGGGCACCTGCTCTCACCTCGGCTCTCCCTGAGGATCTGCTGCCTCTTGGGACCTCCCTCCCTTCTCAATCTGACAAATCTGCTCACATATTTGCACACCTCAGTTCAGGGGTCAGGTGGTCAGGTGCTGGTTTGGGCAGCTTCCTGGTCTGCACCACAGAGATGCTGTCCCCTCACAGGCCCCTCAGGAGATAACAGGAAGGACCCTGGCACATAGTAGGCCATTTCTAGATTCTTCTGGTTTCTTGCTTGCTTTTCTCCTCTGATTCTCCCTGAGACTCATTTCTCCCACTTTCTCCTCCCTGTCTGTCTTGGGCACACCTGTGCAGAGAATTCACCCCAGGCACCTGGCTGAGCAAAGACCCTCCTGGTGCAAGACTTCTGAGAGGGCCTTGGGGCCTGTGTGGGGAGGGGACGAGGGTGGGTGAGGTTAGGAGGTGCTGAGTAGGCTTTCGTGCTAAAAAATATGCCATTAGTAGCCTCCCGACAAAGGAAGAAACTTCCCATCCAGGCAATATTTTCATGTACAGAAATGTATCATCTACCAGGACACAGACAAGAAATAGGAAGGGAGGAAATGTTTTTCCAGGTATCCGAAATGAACATGATGAAAATAAGTACAAACATTCTTCATGCGAGAGACTTCTCAGGCCTTCTCTTAGAGGCTTACAACTCTTACTTTAGGCAGAATTCTAACCCTATTGATGCTGCGGGGTCCTAGCCCACAAAATCGAGATGCAATGAGGGGTGACAGGTGGCAGATGTCACTAGAGAGTTATGCTTGTAGAAGTAGAACTTGTCAGCTGCCAGCCACCTTACTTACAGGAAGATGATAGAAAGAACCTTTGGTGTCATAGGGTATGGGTTTTCAGGGACCTGAATGATCCTTGGTTAATCAAAGCACATTATTTAGCACGGCGTCTTCATAACTGGGATTGCAGGCTATGAGCTTGCTGTCCTGCGCTGGGCTGGACCTTTGAGGAGGCCCCTGGAGAGTGCCTGGTCCCTTTTATGCACGTGCCCTTCCCTCCCACCTCTGTGCCTTTCTCTGCCCCACTCCAGCCCCTGTCTTCTTCTTTTTTTTTTTTTTTTTTGAGACAGAGTCTTGCTCTGTCACCAGGCTGAAGTGCAGTGGTGCGATCTCGGCTCACTGCAACCTCCGACTCCCTGGTTCAAGTGATTCTCCTACCTCAGCCTCCCAAGTAGCTGAGATTATAGGCACGTGCTACCACGTCCAGCTAATTTTTGTATTTTTAGTGGAGTTGGGGTTTCACCATATTGGCCAGGATGGTCTCGATCTCCTGATCTCGTGATCCACCTGCCTCAGCCTCCCAAAGTGCTGGGATTACAGGCGTGAGCCACCACGCCCAGCCCACTCCAGCCCCTGTCAGGACCTGGGCACTCTCTGGCCGCCTCTGCTTGGTCCTCGATGCGCCCACGTGTCTGCAGTGAGGTGGCCAGTGGTGGGGACTGACAGGTGGGGACCACATCTATCTCTGTGTCTTTAGGAACCTATTGCTTCTAAGACCCAGGGGCCCTCTGGGGAGAGCCCTGAGAAAAGGGATATGGGCACAGCCTCTTTGCCTGGTGGAGGTCTTTGTTCTAGGCAATACTTCATCCTCGGATTCCTTTAAATAGGAATGTTTCCAGGGGATTTCCAATGAGGCACGAAGTGAGCTTCAGTTTGCACTTAGGCTTGGGGAGTAGCCAGTGGGTGCCCATGCCCCATCCCTTGCCAGCCTACCTCCCTCCCTCCTGCGCTGCTGTCTCTCCTCTCCCCTTACCACCAGCTTCTCTACAGGCACAATGTTCTTGGTTTTTGCTCTGTTTCTCAACCCAAGGTCCTTTCCCCCAAGGCAGGAAAAATGACAAGTGTCCTTTCACTTCTCCCTGGCAGCCACCTCAGGAATTGGCCCCATTCCCAGCCTGGGCTCTAGATCATACCCTGAAATGTCAGGCACTCAGACCGGGACTGGGGAAGAGAGCATGGAACACAAGGATCTCAAGAAAGTAATCTGAGGATCTGGCACTGGGGCTCCAGGCTCCAGGCTGTGGTCTGGAGGTGTGGCTGTGGTCTAGAGGCGTGGCTGTGGTCTGGAGGTGTGGCTGTGGTCTAGAGGTGTGGCTGTGGTTTGCAACCATGAGCCTGGATGGTGTTTCTCATGGGGCTCCATCTCCCTGTGGACTCCGAACTCAGCAGGGCACACTGTCTACCAGGCCCAGGTGTCTACTCAGTCCATGGAGAGGATTTGCCCAATCATTTCTGGTTGGGCCTCAAGAGCTTAGAATTAGGAAGAGAAACAGACTGCTCATAGTAGAACAAGACTCAAATGCTCTCATCATAAGGTCTTCCAAAGCTAAATGTGAATGATTTCTCTGCAGTTCAGTGGTGGGGTATGGGAAGATAGGAGGAAAAGAAGACAGAACCTCTGCCCTGTGTAGACTGGAGGGAGAGGCAGAGAAAGCTGTAGCAGTGACTGTGAAGCCGGAGATGGGCAGACAACGGGTGCTAGAGGAGGTAGGAGAGAGGGAAGGTCGGCAGGGACCAGGACAGTTACAAAAAGTCTCCTGGTATGGTGGGAATCTGGCTAGGTCTTAAAGGAAGGGGAATATTTGAGAAGATGGCAATGATGGGAGAGGTTGCTGGAAGAATGATTTATAGGGTAGGATGGGAGACAGCAGAGAATGATCTTACTGAAGTAAGGGGTGGGTGCTGAGCAAAAGGGACTTAAAGGGAGAGGAAGAGTAAGGCTAGAATACCAAGGGCCTTGAAGGCGCAACACAAAGACAATAGGCAGCCGCTGCAGGTTCTTGAGCAGGGGGAGGAGCCCACGGAAGGTAGCAGTGGGGTCTCAAGCACCCTCAGAGTTGGGCAATGAAGAGTTGATTGAGCCCTTTCTCAACACCCTTCTACCAAGCCCAATGGGGTGAATGTAATCAAACCTCATTCGAAGGGAGAGCATGTCCCCCAACCCCCTATGAATTGAGGTTGGGAGCCAAGGACTGGGAAGGGATCTGGATGAGGCAGAGGAGAGAATTTCTTCACAGATCCCTGAAGGTGGAGGGGAAAATTTTTTTTTTTTTTTTGAGACAGAGTCTCGCTCTTTACCCAGGCTGGAGTGCAATGGCATGATCGCAGCTCCTTGCAACCTCTGCCTCCTGGATTAAAGCGATTCTCCTGCCTCATCCTCCCTAATAGTTGCGATTACAGGTGCCCCCCACCATGTCCAGCTGATTTTTGTATTTTTAGTAGAGATGAGGTTTTGCCATGTTGGTCAGGCTGGTCTCGAACTCCTGACCTCATGATTTGCCCACCTCGGCCTCCCAAAGTGCTGGGATTACAGGCATGAGCCACCGCATCGGGTCTGGATGGGGCAAATTTAAAACTAAGTCAACAGCTGAATACCAGATCAACCCTTGAAAGATGATGGACATAGTACAATATGGACATAGTGTTCATACGTTACGCGAACAATAGTAAAATCCTGCCTCTGGGCCTAGATAGTCAATTGAGTGATCAGGAACAAGGAACTCCTATCAACAGTGATTTGTGTGAACATGACCTGGACGTTTCAGTAGGAATTTAGAGGGAGGTAGGTTTTAGCTCAGCCTGAGGAAGAAGTCTTTTAACTCTTAAGACTGACCACGGCCGGGTGTGGTGGCTCACGCCTGTAATCCCAGCACTTTGGGAAGCCGAGGCGGGTGGATCACCTGAGGTCAGGAGTTTGAGACCATCCTGACCAACAGGGAAAAACCCCATCTCTACTAAAAAATACAAAATCTGCCAGATGTGGTGGCACATGCCTGTAATCCCAGCTACTCAGGGGGCTGAGGCAGGAGAATCACTTGAACCCGGGAGGCTGAGGTTGCAGTGAGCTGAGATGTGCCATTGCACTCCAGCCTGGGCAACAAGAGTGAAACTACATCTCAAAAAATAAAATAAAATAAAATGAAAAAGAAAAAGACTGATCATGAAATAGAACATCTTGAAAAGGCCGTGATCTTTGTCACTGGAGATGTTCACGAAGGAGAGGTAGTACTTATCACCATGTTCTCCTACCCTGTGTACACCGTGCTGCAGAGGATGGTGTCTGCTTTCTCAGACCAGAGCCTGAGGCACTCAGTAGGGTAGGAATGGGGCTGGAAAAGCTGTAGAGCGGCCCTGGAAAGCTGCTATTGCACAGAGCAGCAGTGGGGCCAGGTCTGCATTGCCACTGTAGTTATGCATAACATCCACAAAGACACTCAAGCCTCCCCCCAGAGGTCAGCTCTACTGTGTCCAGGCCCTTGCTTTTCATCTCCATTTGCCAGCTCCAAACCTCACGCAAGTCCCACAGGATGGCCTCTATTCCATTTCTGCAGACAAAGTACTCAGGCTGAGAGGTGGGTGGCTCATCTGGTCAGGAGACGTGCAGGGGCTGCGCTGTGTCTGACTCAGACCCCATTCTTCCCCACACTCCTATCTGGGGCCCTTGTCTGGTCCTCTCCCCTGCTCAGTGGGACCTGAGGCTTGGTTACAGTGGAGATGGAGCCTGGGAGAATGTGGAGTTTCTCATCTGCATACGAAGCCCCTAGTCTCCATTAGACAAGGAGAGTCAGGGAGGGAGGCAACACCGCTATCATTGGAAGACAAGGAGATCGGGCTTTGAGAGGGTAAGCAGCATCGCTGGGATCACAGAACATCTGGATTTGAATCCCAGACCTGTCGGACTTCCACACTTCTATTCTTCCCACTACACGCAGAGCCTCCCTGTCTGGGTGGAGCCCTCCGCTCCCATCCTACCCTCCTCACTTCTCTCTGCTTCTGCCCATCTCCGCATGCCCCCTGGAGCTCCTCTGGGTGGCCTCTTCTTGGTTTCTCATTTAAGAGATACTTACAGAAAACACCATTGAAAAAGCCAAGCTCTGTGGGATCATGTTGAAAAGGAGTGGGAGGCTGGGGAGGCTGTTCTCCCAGAACCCTTCACCTGGCTTTAGAGGTGAGATCTGGGAGAAGAAACTTGGCAAGCCATAGGGCCAGCACCCACCTGAGGAGGGGGCATTGCAGGGCTCATGTGCTAGGGTCGTTGCAGGAGGAAGAGGAGGAGCTAGGGCTCAGGTGGTGGTGGTAGTGGTGGCGGCGGTGGCTACCTGGAGGAGGTGTGATGAGAGAGATGGAGAGCACAGGGCAGGTGGACAAGAAAGGAAGCAGCGTTAGTCAGAGAGCGGGTGGGGAATGATGCAACAGCCAGACTGGAGGCAGACATGGGGGAGTGGGGAGATGCCGCTGGAAAGAGTTCGTTTGCGGGCAGGAGCTGTGGGTTCCTGAGTCTCTGCTTGATTCTCCCAGCCCCGAGAGGATGCAGTGGGTTCCTGAGCTGGGGCAGGGTGTGGGTGGGGAAGACAGAGGGAAAGGATGCTCCCAGAGGGGAGGCCTTTCTTGTCCTGCATGAGATGCTTGGGACAGAAAGGACAGGAAAGCCACAGCTGACTTTTCCTAAGGAGCGCTGGTGTTGGGTGCCTGGCAGGTGCAACGTGCAGGATGGTCTCTACCTTCCTGTGCCGCCGTAGGAACACAGGAGTGGAGGAAGGAAAAATGCAAATCAGGTCCGGGAGACTGTTTTTTTTTTTCTTAAAGAGAGAAGAGAACGAAAGCACAAGTGACATTTGGAGCCATAATACCTTAAAGTCAATATCATTACCTCTGATATTTACTGTCAGCTCCGTGGCGCCGGCGAAGTGGGAAGTTCATCCATCTCTCCTTACGCTGCTGCGTTGCCAAGAGTGTCCCTCTCCCCACCCTTCCTTTGTGCGACTCCAGTTAATTGTTTGGCTGTGTGAGCACCCCCCACACCCAGCCAGTCTTCCAGCAGAGTCGGGGGAGGGTGGGCTTGCTGAGGAGGCCGGCACGGTGCCTTGCAGCCCCGGGACTCGGGCCAGGGAGATGGGAGGAGAAGCAGCGCTGGGTGTAAAGAGCCAGGTTCCAGCACCAACCTGAACCTCAGTGACTCCATCTGTGGAGGAGACCTGGGTATGGTGACACTGTATGTGACTTGGGTAGATTGACACTATCCATGTCCCAGCTATGTCAGGATACAGGCATTCATTCATGTATTCATCAATCCTTCAGGTGAGAACTCAGCCTTCTCCTACCCGAAAGCCCAACTTTGTGAGGCTTTGGTTTCCTCTGAGCACAATATGGAGAAATCCACCACCTGACCTCATCTCCCTCTTCAGCCCCGTCCTTCCCTCCTCCCTGCCGTCTCCCTACTCTAGACCACAGCTCAGGGGAAATTCTCTTCATCCCCTGTTGCCTGTCAGCCCTCGGCCTTGATCCTCCCCACAATGATGAGACAGCACACAGCAGGGGGCTGGTGGCTCCTCAGGGAGTGGGGAGGGCCCTGTCTCCCTCCCGCTTGGTTCCTGGCTGGCCTTCCCTCCCACTGCCCATGCCAAGGTCCCCGTCCCATCTTGGCAGCTGCTGTCTCTGACCGAACCTCTTCCCAGGGGCCTGGTTTGATTTAGAATCCAATTTTCTGCCATAAACTTCCTCCTTCTCTGTGTTGGCGGTGAGCCTCTGTCACTTTCAGCCAGCGAAGTCATTTTTCCAGCCTGACCCCAGGGTTTGGGGCCACCTCAGCGTGCAAGGAGCAGATAGCTACAGCACCCTCCTCCCCTTCCACACAAGTGCGTGAGCCCAGGTCTGTCTAGCCTGTGTCCCTACGGAACAGCCCCGTGCACACACAGGTGAGCTGCTCATGCATACCTGTATAGTCAGTCCATGCCTGTGGCTGAGCAGGTGGGCATGCATTTGTGTGCAAACATGAGGACCTGGGTGAACACCTGGGCATCCCCTGTTTGGGGGAGATGTGTGCTCCTGGTGCATACCAGCCTGCACACATGACCACACTGGCATTGTAAACCTCCAGGGTGTCTGCCTTCTGGGGGCTGGGTGCTTGCTTGGGTAGCTCTAAGGTGGATTCCAGAATGGGGAGGGGAGGAAGGAGCAAGCTGATAAGGTTCATGTTGAGATGCTTCCCCAGGGAGATGCAAACCTCCTGCCCCCAGGCCCTCCCAGTATCCAAAAGGCCAACGCTCTTTTTCCTCTTCCTCATTCACGGCCTCCACCATGGGGCTCCCAACACCCGAACATATAAACGTATAACTGTCTTTCCCAGAACACTGCAGTGTATGGGGGAGCAGTGGAGTCTGGGCTCTCCTCCAGGATCTACTGGGACCCAGATCCTCTCCCAGTCATTGCCTCCAGGGCCTCCTTGCCCCCAGTTCACTGTGGCTACAGTATCTTCTGGGTCTTTGGAGGAACCTATGAGTGGCTCTGGGGACCACTTGTCACCTTTGCTCAGGTGGGTGAGGGATGTAGGGATGGCTCCCCGGGCTTTCTTTTCTTTTCTTTTTGGAGATGGAGTCTTGCTTTGTTGCCCGGGCTGGAGTGCAGGGGCGCGATCTTGGTTCATCACAACCTCCACCTTCCAGTTTCAAGCAATTCTCCTGCCTCGGCCTCCCAAGTAGCTAGGATTACAGGTGCCCACCACCACGCCCAACTGATTTTGGGATTTTTAGTAGAGACGGGGTTTCACCATGTTGGCTAGGCTGGTCTTGAGCTCCTGACCTTGTAATTCACCCGCCTTGGCCTCCCAAAGTGCTGGGATTACAGGCGTGAGCCACTGCACCTGGCCAGCTCCTGGGTTTTCTGAGCCTCAACATCCATCTGTCCACACCCTCTCTCCCTGTTATACTTAAGGGCCAGGCACATTGAAAGAATTTACAATTCTTTAGACACTCTGGAATTGCTCCCTTCCTCCCTAGTTTCACCATCTCTGCCCTCGTTCCTTATAGTGCTATACCTACACTTGATTCCACCACTCAGCAACTCAAAGACATGCTATGGCTCCCCAGTGCCAAAGGATTCGCTTTAAATCCTATGGACTGGAATTCACAGTTGGTCCCAGTGACTCTCCTAGCATCACTGCTTTCTCTAACCCCATTTACTTCCTGTTCTAGCCAGGCCGGGCCATGTGCTCATCGCTGTGTTCATATTCTCTGTGCCCAGCCAGCACAGCAGATCCCAAGAGATGCTGCCCAGAAAATGTTCCTGTGCACTGTGCCCTCTGCATGAGAGCCGTGCCTGTCTCCTCCTTGCTCTGGGGCCTTGGGCTGTGCAAACTGCAGAAAGCCGAAGCTCCCCTCTTCACCTTTGCTGAGCTGGCACTGCAAAAACCTTTGCTCTCTCTCCCCAGAACCCAGCCTGGTCCTCTGGCTTGCCTCAGCCCAGTGTTCCTCTAAAGCAGAGGCACCTACAGCCTGAAGCCACGGGGTCAGGGACAGAGAGATTCAGCAAGCAAGAGACCCCCCAGACTGTTCCCAGCTCCCCAATCCAATAGGTGCTATCCCACAAAGATTCTCTGGTCTTAGTGTCCTTTTATTCCTCCTGAGGGGACCAGTTGCCCTGCTTTCCCGAGCCCGAGGAGAAGGAGGAGAGGATGGCTGCCTCTTTGCCTGGATGGGGCAATTTTCCCAGGCTTACATTACTCAGATCCCTTCTACTGCTCAGAAATGGAGGGCTCCACTCTTACCACCTCGGTCTTGGGTCTTACTGGAATCATTACTCTTAGAAGGGAATAGCAGAATGGAGATGCCTTGCAATCTCCAGACCCAGAAGGAAGCACAGAACCCAGATGCCTCTACAAGGGAGCTTTGAGGCTATCCAGCCTCCCCACATCCTGACCGCAATCCCACTTGATGACTCTGCTTTAAGGCATCCCATTTATCTGCCTATGGTAATCTAACCCCACGCCAGTGGCCACATACTCCCTGCACAGCAATGAAAAGTAGCATGCTTTTCATGTTTGCCTAAAGTCTGACTGCTGGTGCTTTCCACAGGTGGCCCTCCTGTCATCCTTTGGAGCCACAGGAAACAAGCCTTTTCCTTAGGACGGCCCCTTTGCCCAGTTGGCCCCCTCCTCAGCTTCACAGTGCTGGCTCTGTAACCATGAGTCACGTGTCAAGCATGTAAAGCCCTTCAGCGTGCTAACCACTCTCCTCTGAACTTAGTTTTTGTGTAATTTTTACTCAGTTCTTCAATTATTCCCAGAACTGATTGGAACAGCACAGAGCAGGTGTGACCGACACCTCCTCCTCCTGGATATCACACGTGTCTTCAAGCAGTCTCAAATGCAATTCCGTCTGGGGCAGTCAAATGCGGTTGGAGCCTCCTATTTTGAGCTGTCAGAAGAAGCACTTGCCCGCGGGCACAGCAGCTGCGTTTGAGCCATCCCTTCTCCTGTCCCTGTCTCTGTACTAAGATCCTCAGCCCCGAGTGAAAGGCCCCATATTTCCCCCTATTGAATTCCTTCTTGTTGGAGTCTACCCAGCACATCCATCTGCTGAGATCTCGTTGCATTCTTATTCTGCCATCTAAGGGATGCGCCATTTTTCTCAGCTTTAGGTCATCTGAAGATTCAGTCAATCTGACTAACTTTATCTTTAGCCAAGTCATTGATAATGTGGATTATGGCAGGACCAAGCTGAAAAATTCATAGTGCCAGCCCTGGAGCCGTTCACAGGTAGCCAAGGCCCCAGGGGTGCTCTGGTTGTCCTTGGGGCCTAATGGCTGGTTAGAAGCCCAGGGATCCTGGCCTCAGGGGGATGTGTATGGACCATCCAGGAGGAATGAGCCCTTTGTGGCCATCTTGCCCAGCATCTTCTCTGCAGGACTGAACCAGTACCTCTCCTGTTAGAAAGATCCCTCCTTTCCAGAGACATCCTCAGACTGAAGAGTGAGGCGTCTCATGATCTGCTTCTAGAGAAGCCCTGTGAGCAATGCCGGGCTCCTAGTATAGGCTTTCCTGATTGTTGCTGGGAAAGGGAGAGAAGAGGCATGGTCTTGCCACCAGGAGCTGGCCTCTCGCAAGCTGGGCGGGGGCAGTCAAGGCCCTTGACTACCCCTGTGCGTGTGACCACAGGGCTGGCCCAAGATGGAATAAAAAGCCAGAGAGGGCTTGGGGCAGGTATTAAGCAATGCCCAAGCCCTGGGGGGTGGCAACAAGAGTGACTGAGGCTTATGCCTGACTCAGGGGCCCAGGAAGAACAAGGTTCTCGGGCCGGAGAGGCCACACGACTAGCCCGGGCATGGGTGCAGCTCAGCAGCTCTGAGTAGATGCTTCTTTTCTTTTTCTTTTTTTTTTTTTCTGAAACAGAGTCTCGCTGTATCACCAGGCTGGAGTACAATGGTGCTATCTTGGCTCACTGCAACCTCCACCTCCTGAGTTCAAGCTATTCTTCTGCCTCAGCCTCCCAAGTAGCTGGGACTACAGGCACGTGCCACCACATCCAGCTAATTTTTGTATTTTTAGTAGAGACGGGGTTTCACCGTGTTGGCCAGGATGGTCTCGATCTCTTGACCTCGTGATCCATCCGCCTCGACCTCCCAAAGTGCTGGGATTACAGGCGTGAGCCACCGTGCCCGGCCAAGTACACTCTTCTTAATGTGTGCATGGTTGCTTTTCCGTGTGCAGTTGGAGCTTGTAAGAACAATAACATAGACAACCGAGCCTTAGAAAGAGAAACATGTTCTCTGGATAGGGCAGGGTCCTGCCTGAGCATGTGAATTGGTGTGACCTGTTGAGGACTGGAGTGAGGAATATGCTGGGGGAGGGGCAAGAGCCCCAGTCATTCAAGATTTCAGCCAAGATGACTCCATTCAACAACCGACACCCTTACACTCCCTTCACCTGCTAACGCCTCTTACATCTCGCAACAAGCCAGGAAGATATGCAGGGAAAGGGTGATACCCATTTTACAGGCGAGACACCAAGGTGGCCCAGAGAGACTGTGGGTGGAGTGGATGCTGCCCTGGTGAGTGGTGGCAGACCTGGGGCCACTGACTCTACTCTCCGTCCCATGTCACTGCCAGCTTCAATATGAGCCAGGGGGAAGACCAGCTCCTTCTCACTGCTTGTTCCCATCAATCAGGGCATCAGCAAGCTGGTCCCAACTGAGGGCCTCTCACAGGCCGGACCTGGTGCCCACAGCCCTGCCCTTCTGGTTTCAGATGTGGAGGAGACGATCAGGCTCTCATACACGCTGCCCAGCTATACCTCAGCCCATCCTGGCCCATCCCTACCTGAGATCCTGAATGGTGGGGCAGTGAGCATGCTCAAGACAGAGCCTCTGCTTCCTGAGGAACTTTGTTGGAACAAAGAACACGCTAATGGCAATGGTGATGGTTAGCGTTACTGATGACCAGCAGGTGTGTGTATTTCCCCACTTGATCTTCACCGCAGTCCTGTGAGAGGGACACTTAGGACCTGCATTTTGCAGATTCAGAAACTGGCCCAGGAAGGGTCAGTGATGTGCCCAGGGCCACCCAGCTCCAGAGCGGGCCGTGTCACAACACCATCCTGCCAGGTTTCAGACTCTAACAGTGGGAGGGGGGTGAAAGCAGCCTGGGAAGGGCCCAGGGAGGCTGTCCAGGCAGGGCGTCCTGCCAGTGATGTGCAGAGGATGGGGGTCCCCTGTGGGAGTGCTGCTGCCAGGCACATGAGACACCCGGGTGGGCAGGTGCTGGGGCCATTCCCAATGCCACGGCTTCAGTTAAGCTGCCTTCGGACTCCCGGCAGCCAGATGATCTACAGTTGCTGGCTTAAAGGTGTGCTTTAATCACATAATAATATTGGGGAGTGAGGAGCCACCATACATCGGCTCTCGCCAAATAAGAAATTTGAAAGGAGAATGTAGGAGGTGAGAGATGCAGTGGGAGTGGACATTTTACCTAAATCCACAGCAATTCACTTGCCAGAAAGGCGGCTGCTCCACCACCCAGTCTCTGAGATCACAGGTGGCTGCAGTGTCCCTGCCTCCTCACTCTCCACCCCACCCTGCGACCTTAGTTCAGCCCCTTGAAGCCTCAACTCGACTAATCTGTAGAGGCAGGAGGTCAGGCTTGGAGCCCTCCACCCAGCGAGTTTGGGGTCTGCACTGCCCTTTGCAGTGCACAGGGCGGTCCTCACTGCCTGGCGCCAGGACTCACACAGCACATCTCCACCCTGACATCCAGCTCCAACCTTCCACAGCTGGGGCTGGGATACCCATGTCTCCCACCTTCTGGAAGCCTCTTGAGGAGCCCACTCGTCTCTGATCTGTAACTTCTCTGGCAACTGAGGGGTCACTGCCTGTTGTGGGTGGTCAGGTCTGCATATTGACAGTGACATGTCAGTGTGCTGAAGAAGGATCTCCCCTGGTCTGCCCATCATGCGTACACAGGTGAGCACTCCCAGGCACTCCAAAAGACTTGGGGGCATCGTCTATGATGGAAAAGCCTTAGGAAGACCATCGCATCCCTTCTCACCTGGTTCCTGACCCTGTGGAAGGGAGGCACAGAGTGGAGGAGCATTGTCCTACCCAGCACTGAGTTCAAATCTCCCCTCTGCTTCTGACTGGCTTCCTACTTCCGGCCAGTGGCCCTGCCTCTGGGAGCTGCAGCCCCATCCTCCAATCCTCTGAATGGTGGGAGGAGTGGGCTGGTGGGTGTCATGAGATCATGTAGTTCAGGGCCAGTCCTGGGACAGGGCCCAGGTGAACAGACAGTCTTAGAGATGGAGCATGGTGTGCACTTGAGTGTATCTGGGTTTGTGTCGTGGGGCCTGCCTGGGGTGTATGGGCCTGTCCAGCCTGTGATGTGTGTCCTCAGGTTGGGTGTGTGTATGGGGTGAGAGTCACTCTTCCATTGGCTGCAGCTGGCCTGGGCAAGGGAAGCTGTGTCTAGGGTGGGGGTGGGGGCATGATAGCCTGTGTGTGTGTGCTCATGCGTCCTCCAAAGCCTCCTTGCCGCAGAGTATAAATATTTATACGGATACCTGCCATAAATCTGCCTGCCTGCTAAACAAATGAATTGCAAAGGTAACTTTGTGTGGTGGAGGGGCCGTTTACAAAAGAGCTCGGTAATGGGGCTGAAGAACACCAAAGTACAGTCAGCGATGATGCCGGCTGGACGGCTCTCGGGGCAGGAGCAGGGCAGCAGCTGGGTCACCATGGGCCTTCAGGGCTGTTTCCCTCAGCAAGGGGCAGGGATGCATCCTAGGGAGCCCCTGACTGGGGTGGGATGGAAGCCTGAATCACCCCACCAGAGCCAGCTTTTCCTGACCTCCTATGCTGATGCTGTACAAATAACTTGGCACCTGTGTTATTTAACCCTTCCCACCCCTGTGAGATGGAGACTTAATATTCCCAGACTGCAGAGCGGGAAACTGAGGCCCAAAGAGGGAAAAAGCTTCCCTAGATGGCAGAGGCAGTATGTGAACCTGAGTCTGAGCTAGAGCCCCAGCTCCTACCAGCATCCTGTGCCACTGCCCACCTGGCCTCTGGGAGCTCGAGGCCCGAGTGTGTGGGATGCAGCCGGGCTACAGCCAACTCCTCAACTCTTCCACCCTAAGCATCTACTTCTAATGACTGCCCTCTCCGTGCTCCCAGGTCCCAGACCCTGGCCTGGGGAGCCTTCCCCCATTCCAGCCCCTCCCCCATGGGCTGGAGGAGGCTTTTTTAATTGGTTCCACAAGAACTGTATTACTGGGTAGCTAGTTCCTTTGCTTTTCCTGTAACAAATTATCCTAACGATGTGACCTGGGACCAGATGTTAATTGCAATGGAAAGTAATCTATTTCTTTTACTGAGCACAGGCTCCTGGGCAGGTTTGTCAGGAGCAGAACCAGGCTTCTTAATGATTTGGGCACTGGAAGCATCCATCCCGGGCTGCCTTCACATTCTCCTCTTCCTGACCAGCCCTCACCCTTTCCCAATAAGGGCAGGGCCTGGCCAGCCCTTTCCCAAATGGCAGACTCCCACCTCTTCAGGCCATGTCCCTCTTGGGCCACCTACCTTTCAAGAGGCCACCTACCTTCCTCTGGCTCCCTGTCCCCCAAGAGATCAAGCTCAGTCCTCCCTCCTGGCACATGAGGCTTCTGTAATCTACTCCAAGCCCCTGCCTGGCCTGGTGTTCTTGTCTCCATGGGCAGGACACTGCAGCCCAGCCAGGCCACTTCTCTGCCCCTGCAAACCCTGCATCCATCCCCACCTCTTGCTTTCCTCTGTAACTGCTCTCCCCTGGGTGTTCTCCCCCACTCCTCCCACTCTTCTGGTCCCAGCTCAGTCTTCCTCTGGCCTTCAAGGCTCCTGTGTCTGCAGTGCTGGGGTTGAGAACCCCAGGAAGGTCCCCCTTCATTTCTGTTCTGCCATAATCCATCATCCTCAGGAACTTGGGGCTCTGGGTGGAGAGCACAGGAATCCTGGGGTCTGGCCTCCCCTTGTTGGAAAATAGGTGAGGCCCTGAGGCCCCTGCAAAGCAGCCTGTAGTGCTTGCAAGGCTCACCTTTCAGGGTGCAAGGGGAGGGTAGGCCCTGTTTTCCTCTGGCCTGGCAAGGGTCGGGATCATAAACTGGAGTTTAGTTCATGCTAGCGGATGAATTCTGGAGTGTGCTCCATTAGAGAAGCTCTGCTCAATTTGAAAGCAGAGCAGAGGAGAGCCCCTCCCACCTCTGGGTACCCCTGGGTTAATACTGAGTCTTTGCTTTCAGCAGGGGACACAGCAGGGGGCATCCAGAGATGGAGGAGCAGGCACAGGTAAGGGGGGAGGGGGGGGGAGGGAGAGGTGGGGGAGGGGGAGGGAGAGGTGGGGGGGAGGGGGACAGAGGAAGATACCTAAAGCGAGGAGGAGAAATAAAAAAGGAAGAGAAGAGGCAAGAAAAAGTGGAAAGAAATGGAGAAGGAGAGGGACAAAAAGGAGATGTGGGGGAGAAAGGGGAGAAGGGAGCGGCCAGGGAAACAAGGCATCCTGAGATGCAGGAATGCAGCGCTCGGGCTGGTGGAGCAGAGCTGGCAGGAGCAGCAGCCCGTCTGCTGCCCCGTAAGACTGCCTGAGGACGGCCTCCTGCTTCTGCAGGACCCTGAGGTCTACACGACCCAAAGACCTGCCTCAGTGGATTCCAGCCCTGGCTGCATTTTAGAACCTCCTGGGAGCTTCAAGGAAAAACGAGAAAGAAAGAAGGAGGAAAACCCCACTTCCCAGACAAATTCAATCAGAACCTGTCTGTGGGACCCAGGCACGCGATGCTTCTCATGAGCTTCCTGGGTGGCTGTAATGCACTAGCCCTAGACGCAGGGCAGGCTGGGCAGGTGCCAGCTGAGGGGTCGTTCCTGAGGCTTAGAAATGAGAGGGAGGCAGGGAACACGGTGGTGAGAGAGCGTGGAGAACATGAAATGAATGTGCACAGATCTGGCTACTGACCAGAAGCTTGTGACTGGGCTTTCGGGGAAGAGACAGGTGTCTTCCTGGGGACATGGCTTGAGTTACTCAAGTCAAACTCTGCCTCTGGGGCTGGGGTCAGAGGCAGGACCCTCCTCTAGAGTGCTCTTGGTTTCCCTTGGACCCTGCTGGGAACAATGCATTCGTCCTGGGGCGGGGCTGATGCCGCTGGAGGAAAGTGGGTTTCTGGCATATGGAAGAGCAGAAAGGGAGGATAGGCAGTGTGCTCAGAAGGAGACAGAGGACGAAGTGGGACAGGAGAGCCACAGAGGAGGCAATAGGAGCGTGCCTCTAAGGCAGCGGAGAGCAGAGGTCCTGAGTCCAGCGGGGCCTGCTCCCCTGCGCCCCTACGTTGGGGGCTGACTGGGCTTCCAGGAGCTTTGTGCTGGGAGGGGAAGATAGCCATAGCCCTGGTCCTCACCGTAAGACACGAAAGAGGGCAGCTTCCACTCATCTTGCCCATGAGTTGCCCCTCCCCCCCAGCTCTTTCCCATGGTGGACCCCCCTCCTCCTGAGAGCAGCTCTCCCTGGACAGAGGCTAGGAGAGAGGACTGCTCACCCCTCACCCACCCAGGGAGCAGAAGGCGCTTTCTCTACCACCCCCTTGCTTGTTGCTTGGGTCACAGGAGGTAGCCTCTGGTCCAACAGTGGCTCCGCAGGGCTGGGCCACCCCCACAGAAGGAAGGCCAGGGAGCCCAAGGAGGGGGCAGGCACAGAGAGGGCCATAGGGGTGGCCAAGGACAAATTCCCCCGACTTTACAATTTCTCTGTGAGTCTACAATTCTATTAAATAGGATAATGGATTGTAAAATGCCCCGGAAGCAGAGAGTGCTGTAAGATGGGCGGCATTATTGTCCCAAACAACCCGCATCCTTCTCAGAGCGTCAAGAGGAAATAAATCAGACAACGCTAGCGACGGGCAAGTCCCGAGGAAGCATTCATTGCTATGAAATAAACACGTATGTATTATAAACCTCAAATTAAAGGGAAAGAGCTCTTGGGGGTAAGCCGTGCTTTTAGTTTTTAGGGTCTTACTAAAACCCACAAATGCTGGGAAAGCTGGTCTGAGGTGAGTGGCTCATATGCAACCACAGTGGGGCTTGCCCAGGCTCACAGGGGAAGGAGTCGCTGTGGGGGGTGCACTGTCCCCCAGTTAAAAGCAGGCCCTGAGGGCAGCATGGGAGGGAGCAAGAAGGCCGGGCTGGACTCCAGCCAGCCAGCATCCCTGAGCGTCTAATTTCCTTTTGTCCTCTGCAAGGCTGATACCTCCCTTTCTCCAGAAAGTCTCCCCGAAGCTCCCACCCTCCCTGCTCTCTTCCTCACTCTCCCTGGTCTTCCTGTCTCTGTGTCTGACCATGCTGCTGGCTCTTCCTTAGCTGGGGGCTTGTGGTACTCTTCCTGCCTGGGGTAGGAGACGAGCCTCCCTGCAGACCTTAGCAAGGTGTCTGGGGCCTCGTCTAGTTGTTCACCTGCCTTCCCCAGGCCTGGCCTAGGCAGGCACCTGGTAGGTGCTGTGAAACTCTTAGTTGAATGGAGGGTTGGATGAGAGCAGGGATAAACGGTGAGCTCGCTAAGGCAGAGGCTGTCTTCACCTGTTTTTCCCCCTTTGGCCCTGGCGCGGAGATACTATTGAGGTGGTAGTGTGGAAGCTCAGGTGGGCTGCCATCCTGAAAGGGACTGGGGGTATTATTTTTTTCTCTCTTACCTCATTAAGCTTAGCTTCCAATTACGTGTTAATGATGCTGGCTGCCTTTTGTAGGCTGGAGTTTACTGCAGTGCCTTTAAATTTAATCACCTCCATAATGGCCAGCTCTGGCATCACAAAAAGAGGCCATGAGGAAAAAAAAGTACCATCCTTTGCTCCTGAATATGCCAGCAAGATCTGGGGTCCCATGGAAGCCAGAGAAACCCTTCGATGTCTCCCCAGCCTAGAGAAATTCTAAGAAACTCTGAGAACTGTCGTTTGGGACCTCAAACTGGGCTCCCTCTGCTTCCTTGCTCACAAATGCACCAAGAGAAATGAAGGTCAGACTCAGGGCAGGACTTCCTGCTCATGCTAGAATGTGAGCAGAGCTGGAGAGGTTCTCCTAAGAGTGCTTGAGAGATCTGGTGACCCACTCTTTCTCTCCCTCAGCTCCCCATTGTGTGTGCGTGGAGCATGGTGTTGGATAGAGGCAGAGGGGTGGATTAAACATCTGGTACTTGGGGAACCTCAGTGAGGGAGGCCAAGATGCTTTCCTGCTCTGGGCCCCCTCACCCTTGCACCCGCCCTTCCACTCAGAGGGCAGATGGGTTTCAGGGACCCGTGAGTTCAGGACCAGACCTCCTGCCCATGTTCTCCACTGAACCAGAGCCCAGCCCTTTCAGCTTGTGGCTGACACCTCCATTCTTCTGTCTAGTAGTCCTGTATTTGATTTGAACCCAAGGGTGAATTACTGGCGACAGGCTGGCCCTGCCAACACTATTGTGATTTTTCAGATGCAGAGAGAAGTTCATCTGCCCTCACCTCCCTCTTGGACCAGCTGCAATCCCTCCCACATCCTGACAAGCACCACTCCCCCAACTCCCCCACTTTATCTACTGTTATCCTTCTGGGGAAACTTCTGCCTTCCCAGTGCTCATGTGGTGCTGAGTCTTCTCTCCTGTGCCTCAGGTTGAAGGTCTATGTTCAAGCTCTCTCCCCCCCACTACTCCTCTCAAACCCATTCTCATGGTGTCTTTGCCCAATTGCACATTCATGTCCTCCTCTGTACTCTGGCCTCTGGTACTCCTGCCACCCTTCTACAAGTAATCCATCAGTCATTCTTCCATCTAGCATCATTTTAAATCCAGCATCCATCCACCATTCATCATCCATCCATCCTCCATCCATCCATTCCTCCATCCATCTATTTATCCATCTATGCACCCATCCATTCATCCACCCATCTATTCATTCCTTCATCCATCCCCTGATTTAAGTCATCCATCCATTAATTCATCCATTCATCCATCCACCACCTATCCTTCCATCCATTTCTCCATCCAGTCACCCATCCATCCACCATCCATCCTTCTGTCCATTCCTTCATCCATTTATCCATCCATTTATCCATCCATCCATCCACCGTCAATCCTCTCTATCCATTCCTCCATCCATCCACCGTCCATCCTTCTATCCATCTCCTCCATCCATTTATCCATCCATCCAGTCATCCATCCATCATCAATCCACTATCCATCATGCATCTATCCATTCATCCATCAATCCATCCATCCATTCCTCCATTCATCCATGAATTCCTCTATCCACACATCTATCATCTACCCACCATCCGTCCTTATTTATCCATCCATAAACCATCCACCATCTATCTATCCATTCCTCTATCCATCCAGCATCTCATCCATCCATCCATCCATCCATGCCTCCATGCATACATCCATCAACCCTCCACCTACCATCCACTATCTATCCATCCATCCATCTATCCACGCACCCACCCCACCTGCCATTCATCCACTCAACAATAAATATCAAGGGCATACTTGATGCCAGGCTCTACACTAGTACTGGAATAAAATCCAGTCCTAGACTGCAGGGGGCCAGGTAGGAGTAAAGAATGTAGGCAATTTATTAAGTAATTATGTCCATAAATCAGAGAAGGCTTCCTGGAGGAGGTACTCTCTAAGATGGGTTCTAAAGGGCAATGGAGGAGACCCTCATGCTCTGTTTGTGCTTGGCTCAGGCCCCCTGGCCTTGGGTTCTGAACTCCCAGAATGCTGATGTTTGCATCACATTATATGGGGGCTCTGGAGGGCAGGAAGCTCCTTAAGGTGGGTGCCTGGAGGGCAGGAAGCTCCTTGAGGTAGGTAGGGACTGAACACTCCTTCACATGAGCATTCCTTTAGAATGGGAGATAGAGGAGGGTTTTGCCTTTACCATTTGAATGGAGTCTCTCTGACGGCAGGGGTGGTTTTCTCTATTTGTCCTCCTCTCTTCCTACTGCCCAGGTCAGTTCTTGGATGCTGGAGTTTTTCAACTGAGATTGAAGGATGTCTTTAGCTGGTTTGCTGATTAAGGAGATCTTCATGCCTCACTGGGGCCCTCTGGGTCAAGGCACAGATTCCTATTGGCCCCAGTGCTCCCAGCTTGGCCCATTACCTGCATCTACAGAGAATTTGTAGCAAGACCCTGTGTGGTCCCCCGGCTCACGCTGAGTGCTTGGGTTTGGACCTGCTATGGGGGTGTTGGGATGGCAGGTCTGAATCTCTTTGGACCTGTGTTTCCCATTCCCTAAAGGGCTCCTGCTAAGAGAGAGCAGGAGGGTGGTTAGAACATGCTCAAGAGCCAGCCAGTACATGCTGACTGCTGATTCCAGCTCTGTGGGCCTGGGCCAGCTGCCTATCCTCCCTGTGCCTCAGCTTTTCCGTCTATAAAATGGGATGGTAACAGTCTGGCAAACTCTTACTGAATATGTACTGATGGGCCCAGTGGGGCCAAGCAGGGAAGGAGAGGCAGCCCAGGGATTGCAAAGGTGGCCTTCCTGTGCTCTAGGCCTGGGAGGAGGAGCCTTGGACTTGGAAGGTGGCCCAAAAGTAGTAACTAGCTTTCAAGGCCCATTCTTTATGCTAAACCTGGTGGTCCTTAAATTGACCTAGTAGGGAAGTTAAAACAAAAGTAGAAACAGCAGACATTTACTTAGAGCTTATCATGTGCCGGCACAGACTGTTCTAAGTGCTTGACTTGCGTTGACAGAGGTCCACTTCATCACAAGGCGGGGACTATTACCATCCCATTTTACAGATGGAAAAGCTGAGGACAGGCAGCTGGCCCAGGCCCACAGAGCGGGCATCAGCAGTCAGCATGTGCAGTCTGGCTCTTGAGCGTGTTCTCACCACATGTTTGCTCTGCCTCTCTTAGCAGGAGCCCTTTTAGAGAATGGGAAACATAGGTCCTAAACCAAACCAGGCTCCATCTCAGGTACAATGACCCCAGACTCAGGGCTCCTCCCTCTTCGCCTTGTATGCTGAGCACAGGAGAATGTAGACCTGCTGGCCCCCCGCTTCCGGAGGCCCTGTCTACCCCTTTCAACTGGGCGAAGGTGGTGAATTCACACAGCGCACGTGCACACACACATGCCTGAGTCATGCCTTTCTACCCAGAACAAAACTAGCAAGCAGGCTGCCTTTCTCCCTAGAACACAAATGAACACAGAACTGAGAAGTAGGTCATGAAGGCCCTTAGGGTTTATTAATCCCTTCATTGATTCAACCAACGTAAAATATTTACGGTCCTTGTATTAAAACTCTTGTGCACTTTGCTCATGGAAAACCCACTCTAGAGCTATTAACTGCCAGTTTACAAACAGTGTTGACAAGATGCTCACCTGCCCCCCCCTCCACAAAAACATGAGCACCCTGACCCTGGCCCTGGATGGAGTGTGGCCCACTCCCACTCCTGGGTGGCCTGGTCACCCCGGTTCCCATCGTTAGAGCTGACCTGCCAGTGATGTATGTATGTATGTGTGATTTTTTGTAGAGATAGGATCTCACTATGTTGTCCAGGCTAGTCTTCAACTCCTGGGCTCAAGCCATCCTCTGGCCTTGCAAAGCACTGGAATTACTCACAGGCATGAGCCATCGCACCCAGCCAATGATTTATCATACAAGCCAGGAGGCGCTGAGAAAGGTTGAGGCCTGGCAGAGCAGCAGAGCAGCAGGCACTGGGGCAGCAGTAGGCTCAGGAAGGTGGCAGGGGGTGGTGGGTGGGGCTACAGCAGCCAGTGGCCCTGTCCCTGTCCTGGGCATCCTGACAGCACCACCCTGCTTGGAGATAAACTGGGGGCAGGTGGAAAACATGGCTTTACACTGAATAAGGAAAGCGAGAGCTTGGAGTGCATTTTAGATAGATGTTTCCTCCAAGTAGTTAAAATGAAAGTTTAAAAGTTTTGATGCTTGAAGGAGGCAATCCTCAGCCAGCTGAAAACTCTATTATACATAATACTTAATTTCCAGATGGTTCATGTATAATACAGAAGTCTATAATATGCAGCCCCAGGAATTTTTCCTCCCATGCCAAATGCCATGTGGCATCTGTAAACCACTCCTTTCTTTTCCAAGCACGTCCACATCTCATTCGATTCCCATGATAGTCTTGTGAGGTGGGGAAGTCGGGTATTAACCCTATTTTACAGAAGAGGAAATAGAGACCCAAAGGGGTGCTGTGTCCTCTATAAGTTATGACTGGGACCAGCCACAGGGCCAGGGGTCTGGTGGGCCAGTCCAGGGACCCTGCCAACTCCAGAGCTGCCCTCCTTGCTGGCTAGGAAGGCGGCAGACCCTTAGGCACTTGGAAAATCAGGAATTCTCCCTAAACCCACCATGTCTGCCCTGTGGGGTCTGGGAGAGGCTGGTTCCTCCTCTTCCTTCCAGACACCCTGCTGCACTGACTGCTCCCCACACTGCTCCCCATGGTGCTGAGCTCCTCCTGCCTCCTGCATGGCTAATTGGGAGACTGGGCAGAGATGCTCAATGCAGGGGTGACAGGGAGATAGATACATTGATTGACTGATTGATTGATGAGAGGAAGTCACACAGGTTGGCTAGTGGGAGGGGGACAAATTTGGTTTCCCCCAGGCTTGTTATCTCCTTTATGGGGCTTGGGGGAGGGAGACTCTCTGTCCTTCCGGAGCTGCTAAATGCTGTCACAAAAACATTTATTAATATGCAAATTCTAAGTGGCAATCTGGACCCAGTCGGGTTGTGCTAATTTGCACATTAATATCTGTCTTCAGGCTGGCCTCTGCTCTGGGGAGGGAGGCGGAGGGGCTGGGGATGGGAACCGAGGAGGGAGGACACTTAGGTGGGGCAGGGTGCATAGGGGCCCTGTTGGGGGCCTGTGGCTGGTCCAGACCGGGGCGGACGGAGACCGAAGCCAGTCTGTAGCAGTGAAGGAATTAGAAAGCACTGAGGCTCAGCAGGTTCAGAGTGTGATCAAGACGTGGGCCTGGGACGCTGGCCTGGAGGTCCCCTGGGCCATATTGGGAGCCTTGCCAGGAAAGGGACTCTGTAGAAGCCTTAGCTACAGAGGGTGGTGGTGCCAGGAAACACAGCAAAGTGAAGGTAGTAGCAGAAATAAATGGGGACATCACGGGTCACTTCAGCTGGCCAGAGTGGCCGCTGTCATCCTGCTCATGGTCATGAGCTCCTTTACCCATTAGCACAACAGCTAAGGAGCCCAGGACCCATTCTTCACACAGGTCACCCACAGAGGTGGTCTCTCCTGCCTGTCCCAGAGCCACTTGCTCCCCCTCAGTGGACTCATATCCCTCATTAAACTTACTAATGAGTACAGAACCATACGTCTCTCAGATTTGCTGGGTCAGTCCCCATCCCAAACCTTTTCTCCCTGTGTCCTCATAAATACACACTTACATTTTTCAGGCTGTGTGTCTGATTTTTTTGTTAAGAAAATGTGATCACTTGGCTGGGTGCCGTGGCTCACACCTGTAATCCCAGCATTTTGGGAGGCCGAGGTGGGTGGATCACTTGAGGTCAGGAGTTCAAGACCAGCCTGGCCAACATAGTGAAACCCCATCTCTACCAAAGTATAAAAAATTAGCCCAGTGTGGTCGTGGGCACCTGGAATCCCAGCTACTCGGAAGGCTGAGGCAGGAGAATCGCTTGAACTCAGGAGGGGGAGCTTCCAGTGAACTGAGATCGAACCACTGCACTCCAGCCTGGATGACAGAGCAAGACTCCATCTCAAAAAAAAAAAAAAAGAAAGAAAGAAAGAAAGAAAGAAAATGTGATCACCTCTAACGAGGTTGGTGCTGTGGTGATGGTGGTGGTGGTGATAGGGATGTCAAGCAAGGGATGTCGGGGTTGCTACTGGCTACAGTTTCTCCCCATCTTAGCTGGTCCATGCCACCTGGTTAATCAATTAGTCAGCAGTCAATTAGGCCAGTAGTTAACTGAGTCAATGTCTCCCCCTCCCCTCTAACTCTCCCAGCCCACAGCACCCTCTGGCCTACTGGCTTTATTCTAACCTGATTCACTCTGCAAACCCTGCCTTGGGCATGGAACCCTCCCTGACATCCTGTCCAGAATGCTTTTTCTATGATGTTGTGCCACACACCTACAGTTTTGTTTCTCTAATGGTTTCATGTGTGAATCCTGTTTTCCCATCTACATGGGAGCGCCCCTGCTCCACAGTACCTGGCAGAGACCTGACTTGTGGACTATTTTCAAGACATACGTATTGGTTTTCCAAATTACTTTCATCAGTTAACATATTTTACTTTCATATAAGCCTGTGAAATGACAAGGCTGTTATTTTCAGATCCTACACTCATAGTGCTCAAGTGTGACATTTATTGAAACTTCAAAAGTTTAGATTTAAGAAGTAATTTAATCCAAATAAACTAAACTTGCAATTCTAAATTTGGCCACCAGGTGGTGATATCTACCTTGGTATATTCTTTTTGCTTTGAGCATGTTACCTGGAGATCATGAATTAATGTACTGATCTTTCTCACCTTTCTGCCATCTTAATTTGCCTGCTTTTATATTCCAGGCACATGTCCCTCTGTCCCCCCAAAGAATGTCTGCTCTAGTTGGACCTGCAGATGTACAAGGAGGATGACAATTATGACGTGATGTGCTGAAATAAACTGAGTCTTCTGGAAGCTTAGAGAAAGGAATAATTAATTCAATGAAGAGGAAGCTTTTACAGAGGTGGCAACATCAGAATGAGGGAAGTAAGGAGGGAACGAGGCGAGAGTGGTGGTCTTTGATGGTAGGGGGCTGAGCGAGGAAACCTTGGGGTGGTGGGGAGGCACGGGAAGGTAGTGCTGTGTGGAGGGGCCGGTTGGAGGGAGAATCGGCTGATGGGATGAGGGGGCGGGTGAGGTGGAGAGCCATCCTGATTCGAAGACAGTCTAGATGATGGTGCCATTAACTGAGCGCGAGAACACACGCTTCCCACTAATTATCCTTAGAAAAAGTCAAAATATAACTTTTGATTGAATTAAATTAACACAGTGCCATTAACGAGAGATTGGAAAGTCTTATAAAACAAGCCTATAAAGAAAAAACACCTAGGTACAATTCAGTTCCTTTCTCAATAATCTTTAACTGCTATGGTCCTAAATAGTCTCTGTTTTCCTAAATAGTTTTCCCTCTAGGGTTTCAAAGAAGAAGCCCTTGACTGCACGCTCACCTCTTCACTTTGTTCTCATACCTCAGGGTGTGTACAGAGCTTCGCATTAAAAAGGTTTTATTGCCTTCTGTAGGACAAGTTTGTACTCTCTCTCAGTGACCTGAAGATGCAGCCACCGGCAGACAGAAATGATGGACTGTGCCTCTCACTGGTCCTGGGGCTCTCTTGGCGATAGAGAGACGGCAGGCGCAGGGCTGAACCTGCTGCGCCGTGGAGGGGGCTCCCCAGCCCCACTGGCCTCGGTGGAGGATGTGGGGCTTCTGCTTTGATTCTTGCCCACGGTACAGATTCTGGCAGCTCAAAGAGACAGATGACCCCCAAGTTCCTCAGGTTCCTTGTCCTGGGCATCACTTTGTGCCGCCCCTCCCTCCCTGCCTTCTACTGGCTTCCACTTTGCGGGCAAACAGGGCCACCCCAGTGGGAGGCTGGGCCAACTGAATCCGCTGGTGCAACTGAACCCATGCCTCTGGGCCAGGCCTTGCTCCTCACACCAGCAGAGTAGCAGGGGGCCCTCAGAACCTGCCCCGGCGCCCCGCCTGACCTCTGCCTTTGTGGGATGAAGCCTGGACGCTCGGAACCACAGCCAGCCAGCTGCTTCCTTCACCTCCAGAGCCCCTCTTGTCACAGGAGGCTCTTGTTCAATCCCGGAGATTCAGGATTCAGGGCCCAACTTGTGCCGAACCCACGACTGAGCCCGGCTTGCCAGTCTCCACCCCCAGAGGACTGGGTTCAGTTGCTCCTTCCAACTCCTTGGCCAAGCCCAGAGTCTCAGCGTCAAGTTGGGGACTCTGGTCTGGGGCTTTTTCTGGGCTCAGGAGGCTGGTGGAAGAGTGCAGGGCTGGCTGAAGCGGCAGGTTGTCCTTGAATCCTAGCAGCTCCCCTGAGGGCAGGACTCTGTTTTGCAGTATCCTAAGCAGATCTTCATGTCCTGCTTTCCAGCCCGACCCTTTACTCCTTCCAGCTGGAATCCCAGGAGATCTTGGTACTGGCCCACAGCGTCCCCAATCCCGGTGAAGGGGCCGTGGGCAGGGAGCCCTCTGCACTCTCTCGTCAGAGCAGAGCAGAGTGGGGCCTCATCTCACCTGGCCTGGGGCTGGAGGAAGCCAGCTTCCTCCCTAGCATTGGTCCAGACCCTCCTCCTTCCCCACCAGCTAATGATGCTCTGTGACCCTCTGTGGCCTTTATCGTCATTGTCCCTGCTTTAGTGCCACACTCATGGAAGGCAGGGGTGGGGGGAGGGGGAGGGCGTTGTACAGCACAGGGTGATTGGTAAGTCCTTTGGGGCAGATTTCATTGAGGGGGAGAGAGAAGAGGAGGGACCACCTGAGGTGTGAGAGGGGCTTCTCTAAAGGGAAAAAGAAAGGTGAGGCTTAGGCTTCACTGCCAAGCTCAGCACATCTGCCAGGCTGGGTCCTAACGGTGCCAGAAGTCATACACGAAGAGAAGGGGTGGGGAACGCTGTTCCTTCTCCTCACACAGGCCACCCGTGGCCTGATTGCATTCTGACTCTTCCTGTTCCTCCTTTCCCGGCTCCTCCTCTCTCTCTCTCTCCCCTCTCCCTCCTCCTTCTCCTCCTTTCCCCCACTCCTCCTCTCCCCTTCTTCTCTGTCTTCCTCCTCCAGCCTCCCCCATCCTCCTTCTCTTCCTCCTCTCCCCCTCCCCAGTGCCAGTGCTGCCCTGGGCCTGGGTAACCCTGCACCACCCCCTCTCCAGCTTTCCTGTTGTATGGGGCCCCTCTGGGTTACTCATGAGCTCGAGACGCAGCAAACACCCTTCTGGGACCTAGGACGGCTGCTGGAACTCATGAGCATAGTGGGCTAGATGAGCAGTTATTGCAATAAGTGCAGGGGGAGGGAGAAGCCACCGAGTCCAACTTACACGGGAGTGGGGGGGCCTCCCAGAGCCTCCACGGAACATGCTGAGGGTGCCTCCTGAGCATACCCTTCCAGTCTAAACCCCACACCCTCTGCTTCTGCCTGGACCACCTCAGCCCTTGTCACCCTGGACCGTCTTGTCTAGGAGACCTTTAGCAGTGCCCTGGAGGGTGACCTGGGCCATGCCATCTGTCGGTTAGTTACCAGGGACTTCTGGGTGCTCCTGTGCACCTCCTGATGGCTCTTCCTGAGGCTTCCAGTGGCGGATCTCGGAGGCACCACCCAGAACCTCATGAACAGACTAGGGTCCTGCCCTGGTGAAATGGGGTGGGAGTTAGCCTCCACCCCAAGTTCCTCATGGTTGGCTTAAAGCGAGAAGAAACAGAGGGAATGGGGGGTCGCTATGGTTGAGAATTGGAGACACACCTGAAAATGGGAGAAGGCACCAGAGGCCACTCTCAGGCTGCTGCTGTCTTGCTTGGATGTGACGAGACAGGGACTGGGGTGGGGTATGCGGAGGCCTTCAAATTGCCGATGCCAATCTCCCTCAAGCAGCCCAGCCCTTCCCTGGGCCTCACCAGATCTGATCGGAGTCCACACCTATAGGACGGCCACTACGGCTGCCAAGCACTGCGGGCCACCAGCATGTAGGGCTGCTAAAATTTATGGCTAGACTTTATGACAATGGAAATATTTTTTAATTGAGCTTTGCACCACCATTACACTGCTAATTTAATTATTCCCTATATTTCATCCATCACCATCTGATCTCCAGGAAGCAAATAGCTTGTCTTCTTGACAAGAAAGCACCAAATTGATGAAAAGTGTGTGTGGGAGGGGTGCTGGGCTGTGGTCTGCTCCCCCAGGGCTGGACCTCTGGGTGTGGTCGGGGGAGGTGGGGAGCACGGAAAGCAGGACAGATGTCTATTCCCCTGAGCACCCACACACCCCTGAGGATGGTGACCACCCCCTGCCCTCCCTGCAGCCTCACTGTCACACTCTGTCACACGTGCAGGAGTATGAGTGTGCACATAGTCAGACATTTACAGACACAGCCTCCAGTACCCCGCAAAATGCTGCCCCCACCCACACAGAATCCGGTGCATAAAGCCATGCACAGCGAAGCCACCCTGGCCACAAACACACACAGGCACAGAGTCACGTATGGCTGCCTCGCTCGGGGACACTGTCAGGAGGCAGTCTGGATTCCTCACGCTCACTCACACTGCACAGATCCTTCAGGGATGGGCCCATGGAACATTCTGGGGCTCCAGGCTTGCTTCTGTGTAGGGTTTGGGGCCTCAGCCTGTTCTGTCCTGCCCAGGAGTGAGGGCACAGCAGCTCTCTGCCAGCCAGCCCTGTAGGGATGACCCCTCTGCCCTTGCTGGCTCCAGGGTGGCTTCTAGGACGCCTTGTCCACACCCCCTCCCTACCACATGCTGTAGGTGGCATATGTCCACGAGCGTGCGCCACATGGGAGCCTGCAGCGTGGGTTACGGAGGCGCCTGAAGGAGTGTGGCTGCGTGTCGTGTCAGTTTCTCCACTTGATTCTTCCTCTCAGTTCCAGGACGCCCCCGACAGCTCCCAGAACCCTGGGGGATGAGAGGACTGGGAGCCACGTGTGGCAGCCCCCGGCCTGTCACTTCAGCCATCTCTTGGCCATACCCTGGCTGGGATTTCGTAGTAGTTTTGTGCATGTGGTTCACCTCACTCCGGCTGGAGGGAAGCTCTTTCAGGGCAGTTACTGGATTTTCTCCTCTTTTCCCTCTGCTGGGCATGCTGGGCTGCCTAAGGCACAGCTTCTTGACTGGGGCAATCCTGCTGTCCAGGTGATGATGAGAGCACCTGTAGTGTGCTAGGGTGGAGGGGCCCTGGCAATGGTGCTGGTGAGCAGAATTAAGCTGGGGGCAGGAGGCTGGGCAGAAACCTCAGGGAGGTAACAGTAAATACTGACTGACGCACTGAGTGGATGGGTGGATGAGTAAAGCAGCGGCCAGGACAAGAGCCAGGCATGGGCGGCACCTGGAGGTGGACTACCTGCTGAAGGGCTGGGTGAACGTGAGGGCTGGTGGTGGTGATGGGGGTGGTGCTGCTGGCTGACATAGTGGTGGCAGCACTACCATTAGTCATCGTGAAAGCTCCAGGTGCCCGGTGCAGGCCCAGCAGACCCCTGACCCAGCCTGATCAATCCTAATGGAATGGAGCGGAAGGGCAGCCGCCGTAGGGAGAGGGCCACCCGTCCTCCCCTCATGTCCCTGTCCTTGTAACTTTGTCAGCTGTCACAGCAGCCCTGAATGTGGAGGCTGCCAGCCTCAGTCATGTCTGGTTTCATTTGGCCTGCCTGAGCTGCCACCAGACAGGAGACACAGGTAGGAGAGGACAGGGACGGACCCCCTGGGGGAGGGGCCCCTAACCCATAGCCTGTAGGTGGCGAGCATAAGGAGCAGGCAGGGACAGAGGCCTCTTGGGGGAAAGGCTCCTGCATTTAATTCATATTTGTCTCCTGAGGGGCAGAGGGGCAGGGACGCCAAACCTTTTCTTAACCATCTAGGACACATGGACACATGCTCAGGCAAAGCTGCCCCTCTCTGAGGAGCAGCAGCCATGCCCATCCTGCAGGAATGGACCCTGGCATCCCTCGCCTAAGCAGTTCTCTGCTCTCTGGAGTCCTGCAGCAGCAGCAGCCTGTTCCGCTGGGTCTGAACGCAGGCTGCGGCCTCCTTGCTTCAGGTAGCCCTTGCCAAGGTCCCACGTGGTTGAATGGTCTTTGTGCTGGAGAGTGGTCCTGTCTTCTGGGCTGGGCACCCTCTACCCCATGACCCTGTCATTGCTGTGATCTGTTCATGTGTCTATCTCGCCATCAGACCACGCCTTCCCTTGGTTGTCTTGATGCCCTGACTCCTGGCATGGCGACCAGGTCGCGGTCTCACTACTGCAAGTAGTCAGTTCTTGCCTGAATCCCCCTCAGGGCGTTGCATGGAGCTAGCACTTGTTTTCTGACTGTCAGAGAGGATGCCACCAGGGGCGGACGGCAGGACACTGAGGATCTGGGTGGTACTGGGGGGGAGATTCAGGAGACAAGAGAGGCCCAGCTAGGATAAGGCCCTGAGCAGCTCAGAGGCTGCAGTGAGTGTGCTCTGTGCAGACAGGGGCAGGCAGTCTCGGCGGCAGGCATTTTCAGCTTCGGTGTTTCTCCTGTCTTACCCCACCCTGAGAGCCTGGATCCAAGGCACAATTGGTCCCAGGGTGGCTTTTAGTGTGTAGGGCTAAGAACCAGAGGGGTAAACCATGTTGCCTGCAACTGGGTCACCAGAACCGAATTCAGGGCGACCCTGGGGGCTGAGAGCCTCTGCTCCCCTCCAATGGACACTTCTGTGAGGATGACTCAGCTTCACGCACCCATATCTGCTCATCACTGTGGTGCGGGAAGTGGGAGAAGGTTTTCCCCCAGGAACAGGCTAGTTCTGGGGAAGAGTTGTGAGCTGGTTATCTGGGGCTAGGACGGGGTCCGTCATGGAGCCAAGACCTAGCTACACCCCAGGGTACCTCCACGAAAGCCACCCAGAGACATCCCCATTTGCCTCCATTGCTCTGTGCTTGCACTGGGCCATCTTTTGGATGAAAGCACTGTTGAACCCTTTGTATTTATGCGCACAGCTTGTGAAAGACGATGTGGTGAAGCGTAGTGCTCGTCACGCTGGATCTGACCACTGACCACTCTGAGGGGAGGAGGCAGGGCTCACTGCAAGGCCACAGTCTGCCTTCCTTCAAACAACAGGCTGTTTCCTTCACCTCCGAAGCTCCTTTGTGCTCACAAGCAGAGCAGAGATGCTACCTAGTACAGTATGGCAGCACTCCCTAGTGGGCCATTTAATTCCTGGTCCCCAAAGCACTGAACCCGAATGCTTAAAAACGCATTCTGCAATTCACAAACTCAGATAGATTTGGTTTGTTGTAGGAGAGAACTGGCCTGTTGTGCTACTGAGCATGCTTCAGGGGTCCCTCGGGTCTCAGCTCAAAGTCACCTCAGTGGGGGCCTCCCTGCCAGCCCCTCTCATACAGCCCCTTCCCTTTCCCCCCACCAACCCTCATCAACTGCTTCATTCTTTTCAAAGCTCTTATCAGCGCCTACCATTGATAATGTTCACCCTCAGATTATCTCCCTTCCCCCACGTCATTCCATTCCATGGGAGCAGATTTTTTTTTGTCTGTTATCTGTGGTGCCCCATACCCAGCCCTGGGCCTGACACCAGCCGATGCCTAGGCACCGTGCGTGGGACAGACGCAGGAATTGCAGGGACAGGGTAGAGGCTGGAGGAGATGGCTCGGTTTCTTTCGGGAAGACCCTGATGTCTTCCTGCTACCTCCTGGTCAAGAGGTGCCCAGCTTGGCCTGGCACCCAGTGGGGAAGATTCACCCCAGACACAGACCTCCTGATGGGATGTACCTGGCACTTGCTCAAAGTTACTCAGAGCCATGGAAACAGGGCATGGGGTAAAGGTTACACAAAAGGGTCACTCCTTTGTTGCTCTCCAGCGGCCAGGGCCCAACTTTCACCCCAGAGGGGGTTGCTCAGGGACGTGCGGAGGGGGTGGCTCGGGTTTTCAGGAAGCAGCCCTTTGGACACTTGGGCTCAGGTGTGGCTGGGCAAGGCTGGGTTTGGGCTGCAGGGAACTCATAGCTCCTGGAAGGGGCTCAGCCAGCAGCCTACAGCCCCACATCTCCTGAGGGCGCCAAGTCCTACAAAGGCATGTGGTGGGAGAGGAGGTGTGGGCCACACTGGATGGAGCTGGCTTTTGGAGTTGGGACTTGGTGCCCCAGCCCCAGTACCTGAGTTTCTCTTGGTGACAGGTGCCCATCTAGGCAGATTCCTTCACCTTCTAACCCGCAATCCATCCCCAATCTGGGCAACCTCTGAATGTGTGGAGCACACTTGGCAGCAACAAAACACTACACGCAAATGAAGTTAAATAAGTAATACTCCTTTACGTGGCTTTTTTTTTTTTTTTTTAAATTTTAAGCAACACCAACAATTGCAACTGCAAAGGCCAAGGGAAAAAAGGCAGAAACACCCCACCTCCTCCGAGCGGAGCGCCAGGGGCCGGCTCTGGGATTTGCATGACAAAAGCACTCGACAAGCAACAACAAATTGCCAGCTTGTCGGGGGCCGCAGGGCGCGCGCGACACCTGGCATGTTCCTCTGGGCGGCGCTGGGCTCCGGGGCCGGCGGGGAGGGGCCCGCGGCAGATGCTCGGGGACAGGCCCGGCGGGAGCGGGGCATCGGAGGGCCCGGCCTCCATAGCAACGGAGCCGTGACCGTGGCCAGAGAGGTGGCTCGGCAACCTCCACCTCCCACTCGGGACAGGCTCGAGGCGCGGGGCGAGGGCGCCGGCCGCACTCAGAGCCGGGAGAGGGATGCCGGGCGGGAGGCGGGGCCGATGAGGGACGGGCCGCTTTCTCCCTGCTGCTCGAGTGCAGCCATCCTGACCTTAGACCTGGCCGGCGCCCACGGGCACACCACGCGGGCACCAGGCAGGCCGCGAGCTACCCTCGGTCCAGCAGCCGGGCCCCCTCCTGCCCGCGTGTGCGTCCAGGCTGGGCTGGGAGGAGGAGCGCCTGATGAGGCAGCGGCTGGCTCCCCCCAACGTGAGGCCCAGGCAGATGGCTGGCCAGAGCTAAATTGATTCCTAATGATTTGTGTCTCTCCCCCTGCCCGGCAACGGGTAACTTTTCATTAGAGACACAGATGTCTTCATAAGGCGATGCCAGGGCCCTCCCACGGCAGCCCCAGCACCCCTCAACTCTGCTGCAGACATGCGGGTGTCACAGGGGTGAGAGGGTGGGAGGACTGAAGGGTCCAGGAGGAGGCCTGCCACACCTAGCAGTCTGCTGTCTCCAGAATGCAAGTGGCAGCTGTCCACTCACCCCAGACCACAGCAGCCCCTGACCTGCTCTTGCAGTGGCTGCTGGGGCCACCTCCTAGGCCCTGGGCTGTGTGGGCGCTCCAGCATCACTCCCTCTCCCCTCTCCAGCAGGCCTGTCTGGTGGCCATCACTCTGCAGCCTCCCTGCCATGCCCCACAGCTCCCCCTTGGCCTCCACTCACTGTCCCCAGAGTAAGTTTGCCACCCACCCCTAGAGATCCAAGTCTCACCTGTCCACTGGCAACCCTCAAACTCCATCTAAGGCCCATGGCCATAGGGTTTCCCATATCTGCCTGGGCTTCCATCACTATTTCTGTCTACATATGCCCTCACGATGTCACCTCCACTATGCCACGTTCACTCTCCTTGGCAGAGGCGAGTGGACAAGGAGGCAGAGGCTCACTTCCTCCCGCAGTTCTGTTTGCACCTCTCTTGTGGCACTTACAACCCACGGTCCTGGTGAGAATGCTTTTTTGTGTGCTTCTCCCACCATTTCCTCCTGCACTGCTTCATTGGGTGGGTGATGACTGCTCCCCACGGCAGGCTGGGCTGTGTGTTAAAGGCCAGACATGTTCCCTCTCTCTCTCTCCCCAGGCTCTTGCAAGCTGCAGTCTGAGCTGACCCCTCTGCACCCTTCCCGTTCCTGCGCCACACTCTTCACGCATAGCAGGTGCTCATTGGAGATTTGTAGGGGAAGGGAACAGCAATAACATGGTGTCCATCATAGTGGTTTGTCATTTTGAGATCAGTAGTTCTTCTCTGGGGTCTTCTTGTAAAACACTGAGCCCCTGAGGGGTCAGGTGAGTGAGGGGGTGAACGCTAGGGTCCCCATCTCATAGAGTGAATCTGTTGTTTTTTGTTTCTTGCCTGGGGGTACGACTATTTCAAGTGGTAGAGATGCTGAAGGCCAATCCAATTGACCTCTTGGTTGTTGGGGGCCAGCCCGGCTTGCCAGGTACTGAGAACTCCAAATGCACACACAAGTACCAGACCCAGTCCTGATGCCCCCACAGGGCAGCCAGAGGAGAAGGAGGTTTGCATCGGGGCACCCAGCTCCCCATGGTGTGAACTCCCTAGCCTCAGATTCAAAGCCCTCCCAGCCCCCTCCAGCCAGCTTGATCCACCTAACTCCCCCTGATCCAAGCCACACCTGCTTTATTCTTGCCTGGCTCCCTTCTTGAACCCTGGCAATTTTGTCTCACTCACTCTTCCTCGGCATCTTTGGTCTTCACAGGTCCCCCTTTCTGATACTCTCCCCATTCTTGCCTGTCTGGGAATATCCAACCCATGGTCCCAGGCCAGGTTAAGGATTCTGTCTTGTCTGTGGGTTCTTCTTCTCTGTCCATGAGTACAAGACCACAAGGAGCCTCTGACTTCTCACAGTTCCCTCAGGACCCAGCAAAGATGCATTTGGATGTGCTTGTGGGATGTGAGGTTGCAAGTTCCTCTGCCTGCCCTGCCAGCAGCCACATGCCCCTGTGACACCTGGCCTCAGTACTCTTGTGCAGCCTGTGACCACACAGTACATGTGACAGGGCTTGAAGAATGTGTTGTTGAAGATGAGAGATCCAAATTCTTGTCCTAGCTGTGCTGCCCTTTTTCCATCTGTAAATTTTTGGCAATTGAAAACATGCCTCAAGATGGTAGATGGGAATAGGTTTGCAGAAGGATTAAAAACAGACAAAGAGAAACAAAAGAGCAGGGTGAATGAGTCACAGATAAAGGCTGATGGGGTGAGCAGCTATGAGGGTAAGGTGTCCCCAATGCTCACCGCCGTGTCCTCTGCAATAAGCTTGGCACATAGTAGCTGGTCAGTAAGCCCTGGTTGAGTGAATGCAGCTGCACTGTCTTGCCAGTGCCCTTATAAGAGACAGCATAGTTGGGCGCCATGGCTCACACTTGTAATCCCAGCACTTTGGGAGGCTGAGGTGGGCAGATCACGAGGTCAGGAGTTCAAGACCAGCCTGACCAACATAGTGAATCCCCATCTCTACTAAAAATACAAAAATTAGCTGGGTGTGGTGGTGCACACCTGTAATCCCAGCTACTCAGGAAGCTGAGGCAGGAGAATCGCTTGAACCGGGGAGGCAGAGGTTGCAGTGAGCTGAGATTGCACCACTGCACTCCAGCCTGGGAGACAGAGAGACTTCATCAAAAAAAAAAAAAAAAAAAAAAAAAAGAGAGAGAGAGACAGCATGAATGGGGCAGGTGACTGGACAAAACTGGGATCACTCTGAGTCTGTGATTGGGCTCAGTCTGGGTTGGGGGATTTGGATTCTTTCCCCCACACCTTGTAGAGTGTGCACCCATGACCTCAGTCTCACTGACAGCACAGCCAAGCCACCACGCGTGTTCCTCCCAGACAGCCCTCCTAGAGGGAGCCAAGAACCTATCCTTTCTACCTCCCCAGCATCTTCGAGGCACTCACCCTGCTCATATCTTTTGTTTTTCTTAATTAAAGGAGCAAGAGCCAGGATTCTGTCTCGGAGGGTGCAGGCTTGTGTCTGGATGTCTTCATTTTGGCCAAGCTATTGGTGTGCCTGCCTATGTGGCAGCTGGATGCTGGGCCTCCCAGAGCCCAGGAGGAAGGTGAGCAAACTGCAGCTCAGCCCATGTGCCTCCCCAATGCCCCTGTCACCTCCCAGCTCCCCACAAACCCTCATGCCTCCCAGACATTATAAGGACTGCTGCTGTCCTCTCTGCAGATGCAAAGCAGCTATTCCGTGCTCAGCTCTGCCCCTCGACTCTCTGAACTCCCTGCAATGCTTGCACACCTAGCCCTTCACCCTCCATTTAAAGAGCCTGGGTGCATTTGTGCACCGGGCATCTTGGCAGACACCTCATTTATTCAGGGAGATTTGCCAGACCCTGTGGTAGGCCTGGGACTTGGGGCCAGGCTGGACAAAGCCATGATCCCTGCCCCCCAGGAGTTTCCATTCTAAACTGCAGCTGGGCTGGGCTGGAGCAGGACCATCTGGGTTTCCCTGGGTACCCAGGACCATCTGGGTAGCTCCAGCCTTTGGTTTTCTCATCTGCAGATTGAAGGGATTGGTTGGGAACCCTATGCTGCACTGAGGAGTCCTGGAGACTCCATGGGTGGGGAGGGATGGAGGCTGGGCAGGCTGGGCTCTGAGCTTCCCCTGGCCACTTCCTCCACAGCTGCACAAGTCATGCTGCCCAGAAACCAGGCCCAGGGTGGGCAAACCATGCCTGATGGATGACCAGCTCCTGGCTTACGGCACACTCTATATTTGTAAATAACATTGGCTGTAGAAGAACCTCATGAGGCGGGTATGTTGGCTTTTTATCAGAGAAGAAGTTCAGTCTCAGCTGGGGTAGAGTGGAGCTGGGGCTCAAACCCAAATCTCTGTCTCTGAGCCCCGTACCTCCCAGGAATCTTGTCCCCAGACCCCGGGGAGCTCCTTGGATGTGCTTTGTGCCAACACAAGGTCAACTCTGCTCTTTCAAGCAGGGGCTTCTCCCACCCTCTATCCTGACGACAGGGCTGCCTCCTCCATCTAGTCTCCCCGCACCTGGGCCTGGGTCAATGGCAACAGCCATGGCAGCGAGTCTGTAGAGAGGCCCTGAGCCCATCCGGAATGTGAAGGGCAGATGCTTCAGGGAGGACAGGTGTGTCAGTGAGCTGCCGGCCCTTGCTGCTGGGAGGGAGGGAGGAAGGAGAGCTTTTACAGCCTGTGAGCCCTTCCCCCCATTTCCTTTCAGTAATAGGCCAGGCCAAATTACTTTCTCCTCTAAAGTTCTGGAGTTTGGAGTCAGAAGGGAGAGGGGGGCCAGAAAGTGGGGAAAAGTGGGCAAAAGAGGGCCAGGATGACCGTGACAGTCCCATCCTGGGAGGGTGGGTTTCGGGAGGAGAACTGTTCTATTGTGAAGAAATCTCCTTCCTGGCCTGGGGCCTCACACATGTGGCTGCTCCATGATGTGGCTCTGGCATGTGAGGGGCTTTGAGGAACAGACATCCTGCTGATCTTGAGGAAGAGCCTGGCCTCGGGCCGGTGGGAGGAGGCTTCCTGCCGTGGCCCAGGAGTGAGGCCACTGGCCCCTCACAGGGTTCTTCTGCTGAGACATAAGGCTGTAGACCCTCCCTCCGTCTCCATCTCACCCTCCTCCTCCTCCCGGGCCCACAGAGGTCCTCCCAAGGAGGCTCATCGGTGAGAGGGCCAGGGACATGCACCAGCCACTGACACTGCTTGAGGCCCCTGGCCTTTGTCTCTCTCCAAGGTGTGGGGGATCCCTGAGAGTGGTGGAACTGAGCAGGCAGGGCACTGCTCTTGCGGTCACTTGAGATCGCACCATGGGCCCAGCAACCTTGGGCACATCCCTTCACCTGCCAAGTCCTAGGTTCTTCAACTGTAAGATGGAGGTGGCTACATCCCCTCGAGTGGCTGAGGATTTACAGGGATCCCCAGGTGTGCATGTAGATTTCAAACGGCCCATGTTTCACACGTGACTGCTTTGTCGTGCCAATTACCTTCCCACCTGTGGGTGAGGCCTGCCCACTGCTTCTCACTCTAGGAAACCCCTTTCAGGGCAGCGTTTCTATTGTAGTAGGCACTGTACCGGATGATAGGGCGCCCAAGCTGAATAACGCACGGAGATGCTCACAGTCGTTTTTTGTTTAGAAATACTTGTTGACCACTGCTGTGGTTTGAATGTGTGCCCCTTTCAAAACTCACATTGAAATGTAATTGCCACTATGACAGTATTAAGGGGTGGGACTTTTTTTTTTTTTTTGAGATAGAGTTTCTCTCTTGTCACCTAGGCTGGAGTGCAATGGTGCGATCCTGGCTCACTGCAACCTCTGCCTCCCGGGTTCAAGTGATTCTCCTGCCTCAGCTTCCCCAGTAGCTGGGATTACAGGCATGCACCACCACACCTGGCTAATTTTGTATTTTTAGTAGAGACAGATTTCTCCATGTTGGTCAGGCTGGTCTTGAACCCTTGACCTCAGGTGATCCACCAGCCTCAGCCTCCCAAAGTGCTGGGATTACAGGTGTGAGCTACCGTGCATGGCTGGGGTGGGACCTGTAAGAGGTGATTAGGTCGTGAGGGCTCTGCGGTGGTGAATGGATTCATGCCATTATCATGAGAACGTTCCTGTGAGAGTGGGTTCCTGATAAAAAGGCTGAGCTTGCCCCTTTTTTCTCTCTGCCTCATGCTTCCCCTTCTGTTTTTCCTCCTTGGGATGATGCAGTAAGAAAGCCCTCAGCAGACGCTGGCTCCATGCCCTTGGACTTCTCAGCCTCTCC